>CAJHNH020000651.1:130000-207500 GCA_905116865.2 Candidula unifasciata
TTACTTTTCACTGTGTTTTTGGTTATGTTAAGCGGACTATAAACTCCACTAGAATATGCAAAAGCTACGCACGTTTAGTAGTTATTGAACTATATGACTAACGTAATGGAGGGCTTAATCTCCAGTGCCAACTCAGCTGTGACAAATGTCAAATACGCCCGTAAAATATGAAGCAACACGTGTGCGGGGACTCAACCTCCATTTGACGTAGGTTTTAAACTCAAGTCTCAATGATTTGTTGTAAATTATTAAATTCACATAAATCGTATAACAAAGAAACTTTCCGCAAAATGAACTAAGCTTGAACGCCGAAAGATCAGTCTGCAGTATTATAAATAGCTTAAAGTATTTAACGTTATCCAGTATTTGAAAATTTAAGAATATGCAGCTTTATAAAAGAAGGATTGAACAGAATATATATGATCCAATTCATTTATTCATTGTACTCTTACGCCATTATGTGTCATATAGGGTAGGTAGTCTGTTTCTCCATTCCTTTCTATCGTGTGTTATCCATTCAATATCATGGATGGAATCAAGTCTAGCACCTTTGGTCTCCCTCATCAGCCTGTTTCAAAGTTTCCCTTGAGCGCCCTCGCCTCCTTATTTCCCATCTGAGTGCCTGTTTGGTGATTCTCTGCTCCTTTCTTCTCAGTGCGCGTCCAATGTAGCGCCGTCTTCTGTCTTATAACTGTTGAAACTGGTGCTTGTCCAGACATTTCTTTTATTTCTTCAGCCCTCTTAAATTCATGGTATTTTATGTCCATCATTTTTTCAGGCATCTGTTTTTGAATGTCTTTAGTAGTTCTCAAAACTATTACTGGCATATTTTAACATTGTAATAATATTGGCCAAACAATTTTTGGAGGCCTCAGAGATGTGGTTTTACAGAAGAATGCTTAGAATACCTTGGACAGCCAAAAAGAGCAACCAAGAGGTTTTAAAAGAGGCGGGAGCCCGAAGACAACTTATCACTGACATCAGAAGGAGACAGTCATCATTTTTCAGCCATGTTATGAGAAGAGGGAAAATAGAACATGTTGTGACCACTGGAAAGATCTGTGGAAGGAGGGATAGAGGAAGACAACGAGAGAAGAGGCTTGACAGTCTTGTTGCATGGCATGGAGGTGTGTCGGCACACGAACTGGTACATGCTGCAGGAGATCGCGGATTATGGAGAGGCATGATCGCCCACGCCAGTCGGCAAGGCACCTGATGATGATGATGAATAATATTGGCATTGAAAATACTTAATTTGGTTTTAAAACTATCAAGAGTTCCGTATTTTATTAGGGCTTTCAAACGCTTCGGTGTGATTGACAATGCGTGTCTTAATTACTTTCTTTTATGCTTAAATTACTTCTTCTTCAACACTTAGGTTCAGATGTTTATAGTAGCATAATGAAGTAACTAAATACAACGCAAACTATGATTAGAAATCTGTTCGTTCTCTCTGCCCGCGGTTTTCAAATTAGAAAGCCACATACTCTATCAAGGTTCTGGTGCGACGCATGTACTTTACTGATACACAGAGCTTGGCTTCCATGGGAATGCCAACTGGCTAAACCTTGGATCTATCTACTCCATGTAGAGAGTACTTATATGTCTATGTCTGTATCCCATGTTCAATATTTTGTGGTGTTCGTCCACATGATCAATCTTCTGATCGTCATCTGGAATGTCTTGTACATGCAGTTGCGGATTCTCTTGTGTCCAGTTCGCAGACTTCTTCTTCTTCTTTCGTTCGCATGAAATAAATTGTCTATATCTGCAAAGCTGTCTCTAGTATGAATTTCACTGTCTTTTGTAATTCACTAAGCGGCCCGTAAAGTTTGACTTCCACAAGTGTCTCTTTTGGCCAAAGGTTTTGCTTGAAAGCGTTGAATCTGGGACAGTCTTGAAGGATGTGATCTGTTGTTTCAGGTGCCAGTCCACAAGTACACATGGCTGATTGGCCAATCTTAAATTTGTTGTACATGTGGGAGCGAAGTCGATTGTGCCCTGTTCTAAGGCGAAGGATAATGACTTGCTCTGTTCTGTCCATAATATGGTAATCATCTTGTGCCAGTTTCGGTGGCATTCTGATTGATTTGATCATTCTCTTCTTCTGTTGATAAGAGAGTTCGCAGACTAAATTCAATCGTCTGGGTCTTTAGTGTGGGTACGTTTTTGGTCTTCTGGATTGTATTCTGGGTGTGAAATGTTTCACTGGATTTTAATAGCAACCTTGCACTGGGTTTTATTTTCCTCATAAGTGCATCCTATATATATAGCTGTGTTGCTCCATACTTTCACTATGTAGTCTGCTCTTTCATTTCCCGTAATTTTATAATGACCTTGAGTTCTCTGGCCCACTCGATTCCCCAGTGCTGAACTGCAGTTGACCCCCCCCCCCCCCCCCCCCCCCCCCCCCCCCCCCCCCCCCCCCCCCCCCCCCCCCCCCCCCCCCACCCCCCCCCCCCCCCCCCAATGCCCCTTTGTAATTGCTTGCAATTCTAAGCGGGCATCTGTCAGTATAATTACTACTAACTCAGCGTGGCATGCATCCTTTAAATAATAAGAATAATACTTTTCTATGGACCCGCTTTGTACCTGGAGGAGAGGGGGTGTTTTCCTGAAGTGAGACTGAACTAACATATAGCACTCCCGCTTCCATTCAATATGAATTTCACCTCTTCCATTTCGTACAACTTATTTTGCTGAGCCATCTGTGAATATCCCTCTCTACTCGTTTTAGGATGCTTTTGTTTTAACCTGTGATTAACGATATGTCTGCGACAGAAAGCTCAAAGGAGACAAAATCATTGTCCTGATCCATGATTTTGGTGATTGCGGGATGATGAACCATAACGCTTGCCAGCAGGATACATGATAATGCTTTTTTTTGGAGAACATATGGCTAAATAAGTTTATTGAGAATTTGAGTAAAGTGAGTAGTCTTACTGTTTCTTTAATCAGGATACTAAATAAACCCGGCCACGTATTTGTACCTCAGCGTCTCTTTTTCTCGAGAAAATATGATCACTCTAAGCAGAAGGCTTCAGTCAATTTACGCGAAGTGCAGACCTTTTCACGACTGTCTGAAATTTACAGCTACAGTTTCACACTCCTCCATTGTCGACTCTTACTATATGTATTTTTTTAAAACTATACTTTCCTATTTTTTTTTTCCCTTTTCGTAGTGGGAGTGCATCAATCTGAGATGCGAGGAACCATGTATACATATACACCAGATCTGTAAAACGGAGTGCACGAAAGTAAACCCAGTCACAGTAGGCAACGCGATTTTGTTTTTATTTTAAAGCTCACCTTAGCTGTTGTCAGGGGTCCTAATGGAACCAAACGGTTGAAAGGGGTTACTGGAACTTGCGACCCGATGATTCTCATCCGAAAGGGGACTCTTTGTGTCACCAGGTTCACTCGTTGTTGAACGGTACTCATTCAACGCAGTGCACGCAACACTCAATCTGAGGAACAAGACTAAAGCTCTGAAGTTGACTAATAACCGAAACTTTCCACTGAAATTTACAGCCGGTGAATGCAACGAAAAAGGATGAAGGCTTTCCCTAATGTCCCAAGTTACTTTTTCAACTGCTGCGTGAGCCATATTTCGTGTAGACAGAGGTTATTTTTCTTTCGCGCCGTTTCCTCCAATATTATTTTTCAAAATATCACATGTTTCTTACGTCTTAAATAATAGTTATTGTTTTCAAGCTGGGAATGATCGTTTACAAGGATGGGTTTGCAATGATGATTTAAGTATAAAATGTCTGTCCCTTTTTGTCTTGTTCATTAAATACACGGTCTGAATGCGCCAAGCTATGATTCAAAAAGGAAAAAAACAGTACATTGTGTGAACAGTTTTAATAATAAGACGAAAGAAAGCACTTAAAATATTTGCTATGGAGATGGCTTAAAGATCTTAAATCAACATTATCTGTTCCAACTTCCGAAGATAATAAATAATAATATATGCTGCATGCGAACGGAGGAACATACTTTTTTGTCCATGAAGAAGATGAAAAGGGAGAAGAAGACGAAATGAAGCTACGTTAGGGCAATACTGTATTAATATAAGGCTCACCTGCATCAGATCAATGTCAATCATTGCCTCTAGACCTTTAGATATTTCCAGTATGATCTCTTGTCCATATGTGAACGCTCTGGATCTGGACACGCTTTGCCAGCTTGTATTAGAAAGTCCGTCAACAATTGCTTCTGGAGGGAAAGTTGGCTTGACCACTGCTGACTGTCTAGTAGAATAATTGAAAGGTCTGAGATCTGCACACGTCAGTCTTGGCAACTGTGAGGCTGGTCTGTGAGCATCACTCAGTTTGTTAAAAGTTTCCATGCCAAATACACCACATGTGTATAAGGCTGTTACTGGCTTGTTCAGAGCTACGTTAACAGGCTCAGACTTAGCAAACCCCCATATAAATATCAGGAATACCACCACGCTACCTCGGCCAGAAAGGGTAGCACGCCGTTTCGCCATAAGTCCGCAATAAAATAAATTGACCATTTTACAATTCTGTTTTGATTAGTATTACTAATTTGGAGAAAATAAAAAAAATATACCACCGATGGTATGTTTGTTATCTACATTTACGCTGTTTTAGAACATACACGAAACAACTTATCAAGACTTTACAAATATGTAACATTTTTATTTTATGATTGATCTATGTGATGAAAAATCCCCAAGTAAAAATATAACACATTTGACTCAGCTGACATATCCAAATGTTGAAACAATTTTTGTTACAAAGTAACAAGTATACAATATATTTGTAAACACCTGAGATCAGCGCAGTAGTTTCGTGTTAATTCTTGACTACAGCTCACTGGCAAGCCGCTGGCGCAAGTTGCCCCAAATACTCATGTACGAAATGTTCACAAATGTTGCAGCTGTTTGAATATGTAAATGTGTTTATCGTTGAAACACTTCACCCAACCAACCCACACCGAATGTCAGCTGTGCAGATGTTAATATCTACGCAGCTTGATATTTGCTATCTCACTGAATTTCATGATCAATATGACTAATACTGGGAGATTTGACACACATGTGTTCACAGTAAAAGAATGGCTTAGAGTTTCTCTATGAATTTGTTAAACCTAAAGCCACGAGCAGGCTTTGGGGGTAACATGCCTGCCATCTTTATTGGGAGTCCAGTTTGATCAATCATAACCACGAGATTTGGTTAGAAACCACAACACTAAGCCATATGACGGCGTGTGCAGCTGTTGTTGTTTCGCCTTTCCATATTTCTTTTCTTTTTCTTCTTCACTTTCTCTTTTACCGCTTCGGGTGTGGAGGGAGGAATAAGGTTGTACTTCGTGCTCTTCTGGCTGCCTGACCATAGACACACTGTGCTGTTGTAGAGTTTATGTAATGTTATCTTGTCATCTTGTTCTTTGTCTACACCGTGCTATACGTCCCTCTCTTTTCGTGTATGCCGTATATGTTATAGTTTATAGCGTCACGATTTATTCTTTCTAAGTGTGCAAACTATTTTATTTGCTGTCTCTGTATGTACATAATTTAGAATTGGTTCTGTGCCGTTTTGTTCTCTTATGACCTCATTCATGATTTTGTCATTTATGGTAATTCCTGCGGCACTTCTCACACACCTCTTTTCCGTGGTTACTAATTTTATTTTTGGGGTTTGTTGTGAGTATCCTGTCTGGCACTGTTAGCTCTGGACTGGGATGAATACGTTTTGTTAAGCTGTTTCTTTTTTGTATAAGATGTTTCTTTGTGCTCACTGGGAGTGTCTTGTGTTGCAAAAGAGGGGATAGCTGTCCCAATACAGTCGAGTCCACTTAAGTCAAACTCGGATAACTCCAATTTTGGTTAAGTCGACACCACCAGCTTAGTCCCGGCAATTTCCTCTATTCGAAACAATGTTTTCCCGTAAAGAATTCAAATAATGCGGATACAAACAGATACAGCGAAATATGCCCGGCAATAAATTGTGCAATGTATTGTTTGTATCCGCATTATTTAAATGTTCTCTACTGTGTGTGCTGTCTGGATAAGTAGAAATCCTGATAAGCAGAAGCATTTTCTTAGGTCCCTGAGACTTCTTCTTTTCCAGACTCAACTGTACTTGGTTTACTTTACTGCATTTCTTCTTCTAATTTACCATCGTCAGTGAAAGTTGTTCCCAGATATTTAAACTCAGATACCTGTTTAATTATAATAACAACGTCTTTCCATAAGATAGTGATATATTGTGCAATAGACAGCATGAGAATCACAGCCCTTTGCGAGTATTACTAAAAGAACCACAGGGAGTTAAGAAAGAAATCGTCCACATTAAGCACACCGATTGGAAAGAATTGAAGAGTTTGTGATAAACCCACTGCAAGTTACAAGTAAAATGAAAGATATTGAAAACCTGCACCTGGGGAGTATGATACAGTGTGGAGTCTGGGGATAAATAAATTGTTTTTTACAACACAAATTTGCCACCTTCAAGATCGCCGTAAGCACTTTAACATAGTTTATAAATATTAGAATCGAAAAACGGATTGCATTCTAGAATTGTTGAGTGTTTTTGTAAAAAATGACACACAGTTTAAAATCTGTTCCACAAAATGTTACATTGAAAACACTGATTTAGATCGCTTCTACAACTGGTGCTATTGCCATTATTCCTTCACTGATTCTTGAAGTGCACAGAGAGTGAACAGCTTAGTTGAAAATTATATATGAACCGCTGTTTCTGAATGATTAGAATGCTGCTGTGTTTTGACAATAGAGGTGACTAGTTGTTGAACTCTACTGATCTCTGCCTCCCGTCTGCTCATAATCTAAATTTTATTGCGAGTTGCTATGCAATATGTGAGGAGGGGGGGGGGGGGGGGGTTGGGGGTGGAACAAAAAATGATTTTACCTATATGGTTAACATTTTAGGAATGCCTCTTCTGGAGTCAGGTTAGTCTGAAGATTTCTCTCTTGAGCTGGTACGAGAGCAGAATCTCCACCACAGCATTATCATCCTCTCTCCAAGTATCGGAGCCTGAAAGCTAAGCAAAGGATCATTTTTACACTACTGGCACACGATTCTAATCCCATTTTTATAGACCAATCTGCGATCATTGTGTGATATAGCCAGCCTTACACCTGCTACCTTTACTTCCCGGGCCATTGCCTGATACCTATTTAAGGCTGAGCCAACCTGTGAGCCATGGTCAATTTAAAATAAAAACATTGCTGTATGCGGATTCAGACACTGAAGACATTCAAACTGGGCCACTATGCTACCGAGGGCTATGTGGAGAGGTACATTAAGATGAAACCAGGTCACAGTTTAGTACAATACATATGAGCTGGCTTAGATGAAGTCTTGGATGGGAATGTGTAAGTTATATTTTTTTGCCAACAGCCTCCGTTCTATTATATGTATATTTCCGTATAGGTTCCCCGGCACAATTTTGGAGACCACAGAATAGACTCACTTCCCCCCAAAAAAAGTATACCGTGGCAGGCGACTAATTAGGGGTGTTAACTTCAAAGTCGGAGGCAAGAAACCAACAGTCTGCATATAAATGAGTCATATTTGTGGAAGGGATGTGCATGCAAAGCTCAAGTTCTGGACCAAATTCAATGAGAGGACGAACAACCAGACCTTTCCACCGGAGTTTGCAACAGGTGAACACAAAGAAGAAGAAAAAAGACATCCTATGAGAATATAAACTGAGTGTAGAAAGAAAATGACACAGCTTATAAAATAATATCAACCTATACAGACTAGTTAGTTGGCACCTTAGTCTTTCCAGATGATAGTATTATATTGTGCTATGAGGAGGCATGGGACTCACAGCCCATGGTGGGGTCGAGTGTGACTAGCACGACTTGCCTGTGTTAAGAAGTCTTCCACAGTTAGAGCATGTGATTTCAGGACTGTTGCCTCCATAATATGTATTAAGTGCATTTCTTCTCAGAACTTAGCTCTCATTCTTTCTGCAATAATTTCCTCCTCCATTCTCTTCCTGATTTGCTACCTTCACGCAGAACTCGCTTCATGGCATTTTGTTCTTTAAAATGTACCTCATTAACTGTATCATTCATGTCCTTCTTGCACTCATCTTGATATCATAGCAGAGGCCGGCCTCGACATCTTCCACCTAATTCACATTAGGCAGGTAGATATTGGAGAGTCTAACTCGTTTACATGATCAGGGAGAAAACCTTGTGAACCACGTCTATGCAACCTTTGAGGTCAAGACAGGAGATATTATAACCAACTTCTCATGGAAATAATAAGTAGAGGTATTTTCAAGTGGTTGCTGCTTTGGATGACTGAACACGCACAGGAATGCCCACTGTACAGCCATGTCAATACAACATAACTACCTTTGACATTTTTGTCATATTATTGGTATGACCCGTGTTAACATATTTCTCACATTCAACCATTGCTGCAACCAGTTACTGTTAACTGTAAATATACACACACACTCAGCAGTAGACACAGCATATAAACTGACTTCGACAGAGTTACTTTCATGTTGTGACAGACAAAAGCAGAATATGTAAAAAGTAAAGATCCCTTTTTTACGCCTTAGGCGATCCAGGCATATGGGAAGAGCGCCCATATTTTTACAGACGAATCAGTACTAGGTGGGTAACGTAGTCAGAATTACGCCGGCCGTCTTTACTTCCCCAGGACATCCATTCTGGTACCCATTTTAGACTGGATCGACCTGCGATGCCCCATACCAAGATAAAAATCTACGCAGCCAGCAGTGGGATTTGATCAAGGTTTGTTGGAATTGTCAGACTCGCAACGCCTGAGCCACGGAAGCCGCAGAATATGTAAAAACAAAAATAATAATGTAAAAAAAAAAAAAAAGCACAAGATCCGAGTAACAATAATTGTATAAATTTTAATGTATCAAAATGAAAACCAGAAAAACCTGGTTAAATACCAGTGAATTTACTGTGTAATACACTTATTTCCTCTGCAACTTTCAGCATACACTTGGTCCTATGGCAACAACAAAATTTATAATATTTTTACACATTTTTGGCCAACGGAAAAAATGAAATCGAAAGTAATATAATGTGTAAGTAGGAAAGTAGACAGGCCTTCGATATTAGATTTAATAGACAAATAATCTAACTCTTTCCTTTGCAAATAGGGCACCATGTGGTGTATTTTTTCTCTTGAATTCCAAGCATTGCATTATATGTTTTCTTAAATAGTACATTTGGTCAGATCATGCTGACAATTCTGGCTTTTCTAGCAACCAAAGCCTTGTTTAAAATAATGAATGCTCTATTGATTTCTGGTCTTCCCAATGACTTTTATCGTTAACATAAAAATTAACTATTTAACAGCTTCTGCCTTTCCCAATTAGCACTTCCTTTGAGTATGTAAATTTATTGAATGTAATGCCCTGGCAATTTATAGCTTCTTTCAATATAGACTCATTGTTTATGTAGCCTTTTTGAAAGTAGCACCCAGGTGCTTTCTGGATTTCCCAATGACCACTTCCTTTGTGAATGTAAATTTATTGATAGTAATGCCCTGGTGAATTTGGCCTTTTTAAGTGAACACATACTGAGCATGTAGACCAATATCGAGTAGCACCTGAAGTGATTTATGGCTTTTCTAATGACAACTTTCGCTGTTTTTGTAGCCTTGATGAAAAAACACCCTGGTGATTTATGGCTTTCTCAAACACCACTTTGATTTTAAATGAAACCTTAGTGAAATTAATGATGCTCTGTGTTTTCTGTAATTATGTACCCCTTCAACTACATGCTGCCAAATCTATGGATATTGAAAGATTTGAATGTGATACAAAATGTAAATACAGAACATTTAACAGATTTTACAGAATACTTCAAAGCATGATACATATACAGGAAGAAAGAATATAGAGCATCATTACCAACTTTTGCCAGTGACAAATGTGATATTAATATGAACAAGCACCTTCAAGAGCAAGAAAGGCTATCATGAGCACTGATGAAAATCAAATAATTTACTCATATAAGTATTGTAAACACATGTGCAATCATAGCTATTTTTTCATGTTATATAATAATAAACTTTCAGCCCTCCTGGTTGTTTATTATTCTTGATTCATCAACTTCCTTTTACTTCTCAAGGCAGCATAGGCCCTCACCCAAGTCACAGCAGGAATCAAGGGCACCATCCATCTACCTTTGCAAAACTTCATTTAAACTCTCATGCAGACAGAATGTACTTATTTTTTAAACTTCAACAAAACTTATTCATTCACCTACTATGTAAATATTTTTGATTTGGGTGGGGACACTGGTCTCTAATAGTGACTGTATTTTCAGGTCAACAAAATGTGTAACATATATTGAAACAGTCTGCATAATGACATTCTACATTACATGAAGGCAGAGAACAAGTAACCTATTAATAAAGGTCAAACACTGCAGCCTCTCTAATCCTGCTAGCTCACAAAGCTTAAGAGTTCTTCTGTGGAATTGACACTATGACCTGCAATAGAAAAACAGAGTCCAGTAACTTTAATAAACAAATAACAGTGCAATAGAACAGACAGACAATTCATACAAAGAAAAACTAATTCAAAGCAGGGGGGCAGAGGTTCTAAAAGATATTCAATACTGAGAGTGAAACATAGGCAGACTTTTAATCACTTTGCAACTTGTACTATTAGCATGTTGCCTCTTTGTTGTCTACGGAAGAAAGAAATGGAGCATGTGTAGGAGTGTCCTGAGTGCAGTAGTTTCGATTCCTGATTCATTCACTCATTCACCCAACTAACTTCAGCCTGTATTTATCACTCTTTTAAAATGGTACAGGATGCTGTATCAGATAGGGCTATATCAGTTAGTGCAGTTGCCACGAACTGCAAGTTAGCATTTTTATTTTTGCCATTGGCAGAAATAACTGTCATCACTATACCAAGGATTTAAACTCAGGTCTGCTGAATGACAGCCCAGTGTAGAGACTACATTGACCAGATGCTTCTCGAGACATTTAAAAAATATCTCACAAATTCAAAGTTTTCCTGTTGTGAATCTGAGTAAGCAAGATACATGCAATAGACAACACACTTTAGGACTAGAAAAGTAGCTTCAATCTCCATGCATCTAGGTATTCTGGGAATGCAGTGTTATCCCCTGGTCATACCCTGCATCACTACTCTCTCTTTCCCCCACTTGGGACAGTCCCATAAGCTCCCCAACCCTACCTCCAGCAGCCGGTGAAGTATTTCAATGCTGATGATACCAGCAGAAGCTTGAATATATTTTCATCTTGCCTTCCCTTGGTGCAGAGTGTCAGTCAAGTTCTCTGGTCACTACCTGCCCCACCATTCTCTAAACACCATAATGATCTATCCCTACCTTAGCATTGTTCACGTGCTCCCAAAGGTCCTTGACCACACCTAGCTTGATTTGATTTAAGAACCGACATCACAGCACTCGGGGCATCCCCATAAGCGTTCCATCCCCATCTTCAGCAGTCAGCGAAGAATTCCAATACTAATAGTGCCAGTAGCATTCTGATTAAACATCCGTCTATCCTTTCCTCTGAGCCTCGAGCATCTGCCAGAACCTCTCAACACTTCCCCTTGCATCAATCTCACCAGACTGTGGTGATCTATCTGCTCCTCTAAACTGTGCCCTCTCTCCCACAAGGCACTAACCACGTCTGACTTATCATGCATCATTATTCCACTGAGTTTTGCAGAGCCAGCCAGTCTGCCGGCCTGTTTATTTCCCAACACACCCGGTGTGTCGGTGAAAAAATCCAGACAATATTCCTCGCCTGTGTCCTCCACAGCTTGTCATGCACCAATTCACCAGCCAAAAGAGGGCAGGCAATAAAATGTTTTTTCTACTGTTTATCTCTTCATGATTCCAAATAAAACTGACTGGCTATTATTTTTTATACCTCTTTATTCTTTGGCATGTATTCTTATACCAGATAAACAATATAATGGTATAAAGCAAATCAAAAGCAAGTTGTGCAGATCCCCTGGTTACAACTGTGATTTTATAACCGAAACTTGGTTAATTTTTATTTCTGTCACATTATTTTGGCCAGTCTTCTCCCTTTCTCATAATACATACCTGCTTTAATCAAAACTGGCAGTTCAAGTGATAACTTGAAAGATTTGTCAAAAGAGACAGAGAAAGATGAGGGACAATTTTTGACAGCATTTTGTCATGGCACGGAAAACAGCACTCAGATTTATACATTATGTTAGAGAAAGATGTCTAGTTCTGTCCTGTGGACCCCAGACTGTAATGGGAAAGCCCCAACTGCATCTCTATGGGGCAGAGCATGGTAAACATATTGCAATTTGTCCAGCGTGGCTATGGAGACTGAATAAGTGGCCACCTCTGAGGTTTCCCCTGCTGTTAGCAAGAGCATTACAGAGCAAGGCACTCATTTGTCCTGGTAATCTAAAAGGATGGTAACAGTTGGCTGGAGACATTGTCCTCATAGTTACCCATGTGTGTGAAAAGCAGTGGGGAAACTACCACATTACTATCCCAAGAAACACACCATGAAACACTGAGGGCAGGAAAGTGGCTGAGGCTAGAGAGTTGTCATCAACATTGTGTGAAGGTTCAGCTACATGGTGACCAGCCCAGTGTGGAGAATCACAGGCATGCAAGCTGACAAGGCACCTAATATTGATGAGGGTTCACAACTACTAAAACACCTTTAAGAGCGATGGGTAAAAGTAAAAGCTGTTTAGGAGTGAAAGATGGCAATAATCTGTTTTGGCCTCCTGGATTTACAACCAACACAGACAATAAGATGACAAGCTGAAAAACATGTTCTCTTAGCAGAATGTGGTTTTTGAAAAAAAGGCAAAGAACATCATGGAATGACAGAAAAAACAATGAGGCAGTCTTCCTCGAGACAGATGAAAGTTGTAAACTGAATGGACATGCTATGAGAAGTAAGGGAATCGAGAACTTAGTAACAACTGGCAAGATGTAAGGGAAGGCCACAAAAGGAAGGCAAAGAGATAAATATCTGGATGGCTTAGCCCCACAAATGAGACAAGACAAGAGCACTGACTTGATTCCTGATTTTACTGATCATGTGAGATGGAGAAAAATTGACAGCCTACGCTTAAATGGTCTTGCCACATGATGAACGCTTAAATGGTCTTGCCACATGATGATGATAATACACAAGGGCATTTTCCTCTAAATGTGAACTTACTGATTTGACCTCCGTGTAAGCACTGATACCATACTCTCCCAGCTCTCGGCCGTGTCCAGACATCTTGTACCCTCCAAATGGCAGTGTGGTATCAAACACATTGTGGCAGTTCACCCTGCATAGAATAATATTGACAATATTAGACAACCAAACATTTGACATCAAACTTCACCTTCTTTTTCTTAGTGAACACAGCCTGTAAACTTCTGCAGAAAGTCTGGTTGTTTGTCCACTTTTGGACTTCAGTCTTGTTTTGTGCAAATCTGTTAGTTCCTTGCATCTCCTGCAGAATGTCCTCGTTGTTTGTCCACTTTTGGACCTCAGCCTTGTTTTGTGAAAATTCTTAGTTCCTTGCATCTCAGGCATAAGCACTCTGATAAGAAAAGCAATCCTATCTACAATGGTAAGCCACCCCCTCCCCCTCCCCTTTCCCGTTTCTAGGATGGTCATGAAAAGGTACAGATAGCTCTTGACCAGTATGAGCCCTTGTCCTAATGTGCCACCACCTGTGGTTCAGACCTCAACATCCCTTTTTACATTAATGATTTTTGGAGACAGCTTTATAACATTCAACACTGATATAGGGCCAGTATTTATTGTAGCTCTGCTTTGTTTTCTTTTTTTTAACCACTTCAGGTGTTGAGGGAGATACAATGTTCTAGTTCTTGCTCTTCTGGTCACCTCTCCTCTTTGGTATTTGTTTTGTAAAGTAAGGCATCACAAGGCACTATGTGATTGGCCATACCATTTTATTTGCTGTCTTTGTAAAAAATTTAGTACTGGTTCTGTGCTGACTTGTCCTCTGATGACTTCATTTCTGATTTTTATCTCTGGTCTAAAAAATAGACTTTCTTGAGACATGATGATGACAAGTATGAACAAGTTCTTGCTCTTCTGGTTACCTCTCCTCTTTGGTATTTGTTTTGTAAAGTAAGGCACCACAAGGCAATATGTAAGTGGCCATACCATTTTATTTGATGTCTTTGTAATAAATTTAGTACTGGCTCTGTGCTGACTTGTCCTCTTATGACTTCATTTCTGATCTTTAACTCTGGTCTAAAAAATATAGACTTTCTTGAGACATGATGGAATCATTACAATTTAAAAAACTGCAAACCATAACTAAACCGGTAAGACAAGTAGCTTACCAGACAGTTCCTGCCCTTAAACTGTTAGCTAAAAAGATAGCTCTGTTTACATCCTTCGTGTAGACGGATGCTGCCAGGCCATAAATGGTGTTGTGAGCCCTGTCAAGCAAGTCCTTGTCTGATTTAAACTTCAGTATCTGCATCACTGGGCCAAAAATCTGAAAATCAAGTTAAAAGTAGCTATTCTCACATGTCCATCAGTACTTAATGTCAGGTGAAAATTTCATAGTCAAAATAGCTACTAGTAACATAAGAAAATAAGGAATTTGGAGCTAAAATGCTATAAAAGAAGATTCATGGAATATCATGGACAAAAGAAGAGAAATAATGACATCCTAAGTGATCCGAACATCAAGGGATATTGGCTTGTAAACATCATTGTGTCACAGAAACTGAAGTACAGTAGAACCTCGCTTAACGAGCACCTCGCATAACGAGCAAAACAAATTGTAAAAAAATGACTTGCTTAATGAGCGACGTTTCGCATAACGAGTGGCGAGGAGAGGAGAAGTCCCCAATAGTGCGCATGGTATATCAGTGTTTAGCACTTGTTCTAGTAACATCATAGTGTCGCTTGTGATCACACATTTTCTCAAACGTGTGTTATATTGTGATATACGTACATGAATCCTCCAGGCCTACAAGTTGACCTCTCTGAAGAATTTAAGTTCATCAAGATCCAGTTTCTGCCTCCCAACACCACACTGTAACTCCAGCCCATTATTTCTAACTTTAAGAAGCTCTACACTAAAGCACTCTTCGAGCATTGTTTTCAGGTGACTGAAGGGACCAACCTCATTCTCAAAGAGTTTTGGAAAAAATCACTTCCACATCATTGCCTGCATCAAGATGATCAACAAAGCGGGGGAAGGGGTTACCAAGAGAACCCTAACTTCTGCTTGGAAGAAACATTAGCCGGAGAGCTTTGTCGATTTGTGGCTTTGAGGGGTTCGAGACAGTACCTGTGGAACCTGTAGTCAATGAGATTGTGTCTTTGGCCACTATCATGGGATTGTAGGTGGATAACCGTGATATCGAAAAGCTTGTGGAATAGCGCAGCCAAGAGCTGACCACCCAAGAGCTTATAGAGTTGCATTGTGTTTCATAGCAAGAAGTTTTGGAGGAAAGTTTGTCAGAGGAGGAGGAGGTAACAGAAAAGCAACAATCTTCTGGCGAAAAAAAGAGAAATGCTAAAAGCATGGCAAACTGTTGCATCTTACATTGAGAAGCCTCACCCTAATAAGGAAGGGGCTACGCGTGTTGCAAATTTTTTAAAATGATAATGCTGTTTCCATTTTCGCCAAATTTTGAATCGTCTGTAAAAACAATTGTCTCTGGACATCTTTCCAGTAAAAAAACAATTATTTATGTATCATAATTATTTCGACTTTTATTTTCTGCAAATAAAATTCACATTCCAGGTGGGTTCGTTCCGCGTTTGAAGAAAAGATGAAGATGATTCACTCTCCTTAACAATATGCATTGAATTTTCTTTGAATAAATGTTATACATAACATTTTGTGAGTATTTTTTTCGACATGGAACGCATTATCGTATTTTACATTAATTTATATGAGAAAAAGTGTTTCGCTTAACAAGTATGATTCTGGAATGAATTATGCTCGTTAAGTGAGGTTCCATTGTATTTTGGCCACATCAAGTGCCACAGTGAACTGAAAAAAATAACAGCAGGTGGCAAGATACCAGGAAAGATGACAGTTGAATAGCACAAAGATGGGGACAGGATATAAGTGACATCCAGGGTAGGAAGGTGCATAAGGTGAGAGAGCTGGCAAGAGATTGAGTTTCTTTGAGGCAGACCGTGATGAGAGCAACATTCTGCACAAGGACCTGCTACTAATGATTAGTAACACTGCTCTAGAAGTCTCCATGGCGATGAAGTCAAGCAATTTGCCTCAGGCTCTGAATGCCATAGGTGTTACACAGACACTTTGTTCAGTTCACAAGTGCAATTTTTGTGGGGATGTTGTTGGAGGCATGGAGCTTGTGATTTCTGTGACTCAACAGGCAACTAGCCATCTGCAGACAGAGACTGTTGGAGTCCAATCTGGGTGACGAATAAAATGTAGCTAACGGAGAGATCAGAAGTCAGAGGTCAATTTGTGTTGTGAATTTTAGGTAGGCCCTGGTGATGTGAAATTTTTCTAAGACTGAAAGATAGACTTAACAGACAGACAAGAAAATTTCTGGGACTGAAAGATTTAACTACTGTACGGGCTGGGCTAGTGGATAATGAGGAATCCCGGACACTAACACAGTTGCGTGACATGGGCGTAAAGCATGGTGAAGCACGTCTATGCCATCTTCAAGGCCGAGATAGGAGACAATATAACCAGCTTCTCATGGGAACAATTAGTAGAAGTACTTTGGAGTGGCTGCTGCATTGGAGGACTGAGCACATATGGGAATGCTTAATGTGCAGTGCCGTTGATTGTGATAACATTACATAACTAGATATAACAGATGTAAAACAGCTTTCTGAGAATGAAAGATGTAGGCAGATATAAATGGATGTAAAAAAGACCTACGAAATAAAATAAAAATCCCACTAGACAGAAAAACTGTAATATATGAATGCATATTCAGTTCATTAAATGGACACAAACAGCAAAATGGATGTTTGTTCACCTCTTCTTTGGCAATCCTCATGTCATCTTTAACATCTGCAAACACAGTGGGCGCCACAAAGTAGCCTTTGTCCCCCACCCGCTGACCACCTGTTGTCAGCTTGGCCCCTTCTTTCTTCCCACTGTTGATCAGCTCGAGGATTTTATTCAGCTGGTCACTGTCAACCTACAGTTCCAACAAGAGTAATGTTACTTGTGTAGTGTCAATGACAAAATTTGTTATATGGCTTACATAATATACTTCTTTGTCAATCTGATTTATTAGCATTTTTCAATATACGTAATATATGACAATATGAATATACTTAATTATACGTGCATATCGCATGAATAACAATGCACAAAACAGCAAACAACTTAACTAAAAACCGACTGAAAAGACAAAGCTTTTACCGTTTATCAAAATTGTTCTACGCAAAAAACAGTGACATACTTTCTACAGACCCGTGTTTTTGGAAAATATTGTTTCTGAGGCATTTTTAGTCTGATAATTCAGTCATACTTTAACAGGAATTCTTGGTGGAAAATGGCAAACAGCCATTGAATTTGCAGAATTATATTTTAAGGTTAAGCAGAACTCTCATTCAAGGTGTCAAGAGATTTTTTGGTTGCCTTTTTTGTACTAATCTACAGCCACAGATGATGATGATGTATAGTTGGTTCAACATTCCGTGAACACACTTGCAAGCCATTTTATCAAAAACTGCCTGTTTTATCAAAACAATTTTTTGCATGCAGCCTTAGAATATCCATGATGCAAAAATAGTGGTATTCTTTAGTCCAAAGATGCTCAGGATGCTGAATACCAGCCAATTCCTTTGATATTTTTGAATCATTGTTAATAAGTGGAGTGAACTTTTATATTTGACAGTAAAAATCTGAATTTCTGGTTCTATTTTTTTTTCAGACGCGTGTCTTCATAATACATTGATAGGTGAAATAAATTTATTTGTTGTCATTTATTTTCAAATGAGTTAAGTCAAGAAAGAAAGCTCTCGGGGGCATTCCCATATGCTCTCCTTCCCTATCTTCAGGAGCCAGAGCAGCGTTGCAGTACTAATGGTACCGGACACAGTCTGATTATATGACCATCTTGCCATTCCTCTAAGTGTAGTGTGCCGACCAGGCCTCTGGACACATACAGGTGTATCATTCTCTTCAGGCCATGATAATCTATTTTCTCTTCTAACTTCATTACTTGTTCCCAAAGGGCCTTGACCACATCCGCCTTGTCATGTATCCTCATTACCCAGTGGTGCAGATCCAGCGAATGTCTGCCTTGTTCAATTGTAAACATGTCCCCAATATGCAACAGTTGGTATCCCCTTCAGTCACCATTAGACCCCACGGTGTATCTTAACTGCACAGCAAATTGTATTACTGTTGATACATTTAGATATGGAGATGTATTTGTTGCAACTGTAGATGTACCTAACGGGTTGATATTGAACCACTCATAGAAAAAATGGTTTTAATCATTCTGAATCTGACGATCCCAAAAGGTTGATAATTGTTACTGGCTAAACAAATTGTAATCCATCTCGGTTCGGTACTCTTCTTCCTCTCGGAGCACATGTTCAACACACTTTTTCCAGAAATGAATGTTTATTTCTGAGAAGGAATTTTTGAAATCGCAATACTGCATTGTGACTTCAATGATAATTTCAGTTTCGGAGAGTAACAAGTTGATTTGTCTCTAAAATTTTTAAGATCTCACATCTAATGACATCTACATCAAAGTCCTCAACTCCCTTTTCCCTTCTTACTAGACATGAGTGTATGTGTGCTGTATCCTGTCTAATCCAACGGTAAAATTATGCTCTATCCAGACCAAGCGCCAATTGTGTTAGCTTCTCAAGGTCATAAATATCACAATATAAAAAAAACTCAAGAAAAATTTCCGAAGAAAGTGCTGGTGCAGTGAAACTGTAACCTTCTGCATAAATTTGCAACTCAAATTCACTTTGAAATCGATGTCTATGTCAGCTTTTATAAACTAGCTATGTGACACAATAACTCAACACTAATTTGTGGATGCGCGTTTGACTAAACAACCTTGACCGAGTCTTATTTTGGCGCGAGGTCACTAAGAGTGCAACTTTGCACAAGAAAGTCAAGAAATTGCGTAGGTTTCCTTTGACTCCCTGTTAAACCAGTCATGGTGTGCATTACTTCCTGAAACTAATGAAAGTAAACTTCCAAAAGTCTACCTAAAAATATATATCGTAAAGAAAAAAACTACATGATCTTCTTCTTTAGTGAAAAAAATATTTCCTTAACGTCATGGATATTCTAAGGCTGCATGCAAAACATAATTGGGATATAAAAGGCAATTTTTAGAGAAAATGGCCTGCATGTGTGTTTATCTATTTTTGAACGAACTATAAAACAAGATTACAAAATGTTTTTTTTTTTAAATTCTTGAAATTTGTTCTCTATTCAATTTGCTACAAAAAATGCAAAATATTATGAGTCTATGTTAAACAGTTGCGAAGCTATGGCATTTTTGTTAGTCTATATCGCTGTTAGAAAGAAAAATAATTTGGTTACCTTTTTATGCAACAATCTACAGCCACACCATATGATCATGTACAACCTGATTACACAGTTTAAAAAAAAAAATTCTTGGAGGTTGTTCTCAATCCGATTTGGTGCAAAAATGCAAAATATTATGAATTTATATTAAACAGCTGTGAAGCTATGGCATTTTTTGTTAGTCTATATTTACTGTCAGAGAAAAAGATTTTTGGGTGTCTTTTTTTCACCAATCTACAGCCACATGATGCTGATGTCAAACACGATTATGCAGTTTTTATTGTTGAATTATTTCTTTATTCAATTTGGTGCAAAAATACAAAATATTCTTAGTTAATGTTAAATTACTTGTGAAGCTATGGCCATTTTGGTAGAAACTTAAGAAATGTGGTATCTGGAAAGGTGCAAGGGTTAATGGACTTGGTAGTCAGTGGGTTAATCTATTAGCTTGCTTATCACCTCGCACACCTGAATATCCTAACAAAACATCTCCGATATGTTCATAAGTCCCCTGATCCTATTTTCAGTATATAATCATCATCCTGTAACACTACATGTCGTTGGGTCACCAGTTTCTGTTGACTGTCTAATCTCTCCACCTTTCACAGTCAGTTGCGATGGAGTTCATGGTTGCATGCCTAAGGCCTGTCCAGTCAGTCAGGTTCTGTAACCAGGCCTTTCTTGGTCTGCCTCTTCTCCTCTTTCCTTTTACTGAGCCCTGCAGTATTGTTTTTGAGAGGTTGTTAGATCTTTTTACATGTCCATACGATATGTCCATAAGTCCTCGGATCCAATTTTCAGTATATACCTGACTGATAACATCAATATCGTCTTGCTTCACTATTCTTCTTTGGCTACATGTATAGTGTTCATGTCTGGCAACACCTCTTTTGACCTGAACTTCTAGTAATCTCTTTATTGCTACTGATTCACTATCTTTTCCTGAATTATCTAATCGACCTGCCTCTTTAGGAGCATTGAGAACACCAGGCTGGTTTGATGCTTGTCCCGTACCTACTGCAGTCCTGCCAGCAAGCCAATCTGCTCATTCCTTCCCTCTTACCCCGGAGTATCCTGGCACAACACAAAAATTAAACCGATTCCCGTAAGATTAGTTTTATCAAGCAAAGCAAGACATTCTGAGCACAAGCAACCAGTTTCTAGTAAAGAAAGATTTAGAAAGAACATCAAGTATATAATAAGCCGGTACCTGAGGTCCCTGGTCCACGTCTGAAAAAGGATTACCAACAGTTCTCTTTTTAGCTCTTTCTGTGGCAAGCTCTACAAAGTCATTGTAAATCTTATCCTCAACAAAGACTCGAGAGCCAGCAGTGCAACACTGTCCTTGGTTGAAGAACAATCCCTGATGTGTGCTGTTGAGAGCATTTTCCACTAGGAATTGTGAAAGAAACCAAACCAGAACAGTTTTAATTGCATGCCAAAAATTAACAGATTGCAAGTCAGTGCAAAATTTTAAAAAATGAAAATTTAACATAAAAAAAAAAATGAAAATAGTAAAACAAAAATAAACATAAATAAGGCACAAATGTATAGTAGCAGGGCAAAATGAACTGCAAAAGCCGGATACTAGATAACTGATTCAGCTGGCGAAAACCAGATCTGGTAAATATAG
Source organism: Candidula unifasciata (assembly GCA_905116865.2). Taxonomy (NCBI): domain Eukaryota; kingdom Metazoa; phylum Mollusca; class Gastropoda; order Stylommatophora; family Geomitridae; genus Candidula; species Candidula unifasciata. The sequence continues at coordinate 151,170 of CAJHNH020000651.1, forward strand.
AAAAAAACTGCCTGCAGCAAACACCTGTTGGACGGGAAGGCTGAAAAAGTATAAGAAACTTATACCAACATAGTATCAGATACAGCATACACACCAACATAACAAAATCATACCCTAATATCATGGACAGTATATACAAGGCCACAACACATGGGGAAATAGGCACAGACAGAGCAGGTATCACAAATGTTGTACGAACGAGGATAGTGAATAAATCTCTTTACACTAATACAATTGAGTGATATGGCAATAAAGCTTGTCAGGCCATGAAAGGAGACATTAAAACCAACTCTGAACAATCAGCAGAAGTACCTTGGAGTTGCTGTTGCATCGGAAGACTGAGCACACATCAAATGCCTAATGTGAAGTTGTCCCTTGTAGTTTAAACCTGGTTTAAACAAGGGATCAACAACATGGCAAAAGGGTAGAGCTCCACTCTACTTCTAACACAAGCCTGAGTCCGAAGTTTCTAAGTGCAGTGCATGAACCCCCTAGCAACGGCGAGAAATCTGAAATACTTTGGGTAGATTTCTAACTACACATTTGGCCCAGACAGCACCGTTAGGCTACTCTTTTTGATTTTCAACTGCCAAAGGAATTTTTTTTATGTCCGCAACAATACACACGGATATCCGGTCTTACTACCTGAAGACCAGGGAAAATTACAAGAAGTCTATGTGAAAAACTCCCAGCAGTCTTGGCACGTTACCATGGCCTGAACCTGGGACCTCCAGCACTCGAGGCAGACGCCATGCCTCAAGACCACTCAGCTACCCTGTCACTTCTAGTAACATAACAAAATGTATTATGCCAACAAGCATAGGTGGTTATGATTTGCCATTTCACAATTAAACGAGTCCTTCATCAGATAAGCAGTCTCAAACCAGCCCATGTTCTTACTGTTCCAAAAAATATTCACTGCCTATATATGTTTTAAACATTCAGTTTACTGAGATTAAAGAAAAAAAATGTGATTCTAACAACGTTGAAAATATCAGAAAAAGACCAAAACACATCCCAACAAAGTTTGGCTTCCAAGAAATGAGATTATACTATAAACAGTATGTTTACAACACAGACAGTCTTGCACATTATCAAAGCATAACTTATGTTACTGAACATCAAGGAAGATTGATTAGGTAAAGCAGCATCTTGCCTTGGCAACTGTAATATCTGGGCCACATTAAGCTCCACAATGAACTGGAAAGAACAGTATTAGCATGGTGCCAGGAGAGAGGGGCAGGACAAACATATGGGCACAGGATATAAGTGACATCTTGGGTAGCAAAGTGCATATGATGGGAGATGTGGCGAGAGGATGTGTTTCATTCAAGCTGGCTGTGATGACAGCGACAGTCTGCTAAGGACCTGCTATACAATGATGACCCTAAGTAAAACTAACATGCGTGGGAGGTAATGCCTGAGGTCAGCTGCCAACTTAAACATTCAAGTCAGTGAGACATGCTTCTATTAGAGCCTTCAAAACAACACCCAGCACCAAATCCACTGAGAATCAGAAGATCAAAAGGTTAGGTCATCTCAATAGAAGACAGCAACAACAACTACAAACACAGGCCCTAGATTTGAAAACATTGAGCGTGAAAACAAGAAGATGCCCAATGAGACGATTAAAGCCATTCTACATCGACAAGAAATTACAATTTCCAGTTTTACCCACTAAGTAGTGGATCATAAAATGTTCCTCCCCCACAAGATATAATAGCAACACTAGAAACTGATGATAATAATGATTACTACCATGAAATATGTAAGAACACTTACAATCACTGTCAGCAAATACAATCTGAGGACTTTTGCCTCCAAGCTCCAGTGTCACTCTCTTCAGGTTAGTTCGTGCTGCCATTTGTGACACAAGCTGGCCAATCTGCAAGTAAAACAACAAACATCATCATCATGTATCAGCCATGTGCACCTGTGGAAAGGTGCCCCAGACAGCAGAGCATGTACTCCAGGACTGCACCAAATTTGACACATTAAGGCAAACCTTTTGGCCAGAAAGAACAACAGTGGAACGTAAACTCTATGGACCATTGAATGAAATAACAACAACAGTGAAATTTATACGAGACAAAATTGCTGATATAGACAACTTATTTCAGGCGAACGAAAGAAGAAGAAAAAGATCATCATCATCAAGCACCTTGCTGACTGGCGTAGCTGATCATGCCTTTGCACAATCTGTGATCTTCAACAGAAGGCATCAGTTTGTGTGCAGACACTTTTCCATGTCATGACAAAAGGCTGTCAAGAATGTTCTTGCATGGTCATCCTCTGTCTATTTTTCCGCAGATCTCTCCAGTGGTCCCAACATATTCCAGTTTCCTTCTTCTCATAACATGACCAAAAAAATGATGACTTCTTTTTCGGATAAGTTGTTTTTGAGCCTGCACCTTTTTCAAAGCATCTGAGTTGCTTTTTTCCGCTGCCCCCCCCCCCCCCCCCTCCCCCTTTTCTAAAAAAAAAAAAAAACACAGTCAATGCATTTTGCTTACCTAATTAAAGATACATTTTTAATGCACAAATAGTCACTTGTGATATTCAGTAAAATTTGCACACTATTTTGCAACATAAAAGGCATGTTAATTCTGGAACTTAATAGAGAAAATTCATTATATCACATCACTAGAGCCAAATAAAGTGGAGATTAAAATATCAACATGAGATGACAGGATTTAGTAAAAAAAGCTTAGTCTCAGATACAGCAGACAAACAATGTTGTGTGTTTTCAAACACAACCACTAGCGGCCAAGGTGGAATAATGTTCTGTGCATAAACCTGCTATTTTTGTGGAGTGGGTTGCATTCCCACCAGAGGCAAGGTTACAGTTTTCCACCAATGTGTCTTTGACGTCAACTGGGTCTCATAAAAGGCAAGAATATCTCTTTTCAGAAGAGGCTTTGAGGTATCATCGGATTGAATATTTTAACTTCTGTCTAGCTGTGACAGTTTCATAAGTAAAATAAAAGACTTTACTGCAGTAGCAGATAGCAGTATGTAGTTGCAGTAGTAGTAGTTGCAGAAGAACAGCAGAAGCAGTAGTAGCAGAACAGCGGTAGTAGCAGAAAAGCGGTAGTAGTAGTATTAATAGTAGTAGAGCAGTAATAGTAGTAGATTATTGTAAAGGAAGTGTTTGGGAAAGACGAGGTTGTGATGACTGGCGAAGATCTGGGATGAACAAATATATATTTATCTAAACCCACACTGTCTACCATATTAACTGGTACCTTGTGGACTGAACTCCACCTAAAACTACTGAGATTACATGCCATAAATTTAATCTCTGATATTTATGACTTAGAGCCGCTAAGACATCAACCTACTACTCCATTCTATTTAGTTCAATCCATCATTACCCTCCTGGAAGATTTATAAGTATTCCAGTCTTATCCAGATAATGCAGCGATAAACCATACTCATGGAATGTTCACTGAAAAAAACCCTAGATACATTAATTTTATCCTTTGTAGAGGGTTGGTTACACCATGCTATGTATGACTGTTTTGTCATATGGGTGGGGGACATCAGGCTGTAACAGTTGCTCTGCATCTTTGGGGTCCCCCCCCCCCCCCACCTCTCTCCCCCAACTGACGCTAATGTCACCCCAATTTCCATGGTTATCTCTTCATCGAACCCCAAGGGTTAGTGTCAATGAAGTTAATTTTCATGATCCTCACCAGTGCTGTGGAGTTCATGCACTGCACTGAGATTCTTCGGACTCAGGCTTGAGTCAGAAGTAGAACCGAGCACTTCTAGGTTACTACCCTTGTGCCATGATGTTGATACGTCATCTAAACCTAAAGTTAATTTTAATTCTTAATATAAAATTGTTCTATGATGTTGTTTGTTTTTTCAGCTAATGAAAACAATGACGGCATGACAAACAAAACTACAAAGAAGCTTCTTACTTCTGTGGATCCTGTGAAGGCAACTTTGTCTACATCCATATGCTGTGCAATGGCAGCACCAGCTGTTGGGCCATACCCAGGGACAATGTTTAAGACACCAGGTGGGTAACCAGCCTAAAAAGTTTCAGGTCACAAAAGGCATTAATAGATTATATATACTCATGAAATGAGTATTGCCTAACAAGGACACATTAATCTCTATCTATATACTGTGTGGAGTGACCAGGGAATCCGGTCGACACTCTACACTCGGAGGAAAGACAAGTTAAACGTTAGGTGTGTGTCCTTTACATGATGTTGCAGAACCAATATCAGTATTTTTTTACCGTTTGTGATTTTACTAGGCAATTGTATGTTCAGTAGTTTGCCACTGCTTCTTAATGGTCGGCTCTTGATACCAGTGTCAAAATCAACGAAAGGCAGTCTGCAGAAAGGCAAGATGGACATATAATCAAACCGCTACTGGAAACATCCGTAGTGGGACTCCTCGCCTGCTGCTGAAGATGAGGATGTAGCACTTATGGGAATCTCACAAGTGCTGTGGTGTTAGTTCTATTCTCTACACTACATACCACATGGAATGGACATTACGTCTTTCATTTTAAACTCTTGTTATCCCAAGTTTAAAAAAAATGTGTTCAGCTATTGGGCATGAATGTCAAGAAAAGCAATGTCTTTTATCATCATCATGTGCCTTGCCTTACGCCGCAGATGCTTATGTCTCTCCATAGATCTGGTTCTTTGATATTCTGAAGCAAATCCACTGATGATATTCCACCATGCCATCACTTCAGGCCATCAACCATCGGCTCTCTTGGTCATGTCTTTTATATCTTTTACAATTGGTCTGGGTATCCTCAAGAAATCTGGCAGATGTTATACAAGCTACACAGTATATGCCTCTTTGAAAATTTAAAAAATAAAAAGTTAGTTAATGGTCCTTTAAAGAATGTTGCAAATTAACCTCAGTACTTTACTGTTGAATGGTTTTACAAGGCAATTTATGTTCAGTAGTCTACCATTGCATTCTCAATGGTAGAATGCCCATACCATTGTCAAGATCAATTCCCAAACTGCCTGCAGCTGACTTTGATCCCTAGTATGCCAGGATTGTGAAATTCCCTTCACAATCTTTATGCTGCAAACACAGTTGTACACACATGCTACACATATCTGCACTTTTTGGCCCCACACATCCAGTTTCGGTAAACCCTTAATTAGTTGTCTTTTACAGCATACTAGTTAGTGGGTCTACCCCGACTACACCCTCTCCACCAAATCAATCAATCAATCAATCAGGTGCCGTCTCCAGTGAAGGTCAGCTGCAATGGATCTCCAAAATGCTATGCCTCTTGTCCTGGTTGTACACTCTCTTAAACTGCTGCCCGTCCATCTCTTAATGTTGTCCTTCCACGTGAATCATTGCCCACCTCTTGCTCTCTTGCCTTTGAATTTTCCCCCCAGTATGGTTTTTAAAAGCGTGTTATGTCTTTTAATGTGGTCAAACTATTTCAATTGTTCCCCCAAAGATAGCCCTAGAATCTACACATGTTATGTTTTTTAATGTGGTCAAACTATTTCAATTGTTCCCCTAAAGATGGCCCCAGAATCTACATATGTTATGTTTTTTAATGTGGTCAAACTATTTCAATTGTTCCCCCAAAGATGGCCCCAGAATCTACAAATGTTGTGTTTTTTTTATGTGGGCAAACTATCTCAATTGTTCCCCCAAAGATGGCCCCAGAATCTACAAATGTTATGTTTTTTAATGTGGTCAAACTATTTCAATTGTTCCCCTAAAGATGGCCCCAGAATCTACATATGTTATGTTATGTGTGGGCAAACTATCTCAATTGTTCCCCCAAAGATGGCCCCAGAATCTACAAATGTTATGTTTTTTAATGTGGGCAAACTATTTCAATTGTTCCCCCAAAGATGGCCCCAGAATCTACATATGTTATTTTTTTCAATGTGGGCAAACTATTTCAATTGTTGCCCCAAAGATGGCCCCAGAATCTACACGTTATGTTTTTTAATGTGGTCAAACTATTTCAACTGTTCTCCAAAAGATGGCCCCAGAATCTACATATGTTATGTTTTTTAATGTGGTCAACTATTTCAATTGTTCCCCCAAAGATGGCTCCAGAACCTACACATGTTATGTTTTTTAATGTGGTCAAACCATTTCAACTGCTCCCCCAAAGATGGCCCTAGAATCCACAAATGTTATGTTTTTTAATGTGGCCAAACCATTTCAATTGTTCCCCCAAAGATATCCCTAGAATCTACACATGTTATGTTTTTCAATGTGGTCAAACTATTTCAATTGTTCCACCAAAGATGGCCCCAGAATCTACATATGTTATGTTTTTAATGTGGTCAAACTATTTCAATTGTTCCCCCAAAGATGGCTCCAGAATCCACATGTTATGTTTTTTAATGTGGTCAAACCATTTCAACCGTTCCCCCAAAGATGGCTCCAGAATCCATACAGGTAGGACACAAGTAGTGAAAGAAAAGAAGGCTAACACAAACCTCAGCTGCCAGCTGGGCAATGTAGAGAGCTGTGAGAGGAGTCTGCTCCGCAGGTTTCATGACAACCGTGTTTCCCATGGCTAGAGCTGGGCCAAGTTTCCAGGCTTGCATCAATAACGGGAAATTCCACTGAAAGTTAATAATACAAAATTTAAAATCAACCTGATTAACTCTTTCAATATTTGACAATGCACCACACATTTACTGATTATGCTATATCCTGTGTACATCTCACATTTTCTTTTGTCACATTGTTTCTATTACTTTAACCCATTATGCCCTTATTCCTATTTGATCTAGCTCTTTCCCATAATCATTTTCTAACTCAGAAAGACTCAAAGATTTGCACTATAAAGTATACAGAACTTGGGATTAAAAGTATTGTAGTAACGCCCGTTGAAGGCTGAAAGAGCTAAAATGCATCAAAAACAGGGGTGACTGCAGCTGAGTTGATTTCACGAAGTAAGTTATCACAACAATTATGAGAGAGCTAAACTGAAGCAAAGGCAAAAGGTAAGTTTTCCGACTTGTCTATGGTGACCTGTTTACAAGACATATAGTTAATGCCTGCACTTATGAGGTCAGCATGTGAATATACTAACTAAAAATATAACTGGATGTAGGGATGGAAAAGGGGAGGGGCCTTTCAAACTAAATGGGTAAAAAAAATCCAAGCTGACGTCAAATTTTCCTGTAAGCCTCAGTGATAGACGTCAGGCATGAGTCACCCTTACTTTGTCGCTCATCTTCTACCCTTGGAATGTAGAGGTTTGCCAGACTTCTCTATCAGCTGTTTTCTTTCTGGCTTTTTTCCATTCCAGCCCTCTGTCAGTCATGGACTGTTGGATGTTGTCTTCCCAGTGGACTCTGGGTAGCCCTGGAGGTCTGGTTCCTTGGTTCCTAGCCTCCTATGACTGATTTTCTCCCATTCTGCACACAGGCTGATTGGTGAAACATACGATTAAACCTACAAGGGGGGAAAAAGCAAACAAATATAAAACTGAAAAGGGCAGGGTAAACATACAGAAAAAAAACCCAGAAGGCACACAAAACTAAATAAAAGAAATAAAAGAAAACTTACTGGAATAATCTGTCCACAAACTCCAACTGGCTCATGACGAACATAAGAGAAGTAATTTCCATCTAGAAATAGCAGACCAGACAAACAAAAAAGTTTTCTCAAATTCTGTATTTCTTCCTGCAGGTATCACCTGTATTTTCTACAGTAAACAACAAACCTCAGAAGAATGGATACATTTCTAATCCAAAATTTAGTTGCTTCACATGCACCCATGCATGTGTATACATGGTTTCTATATACTTTACTATCTATTCAAATCTACAAAAGTGGAATCATAACATTCTAAAATCTGTGTGCAATATTTTACAAAGACAGATTTTTTTTTACAAGGCCTTTAACGGCTGAAATCGACCCGGGGAAGGGGGGGGGGGGGGTCACTTCTCAGTGTGCCTGACCTGGTGGTGAACACAGTCACAGAAGTCACGCCGCTTCGAAACTTCCTACTCCACTCACACACTTACAGATTTCACTCTTCACTGATCAAATAAAAAAGAAAAATGAGTTAACAGAATACTGCTCCCGTTTAGCGTACACTAAAAGCGTGACAGCCGTCTTTAAACTCTTATTAATATGTCACCATGTTCGCCTGCCAAGTGATGACACATGCTCAACATTCTTTACTTCCTGAACTACAATACTGACATGTTACAGGGCAATGACATAATTATTTCAATTTCTAGCATATTTTCAAGGTTTTCATTTGAATACCCCTCTTATAAAAGATCTAGATGGGATATCCGAGTCTGACTTGTGTGTCTATATGGGTGGCAGCTATGCGTGTTGGGAGAATGAAAAACTTGTGGCTGTACTCCACATCCCTTGTCCACAGGGAACTGACAACATGAAAAACCCACACCTTGTACCTTGCTTGGTTTGGAGAGGCAGCCCATTGTCATATTTAGACGTGGTGCATGTTAAAATTAACAACACAAAGGCAGACACATTTCAGCCTTCGGACACTGTTTTTTTTAAAACTTGCAAGATATAAACTCACCCATTGGAACCACTTTTCCTCCATTTTTTGTTGCCCAACCTGCATGATATCTGCAAAACAAAACAAAATAAAAACTCCACTTATAACTGACTGATAAAATAAAGATTCAAACAGTTTAAACAACTTTAATGAAGTACTAAAGTGAATCTTATCAGAACTATATTTTGGCCAACACTATGCTATCAGTGTCGAATGTGGACACTTACATCCTCTAACGAACATAAAATTGGGCTATCTTCCGAATAACGGTCCGAAATTATCGAGGCAGCAAATATACACTAACAGGGCCTCAGTCATGTGTCAATTGCGCACTTCCAGGAACTATACCGCCATCACTGAATTGCAGACTTCCGGGGACTATACCGCCACCACCGAGAGCTCATGCGGTGTGGACTGGGGCTAAACTAGATGGCTGGGTCTCACGAGCAAATAAAATCAAGGCCGGAAATGCGGGGGATACTCTCTGCGGAAATTGCGGGGATACTCTCGGCGGCGGCCAGAGTGCGCAATTAAGTCATGGGAAGTGCGCAATTGACACGTGACTGAGGCCCTGTTAGGGTATATTTTCTGTCTCGATAATTTGGGACCGTTATTCGGAAGATAGCCTAAAATTGTGACAACAGAGATGAAATGTCTTAGAAGAGCTGCAGGAGTTTCAAGGAAAGACAGAATATGAAATCAAAAAATTGACTAATGCTAGGAAAAAAGCCAATTTTACATGTCATCAAAGAACAATAAATTAAGTGTTTTGGACATCTAACAAGAATGCCCTGGTACTATCTGCCACAGCGAGCCACACTGAAACGTTATAACGGAAATAGGGCGAGGGGAAGACCTCGTAAAATATGTAGTGATGGCATTAAGAACAGCCTTACAGAAATGAACATCAATCTTAATAGTGCTCTTGACAGAGCCCATCAACGAATGTTGCCATTCCCCACTTTGATGAGGTACAAGGTGTAAGAGAAGAAGAATTTTTTTTTTATGTTTCATTTTTTTGTTGTTGAAACAATAACCTAACACAATTCTGTGTTTTTATCTCTTAATTATTATTCATAACCTTACACAATTCTGTGTGTCATCTTTTAACCCTCTTAGCACGGACGGGCCGATTATCGGCCGGCGGATGTCTGGCCAAAAACACGGAACGGCAGATCATCGGCCCAGTCGTGTTTCGCCTCGAACCGCTAAGAAATCTCCTATTTTGAAACACTGAAAGTGATTCATTGATATTCACTGCTGTATTAGCTTTATACATGGCAACTTTCTAGTGTTTGGTTTAGAAGTGAAAATTGTTGTTGAATTTTTTAGATAGTGACCTGAACCTCTAAAAGTATGTCTGACTCATATGTTTCTGCCCCTAAACTTGATGTTGATAAAACATTTGAATCAAGTGATGACACTAATTCTGTTGATACTGATGCAGGATTTGGTGTTAGTAGTAATAGTGGGAACCAGATGGGGACGCTGTTGTGTTCAGACCACAGCCCAACCATGGCTCAGGGTATATCCACCCGAAGGTGTTGACACTCAGGCACATCCATTTCTTGTGCTAAATGATGGTCAAAAACACATGTCACCTAAAGATATTATTGATGTTTCATATATATTTACCTGTTTTTGACTATTGAATTGCTTACAACATTTGTAAAAAGGCCAAAGATCAATAAAAAGATTTCAAATAAAAAATATTTTTGTTTTTAGTTATATGTTTCATGCATTGAAGTTGAAAATTCTCATTCTAATTTTCTATTTTTAGATATTTAAATGAGATAATTTGCATATACATCAATTAATTTTAACGATATTGTGAAAATTATGAACTTCAATCTATATCCTTCAAATAGATATATTATTTCATGGGGGTCAGAATAACAGATATGTGTCTAAAAAATTAAATAAAGTAATAACTAAATTTACTGAAAAAATGCTCTGTGTTTTTGGCTAGACATCTGAAAAACTTCCTGTGCTAAAAGGGTTAAATAATATTTACACTGAAATGTATGTGTTACTAGATTCATTTGAGGAAAAGGGGAAAAAGGGGAAGACAATTAACTTTTTAAAAATTCATAAGAATTAACCAGAAAAAGTAAATTCTGTTAATTCTGGGGCATAACCAGCAGGCTTTCATAAAAAATATCAGAACTAAGCAGTAAATGTAAAGTAAGTTCATTTTGGGTGACAGTAGTATTTCCTAGAAGATCAAGATTAAATGTTTAATGTAGACTTGGTAGTACCTAATGTATAACAAAAGTGATTTTTGCAGTCAGTGGGCTCACAGCTCAGCAGCTTGCAAGTACCAGTGAAGCAAACGGCCAGGATACTAAGCCAGGAAGTACGTCAGGGTCAGAAATGACTGTCAGTCAGTGCCTGAGACAGAAGGATGTTGGCAAACAAGATTAATGCCACCAAGAAATGACTGTCAGTCAGTGCCTGAGACAGAAGGATGTTGGCAAACAAGATTAATGCCACCAAGAAATGACTGTCAGTCAGTGCCTGAGACAGAAGGTTGTGGGCAGACAAGATCAATGATAATAAGATAATAAAAAGAACACCACAGCGGAGCATACACAGTAGGAGTCCACCGATCATCAGTAGAAGGGTCCCTCGTCGACAATTGTTTTGGCTCATCCTTCCCCTATACAATCTCGGAGGGTGGGCCAATTTGGGTCACGATGCCAGGTCTCAGACATTTGCTGCACGTAGCGGACAATCAAAATCAAACAAGATGAAAAGGTGGTTTTGCAACTGGTATTATGAGGTTTGGTGTTATATGTACGTGTCGCTGCGGTAGCAAAATAGCTGCCTACATTCACGACCAAAGTAACAAGCTTACAGTTGGTTCATTGAATGGATGTTAGACCTTGGGAAATGGCAGAGAGGCTTTAAAGGGATGAAAAGTTCTTTTCCACTAGGGGCTCAGACTAGTCTACCGAGGCCCATCTCCCACGATGTGCAGTTGCGTCCAAAGCCAACTGAAGCCCTTTCTGCTGCTTCACTCAGAAAAGACTAGCAATGCCTTAGACAGAAGGATGTGGGCAGACAAGATCAATATCACCAAGAACAGGAGTCATGTCACCCTATTGCAGAATATCATGGTCTCTCTCACTCTCCCCCCTCTCTTAATTACAGAATGTGTAACGACATTAATTTTCACACTTTAAAGAACTTGGGGATGGTAAATTACCACTCACCTGGATGCTCAAACACACATGCATGCGCTCTCTCACACACAAACACACACAATTTTACACTGCCTTATAGAATGTGTCACAGAATTATGTATTCTTACTTTACGGTACTTTGAAATGGTACAATAATCACTTATATGCAAACAATTGTGTGCATGCACACATGACACTTTACACCCTATTACAGCCAGTGCACTGGTATTACTTTCTCACTTTACAGCACTTGTGAATGCTACTGTGGCAAAGCAACCGCTTACTTTTAATATATTCTGTAATTCATCAATTATATGTAAAAGCCGAGAGTTACCTGTAGCATTTGATTGTCAGGTCCAAATCCACGGCAAATGAGGCACTGAATGGCTTGCCATTGTCTAGCGTTTCCAAAGACTGCAAAGCATAATTGCAATTAAGAAAGTAATATTTACATGCTTAAAAGACAGTTTCAGGATAAGGGTTATATGTGAGGGGACAGTACAGCCCTCATGGAGCTAAGATTCCGTTCAGCCCAGTGTAGGTTTCTGGGCCCCATTTTGTGGGTGGAGAAACGGAGCGGGGGAATAAATGCACTGACGCCCTAAAATGCATGTCGTAATGATGACTAACTAGGGTTTTTCCTTTGAAATCAGAGTGCATCTGCTTCAGAGGCAAGGAACCAGTAGTCTTCCTTTAAAAAAAAGCCATATCTTTAAATCGGATGTGCAAGCAAAACTCATTCTTAAACACAACTAAAGTCTGCACATCGAAACAAACAAAAAAACTAGAACTTTCTGCCCCAGGAGTTTACAGCCAGTGAATGGGAAAAAGAAATTTGGTTCAGATTACTGCACTCCACATATGTTCATAGGTACTCTTCACTCCGACTTCCTACTGAGAGGACGTGTTTTTTCCTAGCTCTTAGTTCTTACTATTTTGATTTGTTATTCTAATTGTGCCTGTGAACTAGCGACGTATTTACTATCGTTGTAATCGTTATTTCGTAAGACGTGCAGTGAAATATTGTTTCACGCAATTAGATGTCATGATTGCATGCAAATGTGGTTTTTGTAGCATTTTCAAACATATTTTGAGCGGAAATGTGCCGATGATACAGACACATGAACCATGGATGCGAAGGTCAGTGGGCGTTTTGTCCGCGTCACTGAGATTTATCACCACCCAGAACACTGGCTAACCGAGAGACATCCCGCAAGTGTCACACCATAGAAACAAAACATTTGTGACTACGATAGGACTGAGCTTTTTTAAAAGATAGTAATGCTAGGGAAATGCTAGCTGCTGGACTCACTCAACGAACCATAGGCATCCGGACCATCCCATTCTCTAATGATACTACGAAGAACATTATACGCGCGGTATTTCCAACGGTTATTAAAGGCGACTTGCCCGCTACTATCTGTGTGAGACAGAAAGAGGACAATAAATCTTACACCAGTAAAACGTGAATATGAAACCAGGCCATCAACCAATATACGCCCCGCTCTCTTGGGCACCTAGACGCCGTTTAATGGAGCAACATTTGTTCTCACGCAGGCGGGTTCACGAATGGAAGAAGAAATAATTACAGACACTCGGAATTCTCTTCTTGTAAATATTTCACCTCTCTTCGCGATGACATCTCATCAGAATACACCAGATACACCTGAGAACATGACATTCTCTAAGCACCCTGCTACAACAGTTCCATCTTTGACCCCGTGGCCACCTAGAAATGAACGTAGAGACACAGCACTTGATTTTCTGTTCTCAGACCTTAATCGATGCACGCAAAAACTATATGGCTGACAACAAGCACGTTTGGATATCGAAACAGAAGACTCAATGAAAGCTATACATTTGCTGTAATTAGCTACGCGGCGATCCCTCTCTCTCTCTCTCCATCTCTCTCTTTCTGTCTACGCCGATTTATGCATGTATTGGCTGAGCTGTTAATAATTATTATTAGTCATCGCTAGTGTATTACTATTGTTAGAACCTAGAAAATGTGAAAGCAACCCCTGGTGGCTTGCAGAATACATTTTTCAAGCAATGTTACCCTACCACAAAGTATGCATCTCTTTCTGAAACCGTCCCTTGGGTGCACCTTTCTACGGCAGTCCTTTATTACAGCCAACTTTCTGTCACAGCAGGGAATGTATCTGATCTGACTGAGCCATTTGAATTTACTGTCCTCGTCTTGGAGCCAGTAATGCCAACCTTGTGTGCATAGGGAATTCCCTGTGTCAGTGTCTTACATATTTGTGGTCATTCGGCATGATTCTTCCCTTGTCTCACTCTCTCCCTCTCCCAATATATATATATATATATATATATATATATATATATATACTTATATTAATATGTAGTCATGTGTGCTACACCAGCATGCAAGCAGGTGGCAGGTAATGAGTCTATGTGTATATATATATATGTGTGTGTGTGTGTGTTAACTACTGAGCGTTTAAGTATGAGTGCTGAATTTTAGTAATACAGTGAGATAGTATTTTGGCTACGGGACACCAGTAGCACACATATATCTTCGTATAGGGAGTCGGCAGTCCGAAACCCAAGTTCAAGGTGCCAAAGAACTGCATGGCTGTTGGGTGAACAGTCGTTAACAAAGGCAGTCAGGTCGTTGTTGGGGCGACGCTTGCTGGTGGATGTAATGTCCTAAATCCCTTCCCCAGCTAATAGTAGGGTACTGCTGGGGTGACAGTTTTTTAACCCTCACATAATGCTTCAGGTTTAAATGAACACTAGACACTGCCAGTTTTGAGCTGAGGCAAATTTTTTTTGCTTCTGCCAGACTGTAGCCATTTTTTTTTTGCTCCATTTGAAGACTGGAAGTATATAGTTTCGTTACCCAGCTTCTGAGTTGAGTGCATGGTGTGACACTGTGAGCTGCGGATTTTATTTCGAATGTTTTTCGACTGACCAACGTGGTGGTGTGATTTGTAGATTCAGAAAATGGCACGATGCCAGTTGTCGCAATATTGGTGGGGCCATTATTTGATTAAAATTGATCGCGTGTGCAACTGCTGATCTTTTGGTGACTTCTGCTTTCATTAATGATGAACTTCATTTCTTACATCAGACTGTTTGTGTTAGCACTTCAGATGGCTACCATATGCTTTTAATGCGAGTGTATGCTAGATTTGCTGAGACAGCAGTTTGTCAGTCTTTCCACAAGGGACTGTGATAAACATTCTGTGTGTTTTTCGTTGGCACAGGAGCGGAGCAAAGATGGGGTTACCCGTTTGCTATGAAGCTGAAATTAAAATTACCAGATTACCAGGTACTCTAATCATAATAAATCATTTTGTTTACTGTGTGTCTGTCATATCAAGCCAACATACACTTGATGCTCCACTTGTTATTGGCCACACCAATCTTGAATTTCTGAATTTCATTCAGCTGAAAATCCTTTAAAGGCATTCATGTCAATTGCCTATCTAATCAAGTGGCTGTGCTGGCCTGCCTAACCACTCTTTCATTTCCTACAGAACCCACATAGGTTACACTTTCAATATTAGGTTAACTTTCTTTAGTTAGGAGCAGAAACAAGAGCAAGAGAATGCTCACCCTATTTAAACTTGAACACACTTCGATGAACAGAACAAATGAATAAAAAACAGTTTATGCATTTCTTAATTCATTTTGCTCCATTCTTCATTATTTGAAGCCATACTATGCCAGATTTTACTGTAACTCAGTTTGTTACATATTCCTATTAATTTGACTCATTTAGATTCAAACACTGCTATTCTAAAGTAAACACACTTTCAGATAGCCAGTGATGAAGAAATAACTGTGCGAGACTAACAAAGTTTATATTTAAGAAGTTTCGTTTCATACCGCCAGGTAATTTCTGTCACGCTCGATAAGATCAGCCAATCTGAGCATCAGGTTCTGCCTGTCTGTTGCATCCATTGTACGCCATGGTGATCCCAGCTTAAAAGCTTCTCTTGCTGCATTTACTGCTCTGTCAACATCGGCCTGTATGTAATAAAAGATGGGACAGGATAAACAAATTTGTTATAGCTTAAACAGGAACATTTTCATGCCTTAGTAAAACAAATTCAGCAGACCATAACTGTGCTGTCCCTATTATTTCTAATATATAATAATTTTTTTCTCTCTCTAATTATGTGTGAATATATACATTCATAACATAAGTAAAGAAAAATACAGCCTACGAACACAGTATCAGAGGAAAATATTGTGCCTTTGTTAGAATCTTTGTATCTTTCCAGAAGATAGTTTTCAATTGTGCCGTAGGAAAGCTTAGGACTTATGGACCATGGTGATGGCGGATGTGACTAGCAAAACCTCCGTTTGCGTCAAGAAAAGTCTTCCACAATAAAATTCCAGCATCAGATTTCAGGACTACTGTTGCCATCACATTTACTTAACATGCTTTCCCCATTACATTTACTTAACATGCTTTCCCCTTTACATTTATTTAACATGCTTTCGCCATCACATTTATTTAACATGCTTTCGCCATCACATTTATTTAACATGCTTTTCCCATCACATTTACTTAACATGCTTTCCCCTTTACATTTATTTAACATGCTTTCGCCATCACATTTATTTAACATGCTTTCGCCATCACATTTATTTAACATGCTTTCGCCATCACATTTATTTAACATGCTTTTCCCATCACATTTACTTAACATGCTTTCCCCTTTACATTTATTTAACATGCTTTCGCCATCACATTTATTTAACATGCTTTCGCCATCACATTTATTTAACATGCTTTCGCCATCACATTTATTTAACATGCTTTTCCCATCACATTTACTTAACATGCTTTCCCCATCACATTTACTTAACATGCTTTCCCTGTTACATTTACTTAACATGCTTTCCCCATCACATTTACTTAACATATTTACCCCATCACATTTACTTAACATGCTTTCCCTATTACATTTACTTAACATGCTTTCCCCATCACATTTACTTAACATATTTACCCCATCACATTTACTTAACATGCTTTCCCCATCACATTTACTTAACATGCTTTCCCTATTACATTTACTTAACATGCTTTCCCCATCACATTTACTTAACATGCTTTCCCCTTTACATTTATTTAACATGCTTTCGCCATCACATTTATTTAACATGCTTTTCCCATCACATTTACTTAACATGCTTTCCCCATCACATTTACTTAACATGCTTTCCCTATTACATTTACTTAACATGCTTTCCCCATTATATTTACTTAACATATTTACCCCATCACATTTATTTAACATACTTACCCCATCAAATTTATTTAACATACTTACCCCATAACATTTACTTAACATACTTTCCCCGTCACATTTACTTAACATACTTTCCCCATCACATTTACTTAACATACTTTCCCCATCACATTTACTTAACATACTTACCCCATCACACTTTACTTAACATACTTTCCCCATCACATTTACTTAACATACTTTCCCCATCACATTTACTTAACATACTTTCCCCATCACATTTACTTAACATACTTACCCCATCACACTTTACTTAACATACTTTCCCCATCACATTTACTTAACATGCTTTCCCCATCACATTTACTAAACATGCTTTCCCCATCACATTTACTTAACATGCTTTCCCCATCACATTTACTTAACATGCTTTCCTCATGACATTTACTTAACATGCTTTCCCCATCACATTTACTTAACATACTTTCCCCATCACATTTACTTAACATACTTTCCCCATCACATTTACTTAACATACTTTCCCCGTCACATTTACTTAACATACTTTCCCCATCACATTTACTTAACATACTTTCCCCATCACATTTACTTAACATACTTTCCCCATCACATTTACTTAACATACTTTCCCCATCACATTTACTTAACATACTTTCCCCATCACACTTTACTTAACATACTTTCCCCATCACATTTACTTAACATACTTACCCCATCACACTTTACTTAACATACTTTCCCCATCACATTTACTTAACATGCTTTCCCCATCACATTTACTAAACATGCTTTCCCCATCACATTTACTTAACATGCTTTCCCCATCACATTTACTTAACATGCTTTCCTCATGACATTTACTTAACATGCTTTCCCCATCACATTTACTTAACATACTTTCCCCATCACATTTACTTAACATACTTTCCCCATCACATTTACTTAACATACTTTCCCCGTCACATTTACTTAACATACTTTCCCCATCACATTTACTTAACATACTTTCCCCATCACATTTACTTAACATACTTTCCCCATCACATTTACTTAACATACTTTCCCCATCACATTTACTTAACATACTTTCCCCATCACATTTACTTAACATGCTTTCCCCATCACATTTACTTAACATACTTTCCCCATCACATTTACTTAACATACTTTCCCCATCACATTTACTTAACATACTTTTCTTATCACATTTACTTAACATACTTTCCCCATCACATTTACTTAACATACTTTCCCCATCACATTTACTTAACATACTTTCCCCATCACATTTACTTAACACACTTACCCCATCACATTTACTTAACATACTTTTCTTATCACATTTACTTAACATACTTTCCCCATCACATTTACTTAACATACTTTCCCCATCACATTTACTTAACATACTTTCCCCATCACATTTACTTAACATACTTACCCCATCACATTTACTTAACATACTTACCCCATCACATTTACTTAACATACTTACCCCATCACATTTACTTAACATACTTACCCCATCACATTTACTTAACATACTTTCCCCATCACATTTACTTAACATGCTTTCCCCATCACATTTACTTAACATACTTACCCCATCACATTTACTTAACATACTTTCCCCATCACATTTACTTAACATGCTTTCCCCATCACATTTACTTAACATACTTACTCCATCAAATTTACTTAACATACTTTCCCCAACACATTTACTTAACATACTTTCCCCATCACATTTACTTAACATACTTTTCTTATCACATTTACTTAACATACTTACTCCATCAAATTTACTTAACATACTTTCCCCAACACATTTACTTCACATACTTTTCTTATCACATTTACTTAACATACTTTTCTTATCACATTTACTTAACATACTTACTCCATCAAATTTACTTAACATACTGTCCCCATCACATTTACTTAACATACTGTCCCCATCACATTTACTTAACATACTTTCCCCACTATCATCTGCAAGATAAGAGATAAACCAAATTCAGTGCTATCTGACATCCTAGATCACACAGTTCTTCAGTGTTATTTATGGCTCATTCTATATCCTCCTTAAATTCTGATAAGCGTGCAAAAATAATTTCTGAAGATAAAGCAAACTCAATTCTAGCAGTTTCTGATTTTGGTATTTATAACTGATTCTGCATTCAGGATTATTTACCACACACTGAAGAGACATTTGCTAGAAGTGATCAGGGCAGTATAAATAAGAAGGGTCACGTGATCAATCTAAAGTTACCAGAGTAATCATGTGAATGATTTTTGAATTTCTTGTAGATAGATGTAGAGAAACTTAACAATATGATGTATGCATTTCAGCAAGAAAAGGTTTTCATTCTGTGCTTCATTATATGTTGATTTAACTCTGTAGTATGCCGCCGATGAGATACAGCAAAATATGTCAGGCAATATATTTTTGTTTCCACATTTTTAAAGTTACAATTGGAAAACATTGTTTTGAATGTATAATTACTCTGTTTCTTCTCAAAAGTAATTTTTTTCTCCCAAATAACGTGCTCAAACATCCAAGACCTACAACAGATTGCAACGAACCGCCATGCATGGAGAGTCATGACCTCTGCCCTATGTGCCGCACTTGACACCAGAGGAAAGACTAACTAACTAACTAACTAAATAACGTGTCACCACAAAATCATTTGAATTATAAAGATAAGAGATGCTAGTTCAGATAACTTCTTACTTGCTTTCTTAAACCTTATATTCACAAATTTCAATTACTACATCACACATTTAATTTCAAATCCCATTGTTTTGAATTTATAATTACTCTGTTTCTTCTCAAAAGTAATTGTTTTCTCCCAAATAACATATCACCAGAAAATCATTTCAATTATAAAGAGAAGAGATGATAGTTTAGATAACTTCTTACTTGCTTGCTATCTTAAACCTTATATAAACAAACTTCCATTACTACATCACACATTTAATTTGAAATCTCATTCTTCTTCTTCTTCTGCGTTCAACCGAAGATGTAATGTACATTGTGTCCGTTTACAGCATGTCTGCGATATTTGCACCCTTCGGCCAACACATTCGACTTCTGCGGGCATTTGTTGATCGGGTTGAAATCCCATTCAACATATAAAAAGGAAACATTGTACACTCTCAACATGAACACACCTTGTCTCCCTCAGCCACTTCACAAATGACTTCCTCTGTTGTAGGGTTGATGGTCTTGAATGTTTTACCACTGAGAGCATCAACAAACTGATTGTTGATAAAGATCTGGGGAGTAAAAAAGAAGATGAATTCACATTTTTATAAAGGAAGAACAAACACACTATAAACTGTAAACCACTGTAAGTATTCTATGGT
Organism: Candidula unifasciata; assembly: GCA_905116865.2. Lineage (NCBI taxonomy): Eukaryota > Metazoa > Mollusca > Gastropoda > Stylommatophora > Geomitridae > Candidula > Candidula unifasciata. Next base: position 171,494 of record CAJHNH020000651.1, read on the forward strand.
AAGTAGATATCTTCCGTATTAATAACAAAAAATTTCAAGGACAGTGATCTACTCTATTCTTCTTCTGCATTAGCCCTAAAAATGGCAACTGGTATGATGTGTTGTGGTTTACAGCCAGGCTGGGGTATCTACTGTAGACCAACACATCTGATTTTAGCAAAAATATAAATTTTCTTTTATAAAATTCTTATTGAGACAAGGTGGGTCTATCCAGCCTCCCCCAACCCACCAAAATAAGGCTGGCCCTGAAACTCACATGAAAAGGACCAGACCCTGTCCACCTAGAGAAACATTTCTAACTGGTGCAGTTTACATCTAGGATGGCTTATATTTTAGCTAGGTGACTGATTTATGATGCAACTTATGATGGGTACCCAATATGTGCCAACTGCACAAAGAACGGTTTATATTTTGTTCTTGGCCATTCACCGATTCACTGTGCCAGCTTATGAGGGTATTTTCTAGGGTGATGTATGGGATGAAGAGATGGGATGGATGGGGGGAGGGGGTGGATCCTCACAGGTGCTAACAATGCCAAAAAAGTAATTGAGATGGAAGGGTTCAGGTGCGGAAAAGGACCACACATGAACACATATAGATAAGCATGTGCGGGAGCCACGTTAGGGCAGTTTATAGGAGACTTGCTTTAAATTCAGCTGCGACTCGCTGCAGCCCACAGCCGGTGTTTGAAACCAGGCGGTTCCCGGGGTTCACCGAGAATCTAGATAATGGATTCCAGAGTTAACACTCTGGGGTAAATGGAGGAACGTCACTGTAGCTACGGAGTTGCGTGCGGATGGTGACACAGGCAGACAGTATCTCATTATCTTTCTGTACTGGTGGCAGAGCTTTTATGGTTTATAACTGTGTGCAATTAGGCTGGTTTACATCTCCCGACTTTACATTTTTACCTTTACTTTTAGCTAACCATGTGCATTGAACATAAACTAACTAAAATCCTGGAGGATGGGGAGAAGATCACAACTGACACATATAGATACCCATTTGCAATGAATATAAACTAAGTAAAACCCAGGAGGATGGAAAGGGGGGAGGACTCTAATCCCTTTTCTCTCAGCCATAAATAATGGCAAAATGACAGGCACTTTTCAAAACACTGAACATTCATTCAATTTATTGATGTTGTAATAATTTACCAATAATGCAGAAGGAAAGAGACACAGAGAGAGAGAGAGAGAGAGAGAGAGAGAGAGAGAGAGAGAGAGAGAGAGAGAGAGAGAGAGAGAGAGAGAGAGAGAGAGAGAGAGAGAGAGAGAAAGAGAGATAGAGATAGAGAGGTATCTTATTTCCAACAGTGTGGATCCCAACTTTCAAACAAAAACCAAAAATGCAATTATATATGCAGACAAGCACAGAGACAACAGAACTATAGACAAACATAAAAACAGAACTATATTAGTAAAATAGTCAAAGAAAAAAATAAGGAGAAGAATATGCATACATACACAATAATACATGTATATATAAAGTCTAATAAAACTCAGAATAACTCAAACTGTAAATATCAGTATGCAGCCATTTTCTAACAAATACGCTGACTGGTGAATTTTATAAAAACAATGATAAAATTTCATGTGGGAATGACTAAGCTGGAGAGTTGTGCCAATTGACTAGCTGCTCTAATAACCAGCCATGTTAACATTTGAAGACTTTTTTTACGGCTTTTAACGCTGCCAAAACATTGACCCAAGATTTCTATTCATGGTGGTAATACAGAAGGTATCTGAGACAAACTTCACTCTCCATTTAACAATTTCAAAAAAATGGCATTCCATAGAAAAAAAAACTTGTGCAACAAGAAAGAAGCTTATTATGTTTCAAAGTGCTTGACACTGCTGTAGTTGTTACACAGCTTTCTGCTGAGCTGTTATGGTTAATTCAAAGAGATAAATGGTGGTTGGAAAACAGGGGATAAAGAACTAGGCAAGCATATAAATGGAATAAGGTGTAAAAGGTGATGGAATAAAGTAAAAAGAGAAACAAGGAATGCTAGTATTAAATTAAATCTTGAAAAAAGATCCAAGGTTTTGATTTTTTTTTTAAAAGAATTAAAAAAAAAAAGACACACACACAAATGGAATGTGCAAGAATGCAGGCAAGAAAAAAGAGGAGAAATAAAAAATAAAATAAAAATAAACTAGAAAGTACAAACTATGAAAACGAAAGAGGGAAAGAGTGAAGATAAGAGACAGAAATAGAAGGAGGGAAAGCAAACAAGAGGAGAAGGGATGGAGGAAAGGAGAGCAAGTGGAGGAGAAAGGATGGGAGAGAGGAAGAGAGAGCAAAAGAGTTAGAAAAAGAGGGAAAGGAGAGAGATCAGAGAGGGAGAGAGAGAGCAACAGTTGGAGGAAGGAAGACAGAACAACAGGGGAAGGAAAGGGGGTGGGGGAGGGGGGGGGGGTAGATGAGGAAGAGACAAGCAGTCAGTCATGCTGGCAGGCAGGCAGACAGAGAGACAGACAGGGAGGGATAAGATCTTATACTAAGAAAAAAGCCTAATCTACAAATATTTTTTTTAAAGCCTCATGCTTCATGCAAAGTGTCGGGCATAGCTTCAGAGGCCTTGGGGGGTTAGAGACCTTCAGGTATTTTCTCCAGGAAATGCAAGCGCACTGGTTAATGAAGAGGTAAATACACTGGCTTATTTGTTCCCTGCCTCTCAGGCAGATGCATTCTGATTTTGAAGAAACACCCCTAATTAGTCAACTTTTATGAGATACATATTAAGGGACAGTGGGTCTTTTCCCCTTTCCCCAAATAGGGCCTAAGAACCCACAAAGGAACTCTAAATGATAAAAATGGAAGTCACTCTTACTATCAGAATCTGTCGCCAGAGTGAGGTTTCAGTCATCTTCTTACTATTGCTGTTACATACATCATAATCATTATTAAGTGCCTTGCCAGATGGCATAGGTGTTCATGCATCTCCACAAATCACAGTTTCTGGTATTCTAGATCAATTCTACTATTGATATTCCTCCATGTCACTGTCTTAAGCCATACAACATCATTTCTCTCAGTGATCTTTCCAGTCGTCACAAATTTGTCAGTGCTTCTTTTCTCATCACATGACTAAAGACCTCTGTCTCTTTCTCATTGTTGTACATAATGTTTTACTTTCATTAGCCATTTTCCAGGCAATCACTGTAAGTTATTCTGGGAGTCCAAGGTATTGGCAAAATTGTTTTTAAGAACCACATCATAGCTGCGTCCAAACTCTTCTTAGTTACAAACATGAAAGTAATAAAAGGAGCTCTTTCTGCACCTTGGATGATACGGTCAATATCATAGCAAGTTATTTCCCATAACACTTCCTGGTTTTCATTCTTAAATTAGGCTAATTTGGGAACTTTTTAACACTAGGGATTGAAACCTGTAACTACTGGACTAACAAGTGAGCATTCCAGCAGCTCCCTTAAAGAAGCTGTGTAAGCTCAAATAAATCTGCTATATCTTATCTTTTGGAAGAGGTAGAGAGCACAGATAAAGAGATAGAGAGATAGATAGAGATAGAGAGAGAGAGAGAGAGAGAGAGAGAGAGAGCCAAAAGTGAGTGAGTGAGTGAGTGAGTGAGTGAGAGAGAGAAATAAGACATGGGAGTGGGAGAGAGATGTGAATTTATAAAATGAAACTGGTGGAATGTACAGACGTAATGTATTTGTAAATATGGAATTAGATTGACTAAATTTATGAGAACATGATTTAAATCAGTGATATTACTGTCTGATTTAAATAGGATATGTTCGTTTTAATTCAGAACATAGGCTAGACTTGATAAGCTAATCCTGATCTACATAAGTGAATCATGGACAGGTGATTAGTGAAACATTCTGTGGAGCTGCACAAATGTGGTTTTCTAGACAAATTATGAGATTACCATGGCCAAACACCCCAAAAAATGTAATCAAGGTGGCTTAACCCTCTTAGCACGGACGGGCCGATTATCGGCCGGCGGATGTCTTGCCAAAAACACGGAACGGCCGATGATCGGCCCGATCGTGTTTCGCCTCGAACCGCTAAGAAATCTCCTACTTTGAAACACTGAAAGTGATTCATTTATATTAACTGCGGTATCAGCTTTACACATGGCGACTTTCGAGTGTTTGGTATCGAAGTGAAAATTGTTGTTGAATTTTTTAGATAGTGACCTGAACCGCTAAAAGTATGTCTGACTCGTATGTTTCTGCCCCTAAACTTGATGTTGATAAAACATTTGAATCAAGTGTTGACACTAATTCTGTTGATACTGATGCAGGATTTAGTGTTAGTAGTTATAGTGGGAATCAGATGGGGACGCTGTTGTGTTCAGACCACAGCCCAACCATGGCTCAGGGTATATCCACCCGAAGGTGTTGACACTCCGGCACATCCATTTATAGTGCTGACTGATGGTGAAAAACACATGTCACCTAAAGATATTATTGCTGTTTCACATATATATATACATGTTTTCGACTATTGAATTGCTTACAACATTTGTAAAAAGGCCAAAGATCAATAAAAAGATTTCAAATAAAAAAAATTTTTGTTTTTATTTTTATGTTTCAAGCATTGAAGTTGAAAATTCAAATTCATATTTTCTATTTTTAGATATGCAAATGAGATAATTTGCATATACATCAATTAATTTTAACGATATTGTGAAAATCACGAACTTCAATCTATATCCTTCAAATAGATATATTATTTCATAGGGGTCGGAATAACAGAAATCTGTCAAAAAAAATAAATAAAGTAATAACCAAATTCACTGAAAAAATGCTCCGTGTTTTTGGCTAGACCTCTGAAAAACTTCCCGTGCTAAAAGGGTTAATATAAATTAACTCATTAAGAAAATGCAAGAGAAGGAGACAAATTACTTTCTTAGATTACATCGCGAGAAGGGAAAAACTAAAGTAAGCCCTGTCAAGATAGTCGGAAGGAAAGAGTGGCAATGGGAGATATGAGAAGATGCTGGACAGTTTGGCATCATCATCAGTTCTTGTTATGCCTAGTGGCACATGAGGCTTCAGAGAGGATTTTCCATGCTTTCCTGTCCTGTGCAATTTTCAATGCAGTTTTCCATGTCAAAGATGCCCCACTCAGGTCACTTTCTATCGTTCGTCTCCATGTTGTTTTTGGGCGCTTCTTTTTTCTCTATCCCTCTGGTATCCATGTGAGAGCTGTTTTAGCAGGTATATCAGGATACATTCTCATAATGTGGCCAAGCCATTTCCATCTTCTCTTGGTTATCATACTGTCTGGAGTTTCTTGGTTTGTGACTTGAAGTAGTTTAGTGTTTGAGATTGTATCTGGCCAGAAAATTTTGATAATCCTACGTAGACATGTGTGGTGGAAGGTGGACAGCTTGTGTACATCTTTTTTGGTCATTCTCCAGCATTCTGCTCCATAAAGTAGAACTGGCAAAATGATGCTCTTGTACAGTCAGAGTTTTGTTCCTCTGCAGTAACTGTTGGATTTCCAGATATGCCTCATCCTTCCAAAAGAAGCTCTAGCTTTGTTCAGGGGTGACTGTATGTCTTCTTCTGTCCTTCCCAGTAGGGACATTACACTGGTTTGGCATCATGGCGTGATGGAAATTCTGTGTCAAAATTTAAGTCCAGAAAATCAACTCGAGAGTATCCCCTAGAGCTCAGCCTGTCTCTGCTAGATGGCAGCTGCCTGCCAAGTGCTGCACACAAAGCACAAACTCTGTGACTTCTGTGACAATCCCCAGGGAACTCCAGAAAATGGCACATGTGAACCGAATGGCGTGTCCTGAAATGACCCATTGAAGGAAATGACTTGATCACTTCGCTGTTGTCGGACCAGAAATACAGTGCTTTGTTGGTCCACCTGTTGCAGCTTTCAACACTGACTAGCTGTCAATCAATGCTAAAAGCCGGGTTTGCCCAACCTTGATATTTAAGTTTTCAAACTGCATTTCCTTGTTCTAGGATAAGGCCAGCATCCTCTCCAATGCACTCCTCTACCTGAAACCAGTGGCACAAATGGGATATTGCTGTGTGCTAAACTCAACTGGCTGTTCAGGTGTACAAGAGGTCAGAGGTGTGATCACCTACGCCAGTCATAAAGGTGCTGGATGATGATGTTGACAGGAAAGAGTGCAAGGAGTCTAGTTAGTTGAAGTGAAAAATACATTTTCTAGAGAGATTAACGGAAACATCCGCCGCTCCACGGGGACAGCGAGGACCAAATGGACAGGCGGCAGAAAGGTTAATCATGCCCAAGTTAGTGCCTCTGGATCAATGAGATGGAGTGTCTATTTTTATATTTATGTGTATCATTTCATTCTGTTGCAATGTTTGGCTGCGCCGTAATATGACACTAAAATGCCGCCCGGTGCGTTTGAAAACAAATAAACTTTACCGAAGCACTACTACAGAAGACTTCTAGCGTATTATGTTGACACTGTTACTTGAGCGTTTGGGTATACGAGGCTGACTGGCTGTTATCCGTGACATTCTTGGGTACCCCCTAGATACTTGGCAAGTGTGCGGTGCATCATGCTATTCATCAGTGGATCAGGAAGCTCCACACGCGTAAGATATCAGGTTTAGTTTAAGCCACCTAACATTCACTGTTACCAAAGCACAAGTAGTATCGACAAATGTTATAACACAATGTTATACTGTTTTAACAAGTATAATATTAATAACTAACGTAACTACTAATACAGCTATTATAAATAAACTGTCCTTTTAGTGAATACATAATCTGTGAGTAATTACCTTTGCATACTTGATGTCTGGCTTTGGGATAGGTTTTGGGGTAGCTGACATACATCGAACTTGTTTTGAACTGGCGACTGAAAGGGCAGAAACTGTCGCCCTTGTTCTTATCAAGTTCATGACTGTCGACATGATTTGCTTATCAGATGATCACTTTAAACTGAAACAAATTAAAACAAGAGATTTTTACAAATGTAAACCAATGCAGCTGCTAAACCATATGTGAATAGTTGTCACCGTTTATCAGTAGATATCAGCCTTTGGAGAATGTAATCCCTTTATCTCATAGTGTGGGTTCCTGAATCTATTGGAAAGTAAAAAAGAAAAAAAAAAAAGGGGGGGGGGGGGGGGGGGGGGGGGGGGGGGGGGGTCATACTGACCGCATGACTCATTGAGTGATAAATAGTCTAAAAGTATAGCTGTTTTCCTTTTTCTGTCATTCATCTCCTCATGCACAACTGACCACCGGTCAGCTCACACTAAGAGATTTGTAAGCTAGGCCATAATTGGTTAGATTCCTCCCTTCATTTCTGTTCATCTGAGTGACACAATTGCGTTGTTCCTGTTTACAGCAAGGATGTGATAACTGTACCGTTAGGCTGACACATTCAACGTCACTGAGTATTTGCTGGCTGGGTTAACTTCCAGATAGTTTTGTGGGACATGATTTTGCCTTATTTGTGTGGTGTTTTTTGTGACCCCCCAGTCTACAGGAGTTGCCCCTGGAGAACTCATTAAAGGCAACCGAGTGTAGACCGGTCGACCCCCACGGAAAGGCAGGGATAAATCATGGGCATTCCTCGCCATCAAAGGAGGTTTCCCATAAATGCGGAGCCGACACATGATGCTCTTGTCATGGGTTCACGTAAAAGAACTATCATGTCCTGCACATGACTGCTCAACCTTACATCAGTATATTGAGCTTCCCACTTGTCAGAGGCTGCACTCTCACGAGATCAGCTGGTAGCAGTCTGCGTGTCCTGGGCGTGTCCTGGGCTTCGATGACCCCACAAATAGATACATTCTTCTACAGCATGTTAGAGAACTTTAATGTTGTTTTATCTAGACACTTAGCATGACAGCATAGAAAAGCATACATCAGCGTAGCTTCCACTGTCTTGTCTGAACACTGGTGAGTGGGGCAAACCTCTTAACCTTTCTGCCAAACAGGACTTCTAATGGTCAGACACTGAAGACTTTGCTGTTATGCCATAGGCCATGTATCTGAGAGACATTTGAGTGTAACCAGCTAAATGACAGGGGTAGATTGTTGTGGTGTATCCTAGCACGGTGACGACGATGTTGGGGATCAACAATGGATGTACAGACACAGAAAACTGTACTGTGAAATACCAACCGCAGGAGATGCTCATAGAAGCTGTGAGCAAATCTCTTGATCTAAGGCTTAGTCTCAGCAGTTCTTACACTCGACAGATGATTTAACAAAGAGTTGTCATTTGGTAGTATATTCAGTTAGAATGATTTACTCTTGTTCCAATAAGTTTTGTCTAGGCTGCCTATGTAGTCAAAAATTGTTGTATAATTCTCTATTCACAACGCATCGCCTGAGCCAAGAGTAATATGTGATGGTTCTTGCACTAGAAGAACCCTGGTCTTTTCTGTTTTTTTTTCCTTCTATTTTTGCAGTTCCGTGGGTAACTACTTATTGACCTAAACAATTTTCTTTCCTCATTACCCTACTTGTTTTTACCTTTTTCATGTCCTGCTAGCTCATATATATATATATATATATATATATATATATATATATATATATATATATATATATATAGAGAGAGAGAGAGAGAGAGAGAGAGAGAGAGAGAGAGAGAGAGAGAGAGAGTGACACACATACAAACACACGAATACACACACCGAAACCCACTAATATGCTTTCTATGTTCTTTTTTCAAAGTTTAAATCTCCATAAATATAACAAAATAAATCTGGTGAAAGAAAACATGCTCTACTTGAAGATGATGTCCTTCTGTGTGTGTGTGTGTGTTTTAGATGTGTAAAGCTGATAACTAGCACACTAACATGCAAGCAGCTAGTTAGAATCAAACACACACAAAAAAAGCATTTTCTGGAATACTAAAAAACTGAAAGTACACATGTAGTTTGATTTTGTAAGAGACTAGAAAGCAAGTGTGGGTTCTCCTTGCAATAACGGTCGCTACTTGGACGGCGACGGCCGCTTAGTCGGAGTTGTCCCCTGGCTGCAGTGCAATTACGAAGTGGAAAAGAGGAAACGACACAATTGACATAATTAGTCTAGGGGTAGGGTTGGGCTAATGTGAGTCGCAGAGCGTGGTCTAGACGCCATGTTGAACTCACTGTGTTTTGTGATGCGTTCCTTGTCCACTCCGTAATTGCACTGCAGCCAGGGGACTGAACTCCGACTAAGCGGCCGTCGCCGTCCAAGTAGCGTTATTGCAAGGAGAACCAACAATAGAGCTGACATAGACAAATAAGTGTGATATTTGGACTTAGCAAGTCTCATTATAGTCTCACTTATGCAAAATCAGGTGTACAAAATTGTGTAGGGCTGTGTATAACTAACTAGTATAAGTATTTTTTTTTTAAATTAAATATATTATTAGGTTTTGTTAGGCGGACATATCGGTTTCTATGCTGTTTAACATAAAACTAAACACCAAATTACTTGTAAAATAAGTGTAATGTACCTACGAATAAAACAATGTTTCTCTCTCTTCTCCAAAATCAAGAAGTATACAACAGAAACAGACTTTCTAATTCCTTTCCTACCGGGATCCCGGATAAAACGAGGGGTTGCTAAATAAAAAAACACACGTCATTTAAAGCCAAACTACTACACAATTACGCCAGAAAAAAAAGCCAAATAAAATATAACCTTGCACTTGTATCACATCAAAAGCTCTAGATTGAATTCTTGACCGTCATCCTTACTGGAACAAGTGGGAGATAACGCTTAAACTTGTTTAAGCCTTAAGTGCAGGCGATATCATATCTTTTTTTTTAAAATGATGCACGAACATTTAGTTCTCAGATCATTCTTACAGAAATTTGCAACTTTGCTGCCTTAACTTTATCATTACTTTGCCTAGCAGTCATTGCTGAAATAGACTGTGACTAGCTTTTTGACACAGTTTTCATTCAGGACTTGATATGTTACTAATCTTGATTACAATAGTGCACTGACAGTTTACTGATCCGTCTGAGGATCTTTTGAGCCATGGGGATGTTTTTTTTTTTTTTTTTTCCAATTACTATTATATTTGCGATTGCTGTCATAAAATGCTTTCCATTTTTTTCAGTTAACGTGGTCATTTGTAAAAGTAATAAAATCTATCACATTTAGAACTAGGTCTTTATCATCTCTACTTTTGATCTTCAAGATAGTGAAAACATGGTGGTGACTGGTCATGTTGATGCTCTAACATTAGGAGATGGTGCGAATCTCCTTTACTTCGTGTATCAGGACATCACAGCAAAGACAAACTAAAATAAAGAAGTTAACTGTAGGCCTACATTGCTTTTAGTTAATTAGCGTGCCTCTCAGGGAGAAACTATAAAGAAAATGTGAGCTTGTCTTTTTTAGAAAAGCTAGGGAAAAACCCAAACACGCCAAAATTCACCAGCTCATTATCTTAAGCCAGCTCAATTTTAAATACGCCAAATTTAAAGAATCTGGCGTCAAATAAGCCAATATGGCAACCCTGATCCTTGACAAACCGTTTAAAGTAATAGCCTTGACCTTTGACTCCAATGTAACCTCATGAAAAAGGTCATTTCGTGTCTGAAGCCTGCATCTGGTAACGGAGGCGTCACCGAAATGGAGAGAAGCATTTTTATATGTTCTCTCGATCTCCTGTATTTTAAATGCTTTTAAAGGCCTATCCCCCCCCCCCAGCTATAGTTTATAGCAGGGCTTTTTGTTTCCTCGGCGCACACAACGGTACGCAGTACTAGCACTCTTTTTAGATATTGTTTTTCCAGCAATACTGGTGTAGACACTGTGGTTGTGTTTTTTTCATAGAAAAATACTATGATTATTCTTAATAGAGCATTAACAGAAATATCGTAATAAAAAAGAATTAGATTACTTACCTCTGCCAAAGATAGAGCAACGAAACAGCAACATGTCAGCAGCAGAAGTGATATGATTTTTATTAAAATGTTTCACAACTACAGACTACAGTGTATCAAGTAATGAATGCAATCATTATTCCAATATACACAAGGTATGAGACAAAATAATTATAGTACACATTCAAAAATTTAGACCTACACCTATTATTCCAACAGCTACAAAAAAGCACCAACACTCACACATACATCTACACTCACAGACACTTACATACACGCATACACACTCTCTTTTTCACCCACGCATATCTACGTACACACATATCAACTCGTGCGTATACACACACACACACACACACTCACACATAACTGAGTTACATCAGGTCGCGACGCAATAATAATATATTGGTCATGTTATGTCTTGTGCGTCTTGAGTATAATGTTTGTGTCTGTTCACGCCTATGCTTCTGCTTTAAATATGTATATAATCTTTGAATATTCCCTTAACCGCGCAGTTCCGGCCAGATCTGGGTTTTTATTTCACGCCTTGGGTTAAGTTATATAATCTTTTTTTTCCTTTTTTTTTCAATATAGGTTAGTTGCGTATCTTTTACAGGACGTTGCAGAACCTACCCCAGCAGCCCCTGGCTGTTGTGTGGTTTCTCTAGTCAAATTTATGTCCAGTAGTTTGCCATTGCCTGTGGACGGTCGGTCCCCTAATACCACTGTCGAAACCACCGCAAGGCGCATGGGATCGAACCCTGCACCCCGGCATTACGAAGCGTTCGCATCGACGTAGCCACAGAGCCAACTTTTTCAATATATCCTTTTTTAAAAGTGGGTAAATGTTTCGTTTCGTAACTATAAAATTTGGTACTTGTTATCATTCTTTGGCTTTTATTTCTATGCCCCCCCCCCCCTTTTCCCTTTTGCTTAGGTATTGCTGGTTTTGAGTGTGTGTGGGGGGGGGGGGAAGCTTAGCTTAGGTTTTAATAATAAATTTAAAGAAAAATCCCATTGACAGGCCCAGTTCCGACGTGTACATTTTTAACCTAGTGTACACGATAACATAACCATACTAAGTTTCTGTCTTTTGAATTTTTCAAACAGCACGGGAAACAGCAGACGACAACAATAAGTGACTGTTGGGTCGTTGGTTTTCAATGAAAAACCAGTCTGACAAAGAAATGCCTTCACAAAGACGATGAATAGTTCTTGCTGAGTCGTGAATTTCGCTACAGTTTACGGACAGAGGTAGAAAGCTCTTCTCTTACGTGCTTGCCTTCTTGAAAATGTAAATCATAGTTCAACATTAATTGAGTTCTTGATGTCAAACACCTGATACCTTCTTGCGAGCGTTAGCAGATGTTAATGAAGCTAATGTAGGATTAATATAAACTAAGCACACGGGATTTTTGTTTAAAACACATTGGGTAACAATTGTTTAACACTGTGTAATTTAAAAAAAATGTAGCCCAACGGCGCTACCAGGGAAACATTTTAAGTTAAAAATCTACCTAAAGTATTTCAGGATCCTCACCGGTGCTACAGAGCCAGTGCACTGCGCTGCGCTTCTCTGGACTCAGACTTGAGTTAGAAGAAGAACGGAGCACTTATGGGTTACTACCCGTGTGCCATGATGTTGATCCATTGTTCAAACTTCAAACTTGTGTTAGCCTTTGTTGACAGCTGGTCTATGAGGGAAGTAAAATAAAGGGTCACCGCATTAGGTAGGTTGAGATCCACTGGTTTAAGACATGAGTAAACAAGTATCACTGCATAAAACATAATTTTACTAATGTCAGAACCCTTGGTGGCTACTTTTTTCACATAGTAAAAGTCACCGTCATGCTAACATGCGAAGAAGTTAGCTTTAGTTTAAGTTGATTCAAGAACCGACAGCACAGCACTCGGGGCATTCTCATAAGCTCTCCATTCCCATCTTCAGCAGCCAGCGCAGAATTCCAATACCAATGTTGCCAGTAGCATTCTGATTATTTGTCCGTCTTGCCTTTTCTCTGAGCGTTAGGTATTGGCCAGATCCCCCTCGTCACTCCCCGCTCCATCACTCTGACCAGACTGTGGTGATCCATTTTCTCCTCCGTATTGTGCATGTAATCCTGACAAACATAATCAAAACTGACAACAACCCTAATGCTGACAATCAGTTCTAATGGGTTTGTAAATGACTGACAACTGTAACGTTGATTGTTCAATGAGCTTGAACCCCCCAGGTTTCGGCACCTATGCTGTCATATCAGCACAGCACAGAAAATCAGGCCATTACGTCTGCAATCTCTTATTTTTTTTAAATCTGTGTATATTGACTGAGCTATATATAACACTGGAATAACCAAGCATTGTACGTGACGAGAGATGCGACATCCGGTTACTTACACTGAGCTCTCAGAACAGATGGGTTCTATTATCTCTTTTTCCCCCCTTCTAATTCTGTCCTCGCCGATCAACACTCAGCGAATATATGTCACGCAATTTTCAATGTCGTTAACCAGTCGATCCGATCTGGTTTTGAAAGAAACAATGTTTGATCACGTTCAACTTGATGAGTACAGCATTGGTTATAATTGAGGTCGTGTTTTTCTGGGTGTCATAGTTAATGATTCATCTGTGTTTCTGATTGTCGTTTTTTTTAATGTATTGTTATAATCTTTTAAAGTTCTGATGGTTTCTCCATGATTAATTGCTGGATCTATTTAATACTGACTGCATTTCTGAAAACATTTAAAAGGCGACATGGAAATCGACGCATCATAGCGTTAAGTATGATAGGAACACAACCTCAACACTTTCAGTATGTTAGAAATGAAGATATCTGTTTAGGCACGTGCTCAACGTGTGTTACTGATTGCTTCCAACCATTAGCTTAAAAGCTCTTTTTGTTTGGAGGCGCCTTTTTTAAACATTATTCCAGCATTTCCAGCCAATTCGTCTGATTAAAAGGAATACCAGCTTACTTTTTTTTCCCTAATCAAACCCGTGTCCTATCTCAAATTAACAGTAACCAGGGCTTCGTGTATGTGTGTGTGTGTGTTGGGTCAGGGCTAAACTCTCAGCGAAGTCCTACATAAGAATTGTCTTTATATCAAATAAGCCGTCTTGAGTATAAAACTACACCAGAAACAACAATTAAATGTTTCTTTTAACATGCCAACTATTCTTAGGTGATCTCCAAAGCGTCGTGACCTCCTTAGTGAGAAGCCCAGCTTCCGGGATTATATCGTGTCGCTATGACACGCATCTACTTATGCTTTAACATTCCTACAAGATAGCGCCGACGACTTGTGTTGCATTGTTATCTTTCTCAATCTCACACAGGTGTATACGACACCGCTTTTCTGTTAAAATAGAAAGCGAAAGCGTTTTGTGTTTCAAACAGCGAGATTTTATTCATTGTCTGGTTGAGGGGAAAAAAAACTGGTGAACATGCATAAACATTAGTATGCTATATATGAAAGTTGTGAAGCTGTTGGGAATACAGTTAATCTTTGGCGTTAATGACATCGTTCCTATTTAGTGCCGAACCTGTCTAAGTAACCGTCTTTTCCGTCATAAAATCTGCACGCTCATTGCCTCGAACCCCCGCATAGCCCAGCTCAAAAAACAAATACATAGAAATAGTTTAAAAAAAAAAAAAACATAACCACGTTAGTAGGGTCATACAGTTTACGAAACTAATACAACAGAGTAATTTTTATGTATTTTGCAAATTATTTACAATAATTATGCATACACAGACTGTATTTTTGTGTCGATGGAAATGAAAGAGCTGACAGGTTGGCTGGATCCGCTATCACTACCGACGGTCGGCCTATGGATCATGCTGATATTATCAATGCCCTTAGAGAAATGGGAAGGATAGAGGACTTTGGTGGCAGTGAATCCACATCACTCGCCAGAATGGCAGACTTGGGAATTAAGATCGGCACAGCAAAAAACGAGACGCACACCGGACACGTCAGAAGACTTGTTAATCATACATAGAACTGGTACTATTAGCCATCGGACGTTGGGATTCATACTGAGGGGAGGATCTGAGCACCTATGGACATGTCCGGAGTGCAATGATGATAACCCAACTAACTAACTAACTAACTAACAAATTTTTGTGTTTTGTGTACAGTTCCTCGGAGATGTGGTGTTACAGAAGAATTTATAGGACAGCTAAGAAGAGCAACCCAGATGTTTGAAAGTTAAAAGAGGCTAGAGCTCAAAGACAGCTTATCACAAACATCATCATCTTTTGGTCAATTATGAGAAAACTGAAACTGGAACATGTTGTGACCACATGAAAGATCTTTAGAAAAAGAGAAGAGAGCGTGAGAAGATTCTTGACGGCGTTCTGTCATGACAGGGAGTGGTGTCAACACTCGAAGTGATACATGCAGTTGCGGATCGCAGATTGTGGAAAGGGGGAGGGGGGCATCAAGGATTATCTCGACGTCTGCGCAGACAATGATTGCCCACGCCAGTCAGCAAGGCACTTGATGATGATGACGATATAACATTTGTGTAACCCAACTGAATGAAACAAGTGTTGAAAGATATAAATTCGACTTACGACTTGTTAATCGGAAAGGAACTCAGTCGTTAGTCAAGGAGACCATATATTAGAAAAATTAATTGAATTTATACACTTAAATGATTTAGTCGACAGATCATCCTCATTGCATATGGAACAATTCAGTCTAAAAAATTCGAATCCCCTCTTCAGTAAATCACGCAGCGTGTAGTTGCTGACAACACCAGCTCTGTGTTTCTTTGGCTTCCCGTGGTGCTCTATCTTGGCTCACCCCCCCCCCCCCACTCCACCCATTTTTTGGAGAGTCTGATCATGGTTGCAGATTCACAGCCATCACTTGGTTCTCTCCGTGTGGGTTCCGGAGCCCCTATTATGGGGAAAACAAAAATAGACCCTCTGCAGCTCTAACAAGCATGTTGTAGGAGTCACCAAGGTGGGGGCTTCTTTCGAAGTCGGAGTGCATCTACCAAAGCGGTCTTCTTCTTCTTCTTCTCTTCCATCTTGTACCTCATCGAAGTGTCGGGGGGGGGGGGGGAATGTAATGTACGTTGATGAGCTCTGTCAAGAGCACTATTAAGACTGATGTTCATTTCTGTAAGGCTGTTCTTAATGCCATCAATCCATATTTCCCGAGGTCTTCCACTCGTTCTATACCCGTTGTAACGTTTTAGTGTGGCTCGCTTTGGCAGATAGTACCAGGGCATTCTTGTTAGGTGTCCAAACCACTTTATTTGTTGTTCTTTGATGACCTGTAAGACTGGCTTTATTCCTAGCATTTGTCTGATTTCATGATTTCGTATTCTGTCTTTCCTTGAAACTCCTGCAGCTCTTCTAAGGCATTTTATCTCTGTTGTCACAATTTTACGTTTATTGGAGGATGTTAGTGTCCACGTTTGGCATTGATAGAATCGCGGTAAAGAACTAAATGTACACACACGGATAAGTAAAGCGGATTTACACGCAAAAACACAAGCCCTAGCACAAAGCCAAAGACCAAGACTTTCCACAGGAACTTACAGCCGTGTAACAAAGAAACAGAAGAAGAAAATCACCTGACTGTCTCAAGTGTCTTACTTCTTGTAGATGACCCATTGCATCAGTCCACACCATTGCTCGTTCTTCCTCCACCTTCACCTGCAAACTTGTCAGCTTGTACTTCTTCTCTTACGCCTACATCCTCTGGATTAAAGAAAATTAATTGTTTTCAATCGGGATCGCCTACAACCACTGTCTTCGAGCCAAGTCCATTTTCATAGCAGCATCGTTTTAAAGTGTACAATGATCATAATATTAAATAATAATATAATAATAATTTGATAAATGGCAAATACATATATAAATATAATAAAATGTGTGAAATGATATGAGATTCTAAAATCTAACCCTGGTTCTTTTCTTTTATTTCGCTCCATCTCAAGGATGTTTGTGTGTGAAATAAACACCGACTAATACTTACCACCCCCCCCCCCCTCCCCGCCCAATATTAGACTCTCCCGGGAATTTCCTACGAAATCTCGTAGCCCCTAAGATAGGTGAAACAGAAGAAAAGGACCTCTTCTACCATTCCCCATTCACTTGGGGGGGGGGGGGGTTGGGGTTAGGGGGAGGGGGTTGGGGAAGGGGAGCGTGGTGGAACTTAAGGTGCCAGAGTTCTGTTTTCCGGCGCGTCTCCCTTCTGTTGTACTGTTCTCACCTAGGTTACAACACATTGAAGTATACAGGTCACAAATCTTTTAACAAATATGCAACTAAACACTTTCGCTAGAATTCTTAATTACCGACTATTCAGGGATGAAAAGTACATCCGGGTGTTCTGATAACACAGTTGGGCCCAGCTACACACTGGCTGAACTTTCATTCATGCTTGCTCAGGCTGGTCTACATGATGATGTAAAATGTGTGTAACCCATCAATTACACAGAGAGCTATAATCCTTGCAGGAGGCATCTCAGACCTTCCGGGGGTTTAGGTAGAAGCATGCTGGTTTGTTCCACTAAATAAAAGATGCGCGCACTAGCGTCTATGGCAAGCAACATGTCATCATCAACAAGTGCCGTACCAAATGGCGTGGACGATCAGCTAGGGTCACCAAAAGCATGTATCAGTTCTTGTGCTGAAACCCCTGAACGCAATGATACAAGTCTGTCAGGAAACTTCTCGTATTGTCTTCCTCTTTTTTTGTGTGCCCCCTTAGATCTTTTCAGTGGTCAAAACGTGGTCCAGTTTTCTTCTTCTCATAATATAAACCTAAAATGATGGCTGTGTCTTTCTGATGAGTTGTATTTGAGCTCTCTCTTCTTTAAAAAATATCTGCATTGCTCTTCTTCGCGGCCCTAATCATTCCCCCCCCCCCCCTTTTTTTTTCCCTTCCATTTCTGGGGCCTCAGGAAATTACTGGCGTGTTTATTAATTAGCTATATATAGACCATATGTGCGTGCGAATATATTTATAAATATATATGTGCTTATATATACACACATACACACACACACATATATATATAGAGAGAGAGCGATTATGAGAGATGGAGAGAGAAAGAGAAAGAGAGAGAGAGAGAGAGAGAGAGAGAGAGAGAGAGAGAGAGAGAGAGAGAGAGAGAGAGAGAGAGAGAGAATATCCTGCCTTGCGTTTTCTTTAAAGACTTAACACATTTTATTTGAGGAAGCTGGTTATTATTTTTGTTCTTTTCACCTATGCGCTTTGTTAGGCATCACCTTACTAGCAAGAATAAGTTACATTGAGCCGGGAATTTAACCTAAAGAAATAAATATTCAAGTCTGAAGGTGTTCAACAGAGCGACAGAATTAGCTTAACTAATCAATCTAGTCAAATTGGTTAAATTAACTTTTTTTTTTTTTAATGGAAGACAGCTTGAACATCACACTATCTTGGAATGACATTCAAACGTATGATAAAGTATTTGGTACTGCAAGAGTAAACAATGAAAATTTTTAAAAGAGTTAGGAAATATATTTTTTTATTTGGTACTGCAATAGTTAACACTGAAAATTTTTATGAAAGTTACCAGATTCATTACCACTATTATTGTAGGCTCTTTATTATCACAATTCCGATGCGCCTGGTTCGATTCCAGGATTGAGTGATTAGGCAGCAGATCGCCTTGCGAGTGCCGGCACTTCAGTTGCAGTGCTAAACTAGAGAATGCAAAACTGCCTAGTAAAACCAAAACAAGAGCAGGCCGTTTGGTCTCAATGCCAAACCACTGAACGTAAAGTTGCCAATATATTCTGGGGTTGGATTTGCAACGTCGTGTAAAAGGTATGCAACTCACTTAATTGTCACATACATTTGTAAATCTAGAAACTGTTTCACGTAAATTACCGCCCTTAAATTACGGGAGTTGGTTATATTTAACTGTTTATGTAGGCCCCTTTGTCCCATCTCACTGCCTCTTTCCAAGAATGTCGTAAAAGGCAACTGATAATCCATTTATTGAAATAGGAAGTGCTGGGTCGAAAAAAATAAGAAATTTCAGGACCATAATTAATAGATATATGTGATCACCATGTGGGTTTAGGGGCCTTATTGTAAGGGAAAACAAAAATAGACCCACTGACTTTCCAACAAGCAAGTAGTAGGAGTCGACTAATTGAGGGCTTCCTTCGAAGTCGGAGGGCATCTGCCCGAGCGGCAAAGAACAACTAACTGCACACAGATAAGCCAGTAAAATATAGGTACATGCAAAACTCTGGCACAAAGCCAAAGCCAAAGCCCAGAAGGAGAACAACGGGAGTTTCGACTGGAACTTTCAGACGGTGAGCAGAAAAAAAAGAAGGGAATATCAGCGTTTGAGAGAAAATGGGAATAAGACATGTCTGGTTTATATTGAAAGACAAAGAATGAAATGGTTAAGCTATCTAGTGAGAACGCAGCCAGACCAAGCTGCATATACGAATTTTTACAGCAGAATATCTTGGAGGAAGGTGACAGGAAGACCAAGAAAGAGATGCATAAATGGTGCAGCAAAGACATGCAAAAAAGATGAAAACATCCATCAACCGAATAACCCGAAAAGCGCAACACAAATACAGAAAACTTCGACGCTGGGCTACAACCTGGTATCAGGAAGACGACAAAACCAAGACACTGGGCCATGGTATCAGCGAGACGACAAAATTACGACACTGGTCTGCAACCAGGTATCAGTGAGACGACTAAACCACGAAACTGGGCTGCAACCTGGTATGAGTGCGAGGACCAAACCACGACACTGAGCTACAACCTGGTATCAGCGAGACGACAAAATTACAATACTGGTCTGCAACCAGGTATCAGTGAGACGACTAAACCACGAAACTGGGCTGCAACCTGGTATGAGTGCGAGGACAAAACCACGACACTGAGCTACAACCTGGTATCAGCGAGACGACAACATCCGGACACTGGGCTGCAACCTGGTATCAGCGAGACGACAAAATTACAATTCTGGTCTGCAACCAGGTCTCAGTGAGACGACTAAACCACGAAACTGGGTTGCAACCCCGTATCAGTGAGACGACAAAACCACAACACTGGGCTACAATCTGGTATCAGCGAGACGACAAAACCACGACACTAGGCTGCAACCAGGTATCATTGAGAGGACAAAACAACGACACTGGGCTGCAACCCCGTATCAGTGAGACGACAAAACCACAACACTGGGCTACAATCTGGTATCAGCGAGACGACAAAATTATGACACTGGGCTGCAACCAGGTATCAGGGACACGACTAAACCACGACACTGGGCTGCAACCCCGTATCATTGAGACGACAAATCCACGACACTGGGCTACAAACTGGTATCAGTGAGACGACAAAACCACGACTCCGGGCTACAACCTGCTATCAGCGAGACGACAAAACCACGACAATGGGCTAAACCTGGTATCAGTGAGACGACAAAACCACGACACTGGGCTACAACCTGGTATTAGTGAGACGACAAACCAGGACACTGGTCTACAACCTGGTATCAGTGATACGACAAAACCACGACACTGGGCTACAACCTGGTATCAGTGAGAGGACAAAACCACGACACTGGGCTAAAACCTGGTTTCAGTGAGACTACAAAACCACGACACTGGGCTACAGCCTGGTATCAGTGAGAGGACAAAACCAGGACACTGGGTTACAACCTGGTATCAGTGAAAGGACAAATCCACGACACTGGGCTACATCCTGGTATCAGGAAGACGACAAAACCAAGACACTGGGCCATGGTATCAGTGAGACTACAAAACCACGACACTGGGCTACAACCTTGGTATCAGCGAGACGACAAAATTACGACACTGGTCTGCAACCAGGTATGCGTGAGACGACTAAACCACGAAACTGGGCTGCAACCCCACATCAGTGAGACGACAAAACCACGACACTAGGCTGCAACCAGGTATCATTGAGAGGACAAAACCACGACACTGGGCTACAACCTGGTATCAGCGAGACGACAAAATTATGACAATGGGCTGCAACCAGGTATCAATGACACGCCGAAACCACGACACTGGGCTGCAACCGCGTATCAGTGAGACGACACAACCACGACACTGGGCTACAACCTGGTATTAGTGAGACGACAAAACCACGACTCCAGGCTACAAACTGCTATCAGCGAGATGACAAAACCACGACAATGGGCTCAACCTGGTATCAGTGTGACGACAAACCAGGACACTGGGCTACAACCTGGTATCATTGAGAGAACAAAACCACTACACTGGGCTACAACCTGGTATTAGTGAGACGACAAACCAGGACACTGGTCTGCAACCTGGTATCAGTGAGAGGACAAAACCACGACACTGGGCTACAACCTGGTATCAGTGAGAGGACAAAACCACGACACTGGGCTACAACCTGGTTTCAGTGAGACTACAAAACCACGACACTGGGCTACAGCCTGGTATCATTGAGAGGACAAAACCACGACACTGGGCTACAACCTGGTATCAGTGAGACGACAAACCAGGACACTGGGCTACAGCCTGGTATCAGTGAGAGGACAAAACCACGATACTGGGCTACAACCTGGTATCAGTGAGACGACAAAACCAGGACACTGGGCTACAACCTGGTATCAGTGAGAGGACAAAACCACGACACTGGGTTACAACCTGGTATTAGTGAGACGACAAAACCACGACACTGGGCTACATCCTGGGATCAGTCAGAGGACAAAACCACGATACTAGGCTAAAACCTGGTATCAGTAAGACGACAAAAACCACAACACTGTGCAAAAACCTGGTATCAGCGAGACCACAAAAGGAGAAAAAGATAAGGCTTCGAGTCCACAACCAAAGGACAAACAGGCAAATGGGCTGTACTGGATTGATGAATAGGCAACATTAGTCAAAGCCCAGGGTCTCACACTCTACAGTAATATTTTATGTAGATACAGCATTCCTTATCTGGTGTAATGAATATTTATCGACAATATATTTCCTTTATCTATACATAAAAAAAAAAAAAAAAAAAAAAAAATAAAACCTATGTAATTTAAAGTGTTATGAGATTAGTTGGTGTTATTCAAAAGGTAAAAGCCTCAGGGCTTTAGAAAGGTTAGGCAGCGTTTTTCAGCCTTTGGGTAGCGACCCTTTTGTGGGTCAAACGACCCTTTCATAGGGGTCGCCTAAGAACATCGGAAAACAAATATTCACTGAAGTTGGGAAATAGCAGCGATAGTAATTTTATGGTTGGGGGGGGGGGGGGGGGGTCATCACAACAGGAGGAGTTGTATTAAAGGGTCGCGGCGTTAGGAAGGTTGAGAACCTCTGGATTAGGGACTTATAAAGTCTAAATCAAGACAGGCAGGCGTTCTTGTCTAAATCCTGCCTTGCAAATGGTTAACAGTCTAGCCACTGGGTTGTCTCGGCGCGTTCTCACAACTATTAGAACATACACGTGTAGCATTGTTTATCAATATATTATATTGTGATTCCATTTCCTCCTCCAGTAGAACTCTTTAAAAAACATTTACAAGCTTACTTTACGTTTAACAATCTGGATTATTGCTTTGTACTTTATACAATCGTTAACTATACAATTCACGAAGACTTCTACATAATATATCTAGAGAAGCTCTCAACTCAGCAGAAAATGAGTGCTAGAGACCAACGCGAAAGTGGATACTGGACATTGAAAATGCATAGGCTAAGAAAGCACGTACAGCTGCAGCATTGGCTAGGGAAATAGACACTTTTATGCATGCCGTGAAGATAGCGAAGTTCTGTACAGAACAGGCTAAATGGTTGATTGAATTCATGCCCGACTCTGTGAGGATAGTTAGAGCGTTTAACAATTTTGTGATCTTCCAGTACTCTGGTTTGATTTCCCCAGCCAGCTGTTTCTTTTTCTTTAAATACAAAAAAAAAAAATACAAAAAAATTATCGTGTCTTCTGGACAATGATACGAGAGTTGCACCGTGGAAGAGACTGGGACATCACCACGCAACAGTTCCTAAAGACAGCAGTGGGTACACAATGGCTAACCATCATTGTGGAGACAGCATACAACTAATGCAATTCAAAATATTTTGTCACTTTTAAAATCTAATAATCTCAGCGAACACGCACAATCTCTAATTTACATATCATTTGACAGAACTGATGTCAGTGCGATGTCCCTTGGAGCATACATGAATTTTTATTTAGACAGATACCTCAGGCAAGATACAGTTAAATCAGGTATTATTTATTTCTTTTAACAAAGATAACACTTGTTACATGTTCCGTGTTACCGTTGAGAATATAGTGTCATCTCCTATGATCTCCCATTATCAGCATCATCATTATCATTATCATCATCATCATCATTATTCTCTTGGGTCGGTTATATGTCACACAAAATTCTGCACCACAAGTAGTGTGACTATAGAGGTCAGGGCAGTGACCGAAGCAATTACATGGCTGGAGATACATAATTTTTACCGCGCATGCTTTTCAATGTCTCAATCAGTATGCTCAGAAAGATAGAGAAAGGCTGGATCAGAAGGCTGTGGGTGGAGTCTCTAAAGCGGTCTGGTTTCATATTTGTGCCCAGTCACCGAAGCGTGCAAGGAAATGAGCAAGCTGATCGGCTTGCAGGTACAGCTGCTGTGGAGGGAAGACCAGCCATAGACCATGCAGATATTTTGAATTCACTTCGAGAAGTAAGACTTTTGCGAGAACCAAGTAACGACTGTGAATCTGTAACAATGACCAGACTGCAAGAACAACATGTTAAAAGTGGTGTGGCCAGACAAGAGCACTATGCTGGAAGCCAAAGAAGAATAAGAAACCAACTAACACAGAACTGGTTTCGCGAGCCGCTACACACAGAAGGCAAAACTCCATCATATATAGATCAATGATCTGCAGGCCACTAGCTAGGCCTTCGCAGGCCAGATTTGGTCCGCGGGTCACCAGTTATAAATTATGCACGGGCAGCTGAGATGGAGTTTCATAGGTAGATGATGAAAACGCCATATAAGGATAACATTTTAATAAAGATACACGAAGTAAATTAATTCACAAAGCAACTGATTACCTGGGGCACGTTATGAAAAGGGGAACAACCGAAGTAGGTGACGACAACAGGACTGTTAATCGATTATGGACAAAATGGAGAAGGGGATGATACTTAAGTGGAAGTTAGTTATTTCTTCCTCTTGAGCATAGGGCGGCGCGTAGAGCAGAGGTCATAGCTGTCCGTGTCTGGCGGTTCGTTGCCACCTGTTTTAGGTCTTGAACGTGCATTAGGCGCATAGTTGAGCACCTCCTGATGATGGTTCTACGCAGAGTCTCGCTCGGTCTTCCCCGTTTTCTCTGTCCTTCTGGTGTCCATACGAGAGCTTGATGGGGTAGTCTGGTCCTATCCATTCTGAGTGCATGGCCAATGTAGTTTCAGCCTCGTTTTCTTATAAAATTGTTTACATTATCTTGCTTGGTAGAAGATATGTGTAGATGTAGTAAGTAGATAAGAAAAAGACACTTTCGTGTCAATGACACCCGGGGCATATGATGCTTAACTCATTTAAGTCTATACTCTTGTGAGCAAACGATGGGTGTTGCGAACATCAATCAGGTGGCGTCTCCACAATGAAGGTTTTCAAAAATGGATCTCCAACACGCTCTGAAGTCTTCGTTGCAGAATCTATCAGACTGCGTTCGTTCATCTCTATGTTGTTCTCCCAATTGTATCGCCCTTTACCTCTTGATCTCTTGCCTTTGACTTCTCCCTTCTGTGTGGTTTTTAAAAGAGTAATGTGTCTTTCAGTGGTCCTAAAATGGTTTACTTGTTACTTTTCTGTTTCGTTTGATAATTCATTTCATATACAGTTGCTCCAGAACCTCTCTTTGTGATTTTTTGTTTGTTTTGTTTGTTTGTCAATGTTATACCTGTCGCCACTAATTGCCATGACACTGGTTATTACCCATTCTAGACTTAGATATCTCTGGAAGCCATTTAATAGAAAAAGAAAAAGAAAAAAGAAATAGACGGGTGTGAATTCGAACCTAAAATCTTCAGATCGGCAGGTGAGCGTCAATAACTGATCCTGATTTTTGCTTTTGCGTTCTGTGTGTGTGTGTGTGTTTGTGCGTGTGGGAATGGGGGGGGGGGGGGGGGGGGGGGGGGGGGGGGAGGGAAAGGGAGAAAAAAAAGGGAGGGAGAAGAAGAAAAAAAAAAGGGGGGGGGGTGAGGGTTGAAAAAAGGGGGAGGGGTAGGGATTACTTTACATGCTGTGAAAAGAGATCTTCGATGCAAAGCGTTTAAGACATTTGCTTCGAGCTCTGAAGATTATGTATTTGGCTAAAGCTTCCTATCTGTACAAGGTAATAAACCTTAGATTAACTGCATTGTTTCGCATATTCTTTTAGCGGTCGTTATCTGGCATTGCTGTCATTTATTGCATTCTAGTTAATATATGCTTCGCCATTATAATCCGACGTGGACTGTCTGTACTGTCTCTGTATCCTGTCTCTGTTTGTCTATTCTCTCTCTCTCTCTCTCTCTCTCTCTCTCTCTCTCTCTCTATGTGTCTCCTGTCTCTGTTTGTCTGTTCTCTCTCTGTGTCTGTCTGTCTGTCTGTCTGTCTGTCTGTCTGTCTGTCTGTCTGTCTGTCTGTCTGTCTGTCTGTCTGTCTGTCTGTCTGTCTGTCTGTCTGTCTGTCTGTCTGTCTGTCTGTCTGTCTGTCTGTCTGTCTGTCTGTCTGTCTGTCTGTCTGTCTGTCTGTCTGTCTGTCTGTCTGTTCTGTCTCCTGTCTCTGTATCCTGTCTCTGTTTGTCTGTTCTCTCTCTCTGAATGTCTGTCTCTCTCTGTCTGTCTGTCTGTCTGTCTCTCTCTGTCTGTCTGTCTGTCTGTCTGTCTGTCTGTCTGTCTGTCTGTCTGTCTGTCTGTCTGTCTGTCTGTCTGTCTGTCTGTCTGTCTGCCAGTCTGTCTGTCTGTCTGCCAGTCTGTCTGTCTGTCTGTCTGTCTGTCTGTCTGTCTGTCTGTCTGTCTGTCTGTCTGTCTGTCTGTCTGTCTGTCTGTCTGTCTGTCTGTCTGTCTGTCTGTCTGTCTGTCTGTCTGTCTGTCTGCCTGTCTGTCTGTCTGTCTGCCAGTCTGTCTGTCTGTCTGTCTGTCTGTCTGTCTGTCTGTCTGTCTGTCTGTCTGTCTGTCTGTCTGTCTGTCTGTCTGTCTGTCTGTCTGTCTGTCTGTCTGTCTCTGTGTGTCTGTTCTCTCTCTCTGAATGTCTGTCTCTCTCTGTCTGTCTCCTGTCTCTGTTTGTCAGTTCTCTGTCATACTTCATGACCACGGAAGCGTCCCCGGGAATATAAATAGAAAACACATTTAACCGACTACAAAATTTAGGATATCCTAATAATGCGCTTAGCTTTTGTAGTTTAGATGTTACAGATGCGGTGCGTAATTCCGAAACATCAGGTTCGATCCAGAGGCAGACTGCTTTGCGTTGTAAAGAGTGCCGACCGTTTAATGAAAGCAATGGCAACATACTAAAAATTAAATTGGCTAGTAACACCACAACCAGAAACACACTGTTATTATAGGCAACGTAACGTGTGAGTTTGGACATCGTGACCACCGCCTACGTTTCTAGGCTGAGTAGCAAAAACATGAGGTGGGAAAGGGGAGGGGGTGTTTGAGCTCTACCTATTCATAAATGTGCAAGGGTTCTAGATCAGCGGCTCTTAACCTGCCAGTTGTGACCCCTTTTTGGGGATCAAACTGCCCGTTTACAGGGGTCGCCTAAGACCATCAGAAAACACATATTCATTGAAGATATAAAGAAAAATAATTGTTTGGGGGTCGCCACAACATGAGGGAACTGTACTGAAGGGTCGTGGCATTAGAAATGTTGGGAGCCATTGTACCATGCATGTGGTTAAGCAGCAGTATTCACGAATCAGGAGTGCTTTTGCCCCGCATCGTGCTAATCTTTGTCCCCCACCCCCTTTTCTTTCCCTACGCGTACAAAGCATGATTTCTTTAACTATTCGACGCCCATTGCTGGACTGGTTGGCAACGTTATATCATCTAAAGGATAGACAATAAACTTTAAAAAAAAATCATATAAAGGTATGAGCCTATCACTAACGAGTAAGCTAATCTATTGCAGTCCTACACTTATGATGAAAAACTTTAGCACCAGCTGACGCAAGCTTTCTCCCATATTGGAGGGATCAATCTATTTACAACCAGTAATTTCAACAGTGTGATAAAGCGTATATAGTAGTGTAGGTTATACTTTATTTTACGACTTCACCGATGTGGGGCTGGTAAGTTTAAGATTTGCAAGTCAATTCATTTGTTTTATCTGTATTATAAAAGTAAAGTCAATGACTCTTTTCCATACATTCCGACGTTTCGGGCATATAGGGCTTGATCCTAATTTTTTTTAGACCAATCGGAACTCGTATTGCAATACAGCAGCATTAGATAAGGGCACAACCAAAAGGCTACGAAATAATACGTAGTCCACTGTGGGTGGGACTGATCACAATCATGACTGTGTCCACATTGTTCTTTATTAGTACTTTCCCGTCTTTCTAGTGTTATAATATCATTGAAGCCACATTCCCATGACGAAGGCCAGGGTGATTAACGCTCGCGTTATGAAAAGTCTTTCATAATTAGAGCATGTTATTGCAGCTCTATAGCCCGGCTCTCTAGCGAAGTTGGTTAAACCTGACTTTCGCAGCGGCCGGATGACGAACTCCTTGTGGTCTGGGTTCACTCCCGGGGGTAGGCAGAAAAGCCACATTTCTCCCAGATTAACGGTACCTATAATGGAATCAAGGCCGATGGGTTGCGATATCCATAGTACCGAGCCTAAGGGTTTACAACTCATGGCTTCTGGATACGTTAAAAAAAAAAAAATTGCAGCTCTATAGTCTTCTTCTCTCGTTAGCAGGAAGAATGGGCAGTATTTTTGTGTCTATGTGTTGCCGTTGTGTGTACATACTGAGTACATCTATCACCTACTTATATCACGATTGCTTGCCTCTCGTAACAGTGGTTTGAATCCAGCCCCAAAAAGGTTATGAGGTTTTGAAGTTTTGAACAACGGATCAACATCATGGTACACTGGTGTAACCCATAAGTGCTCAGTTCTTCTTCTAACTCAAGTCTGAGTCTGAAGAAGCTCAGCACAGTGCACATGATCTATAACATCGGCGAAGATCCTGAAATACTTTGGGAAGATCTTTAACTCCAAATTTTGCCCTGGCAGCGCCGTTAGGCTACTCTTTTCGATTTCCAACAGCCAGTGCACACGGTAGACCAGGGGGGATTTCTAGAAATCCAAATACACCTTAAAAAAACATCCCAGCTCTTACCGGGGATTGAACCCGGAACCTCTAGCCCTCGAGGAGGACACCATGCCTCGAGTACCCTAAAAGTAGCAGAAATATTTGCTTGACATTGCTGCTTCGGGGTTAACCCAGTCTGAATATTTAAAATGAGCATCTTCTTCTTTTCGTCAAAGAGTCTACACAACAGTGGTACTTATTGACGTGTTTGGAGAAAGATACACGACCAGATGGAACCCAGGCTTCAAGACTACCCCAGCCGACCGGTCCTGGGATGCTTTACTAGTCGACACCTCATTCTTAGCACCCATAATCGCTGTACGGTGTTACTTGGGTCCCAGCACAGTCCCTAAAATAAGACCTTTCTGAACCCCTTTCAATCTTAGCCGGTGCCTCTTGCGCTTGAATGGACAGTGTCACTCAGGTTACTGTTAGCGGTACTAGGTTGTGACACCACTTCCCCCTTTAACGCACCACTCACCAATGCACATATTGATACACAGCTAAAGCTATAATATAACATAAGAACACTATATGTCAATGCATGCATATTTATGCTCACAACAGAGAAACTAGCAGGGATGTTGTAGAATATAAATTACCCCCTGTAAGTCAACTATGCCCTTCTAATTTTTATAAGCACAATTAAACTATCACAAACCAGTGGCTATTCTCTTAACATCTTTTTAAATTATAGGGGTCAAAGTGCTAACTATCTGTCGCTAAACTATATAATCCCGTCTAGAAATCGTACCCAACTTTAAAAATCTGTAAATCAGTAATAGGTTAGTGTAAATTTAAAAATGTGTTGTGCATCCTTTTAATGATCATGTCCTTTTTAATTTAAACAAACAACTTGTTTTCATTTTGGACTATTTGCGGTAAATATGGAAAACCGCAAAAAAAAAAAAAAAAAAATTGTAAAAAATAGACTGATTCAAAGCAAACTAACGCGCTTAACATTTTTACGTAACGGGAACATTTCAAAACATCAAATTGCAGGTGTTTCGTAGCGTTTCACTCTCATTTAGTCATCTTCAGCATTCGTCTCCCGTGATTTGTGGACTTTTCATTGTATGTGGGATAGGTTTTCAAATTAATCCCCACGCATCTCTGCACATATGAACTGCATTTCAAGCAGCCTACATGCTTCTGTCAGTTACTGCATATTCTATTTTTTAAGGGGTATACACATTAAAAGTCAAACACAGATCAAAGAAAATCGTCGCTGTAAGAATCAGCAGCACCTGTGCAATTGTACACTATAAAACCATAGAGGCATAGAAAATCTAAGGCCAAATCGACACATTTGTGTAATTCCCTACATGGGTTTCCAAGATATATTTGTTAAAGTGTGAAGGCACAACTTCTGAAACGTACTATAACACCTATTCCGTAGCAATCAGCAACAGTTCTTCAATCCGGCCAGCGATCCAGTTTTTATCCTGCGCTAGCGGTCGATTCAAAAGCAACTCATGCCTCGTCACAAAGCTTTTGTCAACTGACTACTATCATCAGAAACTTAGGCAGCCACAGAAGACTCATAAACGAAATGAACATTTCTTTACAGTTTGTCTGTGAAATTAGAAATCTGTAAACGTAAGAATGATCAATAGGTAGGGTTCATATAGGAGAGCTTCAAATGAAAAACTGAAAAGGACAAAAAATAATAGCAAGATCATTGTCTTGTAACCTGTCAATATTTTAGTTAGGGATAGCAAGGGTATAAGGCACGCGACACTATGGTAAATACGGTGACGTCATAATGACGGCGTGAAGATGGCTGCCACACTTTTGACAGGTACCTAAGAGGAGCAGATTTCTATTGTCCGTGTGTGAGTGTGTTTGTGTGTGTATATTTGTATGTATGTATGTATGTATGTATGTATGTATGTATGTATGTATGTATGTATGTATGTATGTATGTATGTATGTATGTATGTATGTATGTATGTATGTATGTACTGTATGTATGTATGTATGTATGTATGTATGTATGTATGTATGTATGTATGTATGTATGTATGTATGTATGTATGTATGTATGTATGTATGTATGTATGTATGTATGTATGTATGTATGTATGTATGTATGTATGTATGTATGTATGTATGTATGTATGTATGTATGTATGTATGTATGTATGTACGTATGTATGTATGTATGTAGGTATGTATGTATGTATGTATGTATGTATGTATGTATGTAGTATGTATGTATGTATGTATGTATGTATGTATGTATGTATGTATGTATGTATGTATGTATGTATGTATGTATGTATGTATGTATGTATGTATGTATGTATGTATGTATGTATGTATGTATGTATGTATGTATGTATGTATGTATGGTATGTATGTATGTATGTATGTATGTATGTATGTATGTATGTATGGTATGTATGTATGTATGTATGTATGTATGTATGTATGTATGTATGTATGTATGTATGTATGTATGTATGTATGTATGTATGTATGTATGTATGTATGTATGTATGTATGTATGTATGTATGTATGTATGATATGTATGTATGTATGTATGTATGTATGTATGTATGTATGTATGTATGTATGTATGTATGTATGTATGTATGTATGTATGTATGTATGTATGTATGTATGTATGTATGTATGTATGTATGTATGTATGTATGTATGTATGTATGTATGTATGTATGTATGTATGTATGTATGTGTGTGTGCGTGTGCGTATGTGTGCGTGTGCGTGTGTGTGCGTGTGCGTGTGCGCGTGCGCGTGCGCGTGCGCGTGTGTGTGTGTCTGTGTTTCTGTGTGTGTGTGTGTCTGTGTGTGTCTGTGTGTGTCTGTGTGTGTCTGCCTGCCTGCCTGCCTGCCTGCCTGCCTGTATGTATGTATGTATGTATGTA
This sequence comes from Candidula unifasciata, assembly GCA_905116865.2. Lineage (NCBI taxonomy): Eukaryota > Metazoa > Mollusca > Gastropoda > Stylommatophora > Geomitridae > Candidula > Candidula unifasciata. Next base: position 202,552 of record CAJHNH020000651.1, read on the forward strand.
TGTATGTATGTATGTATGTATGTATGTATGTATGTATGTATGTATGTATGTATGTATGTATGTATGTATGTATGTATGTATGTATGTATGTATGTATGTATGTATGTATGTATGTATGTATGTATGTATGTATGTATGTATGTATGTTATGTATGTATGTATGTATGTATGTATGTATGTATGTATGTATGTATGTATGTATGTATGTATGTATGTATGTATGTATGTATGTATGTATGTATGTATGTGTGTGTGTGTGTGTGTTTGTGTGTGTGTCTTTGATCCGCGAATGAGTGAAACATACACAAATTCATTGACGAATGAAGAGTACTGTATGATGATGCATGCTTGTTCGTCCAGAAGTGTATGAGTGAAGTAGTAAGTTTAAAAAAGGGTATGACTTCTGTGTCAGACCGGGTCAGGTACACCGAGTTGTGACCCAGAGTTCATTGCAGCCGTCTAAAAGTGTCATGCCGGAAAACCGCCGACTGATTATGAGTGACACTGCCGAGTATTTTGACATCAGTCAAGGTTCTTCAGCACACTATGTCATTTATGATAAACGATTAGCTACCATAGCGTCCTTTATTTAATGTCTCTTTGATGAGGGTTCCGTCATAATTTTTTTTTTACCCTTTACTTTTTATTATCTCGATTGCAATTATAGTTATTATAAATAATGTTCTGTATTGATTTATACAGTCTGTCAAACACCAGTGAAGATGCATGCCTAAATAATCACATCTAAGTAGAAATAAACCCTACGGAGCCCGACGTTTTTCAAAAATTACCTTAGCTCTCAGATCAGCCAAGCCTTAAGTGGGTATAAGGTACAGTACTGAGAATAAAGGCGGTCGGCGTGATGATGACCATATCACCTAAATCATCCACCCAGTGCCGACTGGTCTATTAAATGTAGCTCTAGCCCTATATGCCCAAAACACCTAAAGGCGTGGGAAAGAGTCCTTCAAGCAGAGATAACGTTCAGAAAACTTGAGCCCATTTTATCATGATCTAATAAAATGTTATAACCCACTCTCATTCTGACGTGTCACGTCGCCCTGGGATAGTCAAAACCTTCAAAAATGAAGTTCTGTTTGTAATTTTCAAATACCTAAACTTACAGGTAGTCATTTATCGATGTATATTTGTTTATAGGCATGTAGTTTTCTGCTACAGGAATTCTCAAAGTATGTATTCATAATGGCCTAATTTTAATCACAAAAGTGTGACCTCCCTCGAGGCACACATAACTGCGACTATCGGCCTCTCATTGTGATCGTGTCTGTGAATACTTATGTGTGGTATCTTTACTGTTAACTGACTTATTTAATGCGAACGTCTTTACATAAGAACACTCAATGACACTCTGGAACAGTTTACGTGTATCTATTTGTACTTATTCTATAACAACCCAAGGCGGTGAGTTACATATTATTCAAAAATTGAAATATACACATGTGTTTACTAACCAGTATATAGCAAAACTGATGGTATTTTGTAAAAGAAAGTGAAAGGAATTGTAAATATTAACAGATGACACGTTCTGTTAGTTAGTTAGTCGACAGACTGTCCTCATTGCACAGCAAACCATTCAGTCCATAAGTGCTCCGACCCACTCCTTAGTACAACATCAGTTCTGTTTTCGTTTATTTTATTCTTCTTTGGCTTCCTGCATTGTGATCTTGTCTGACTACACCGCGCGGCTAGAGTTGCCACATTATGTGAAGGTAAATATATTGTTTTGTCACCGATATAAAAAGACAGCCTTTATGACCACCAAAGACATGGAAAACAAGTTAAATGCATTCGAAAAGAAATACCCAAGAGAAGTTTAACATAAAATAGGATGAATTCAAGAAGGGTGAAGAAATAAGAGAATGTCTGAGCAACCATTGGTAACAGTTTTTGAACTGAAAAAAAAGAGAAAAAGATGGTGCCATTCTGGTCACATGCTCAGGAGAAACAGACACAGCAAAGGAAGAAAAAGAATCGAGGAAGTGAGGAGGAAAAAAAAAGACTGCAACGAACGTTGATGAGACGGGTATTTTTTTTCTTCCATAACATCAACGGGATTGCATGGGAAAGCAAGGCATAGAGAAATACTCTGAGACCAGTCTGACACAAAATAGCCTAATAGGACAATGATGATTTTTACCTTATATAGGATTCGAACCCTAGTCTGTAGAGTTAAAGTTCAGAGCTCCAGCCTTTTAGACCGTCTCTCCTCTTTGTAGTTAAAATTACTTGAAAAAAAGGAAAGATTTTTCTTTTTCGGTTATACTTTAAGACACTAAGAAACATGCGGAAATTAAGGGCGGTCGGCGTGACATTGACCCCATCACTATCGTTGTCTATTGGTCTATACACATGTGAGACTAGCCTTATATGCCCGATGCGCCACAGGCGGGTACAGTGACTTTACTGGCTGAATTTATGCTGTGCTCTTTCACTAATCAGCAGCTTTTGAATGTCTTATCAAACATACCCCAAGCAGCTTTTGAATGTCTTATCAAACATACCCCAAGCAGCTTTTGAATGTCTTATCAAACATACCCCAAGCAGCTTTTGAATGTCTTATGAAACATACCCCAAGCAGCTTTTGAATGTCTTATGAAACATACCCCAAGCAGCTTTTGAATGTCTTATGAAACATACCCCAAGCAGCTTTTGAATGTCTTATGAAACATACCCCAAGCAGCTTTTGAATGTCTTATGAAACATACCCCTGCATGATCTGATCATTGAAGAGAATTGGCTTTCTTCTGTGTATCCATATTTCCAGAGATTCAAGTCACTTTTTTAGCCGCTTGTTCATTGTCCACATTTCGGCACTATACAGCAGGGTTGAGTTTACAGATAACATTTGATGATTCTCCTTTTAATATAATAGTCTGATATGAATATTACGTAAATACACTACAGCTTGTGTTGTTGTTTTGTTGTTGTCACCGCTCTGTCTTTCCAGATGAAAGTGTTGTATTGTGCAATTGTGCATGGAGCTCACATGCTGTGATTATGGTGGGTGACTAGCAAGATTCGTCCGCTTTAAGAAGAGTTTTCCACAATTAGAGCACGAGATTTCGGGATATTTGTTTACATCTTCTTCTTCTTCACTTCCTCTTCTACCGCTGTGGGTGTCGATGGAGATATAAGGTTCTGTCTCTAGCTCTTCTGGCCGCCTTGACCATAGGCACATCGTGCTGTTGTAGAGTTTCTCTGATGTTATCCTTCCATCTTGTTCTTGGTCTACATCGTGCTCTACGTCTTTATTCTCTTTCTATGTATGCTTTGTATGGTATGGTGCCACACGGCATTCTCTCTAAGTGGGCAAACAATTTCACCTGCTGTCTTCGTATGTTTGTTTACATCACATGTATTTAATGGGCCTCTCTTCAGAAGCTCAGCTCTCATCCTCTCTGCAATCATTTCTTCCTTTATTCTCATTCTCTTTCTGACTTTCTGATGTGTCCCCTACATGCAACATGGTCTGTGGCATTTTTGTTCCCACAAATCTAGATCAATACCTGTCATGTCTTGCTTGCACATCGTGCATTTCGTAGTAGAGACCTGTCTCTTCATCTTCTACCCATCACGGGGTGGTATGCACATACAGATAGACACACATGTGTGCTTACTCACAAAGGCAGACTCGTGCGTGTATACATGTATTCACTCACACATACCAGTACACACATTCTTATATATTACATATCAAATATGCCCGTACATACACATGTTCACATACACACACACACACGCATACATACAGATTATAAACAGGCTAATGCATACACCTAACCGTACGAGCTAAGCACAGAAGGTTGACCGCATAAAAATGTAGAATACAATAAACGGAGATAAGACTATCTATAGACACATGTTGCACAGACTGGTTTTGTCTCAGCTAGCTACAGTTGTCACAAAGCTGGCGATTGCTGCATTAATAATTAGTATGCATTGTAAATGTAATACATGCGTAATGAGGTCAAACAATACATGTATGTATGTATGTATGTATGTATGTAGTATGTATGTATGTAGTATGTATGTATGTATGTATGTATGTACTGTATGTATGTATGTATGTATGTATGTATGTATGTATGTCATGTATGTATGTAGGATGTATGTATGTATGTATGTATGAGTATGTATGTATGTATGTATGTATGTATGTATGTATGTATGTCTGTATGTAATGTATTGTATGTATGTATGTATGTATGATCTAGTATGTATGTTGTATGTATGTATGTATGTAGTGTGTATGTATGTATGTATGTATGTATGTATGTATGTATGTATGTATGTCATGTATGTATGTATGTATGTATGTATGTAGTATGTACCAATGTATGTATGTAAGTATGTGTATGTATGTATGTATGTATGTCTGTATGTATGTATGTATGTATGTATGTATGTATGTATGTATGTATGTATGTATGTATGTATGTAATGTGATGTATGTATGTATGTGTATGTATGTATGTATGTATGTCTGTATGTATGTATGTATGTATGTAGATGTAGTCTGTACGTATGTGTATGTACGTATGTATGTATGTATGTATGTATGTATGTATGTATGTAATGTATTGTGTGTATGCATTGAATGTATGTAGTTATGTATGTATTGTATGTGTATGTATGTATGTATGTATGTATGTATGTATGTATGTATGTAGTATGTATTGTATTGTATGTATGTAGTCCTGTCATGTTCTGTATGTATGTCTGTATGTTATGTATGTATGTATGTAATGTATGTATTGTCATGCAATGTCATGTATGTATGTATGTATGTACTGTATGTATGTATGTATGTATGTATGTATGTATGTATGTATGTATGTATGTATGTATGTATGTATGTATGTATGTATGTATGTATGTATGTATGTATGTATGTATGTATGTATGTATGTATGTATGTATGTATGTAT
>CAJHNH020000651.1:212500-248053 GCA_905116865.2 Candidula unifasciata
TTGTTGGGTCGGCAAACGTAACAAGAATCTAAAAACTTTATCTCGTACCACCAAGATCATAAAACACTGATAGGACCGGATGTTCTAAATGACTTTCAAAATGGACTACAACTGAGAGACACGAGCAAATGTGTGTATATATGCATATGTATGAGAGTGTGTACGTGTGTGGATACATGTGTGCTCGTGATGGTGTGTGTGTGTGTGTGTGTATGTGGTGTACATCTAGAAAGCATATGTGGATGTATGTCTGTATGATGATGTGGGAGCCGCGTTAGCGCAGTCGATGAGAAGCTCGCTTTCAAATCCAGCTTCAGCCACTGTCGGTGTTCGAAACCGTGCGGTTCCCGGGGTTAACACAGCCTCTAAGAAATGGGTACCAGAGTGACACTCTGGGGTAAATGGAGGAAAGTCGCTGTAGCTACAGAGTTACGTGCAGACGGCGACAGAGGCGGACCGTTTCTTATCAGCTGTCCGTACTGGTGGCAAAGCACTTATGGCTCATAACCGTGTGCAATGACGCTGGTTCACATCTCCCGACTTTACCTTTTTTATACGTGGATGTATAGGTATATGTAGGTAGAAGCATATATTTATTTATAATCACACACACACACACACATTTATATATATATATATATATATATATATATATATAAATTTACAAGTGAGTGTATGTGTAAGTATGTGTGTTTGATTCTGTGGGTGCCTGTGTGTGAGTGTGTGCGTAGAAGTGAGCATGTATGTAGAGGCGTGTAATATATATGTTTGTGAATGTTGAGGGGCTATGCATGTGTGCGTGTATAAGTAAATTTAAGTACGTTTGAATAAATTGGTGTTTATGTATGTCTGTGTTGAATGCCTGTGTATGTGTATGTTTGAGTGCGTTTGAATGAATTAGTTTTTATGTTTTTGCGCGTTTATGTGTATATTAGTTTGTATGCATGCTTGTGTGAATGAATATGTATTAGTATGCGCATATATAGGGACATAAGTATCAGTATGTGTATGTGCCCGAGCGCTTGTGTGTGTATATAAATGTATGCATATGCCATCCATGTTTTTGTTATTTACCTTATACACATATTGTGCATTTTGTTACATCAACATTATATGATTTGTAGATGAAACTACAATAGGTTTGTGAAAGCTGAATGTTTAGAACAATTGAAAAGTAAGACGGGCCTGTGTGCCTAATTATATAACCCTATTAAAAGTTCATTCGAGTTCATTGTTTGGACCCATACAAGATCCAAACATCGGAGAACAATAACGAAATTCACGATTTCATTAAATCATGCTAATAGATTATAGTAGTTGCGTATGTGGCTCAGACGTTGCAAGCGGCCTTCGTAATGCTGGGGTGCCAGGTTCGATTTCAGCTGCAGGCGATTTGACAGCAAAAGTAGTATCAAAAGTTGACCTCCAGAGAGCAATGACAAACCACTGTACTTACATTTGCCTAGAAAACCCTGTTCTGTAATATACTGTAAAGAACATGCAGGTAACTAAAGTTAAGTATAGAGCAAAGCAGATGATAGAGAGACAAAGATTGTTACACAAAATAGCTGAGTACCAGTAAATACTTTGAGTCACCCATTAGAAAAAGAAGGCCAAAATATAATAAAGGCAAACGATATCTAAGCCAATAAAACCGAGGGTACTGAATGCTGTATCATAATAATAATATCCTAATAATAATAATAATAATAATAATAATAATAATATCCTAATAATAATAATAATAATAATAATAATAATAATAATAATAATAATAATAATAATAATAATAATAATAAGAAGAAGAATAAGAAGAAGGAGAAGAAGAAAAGGAAAAAAGAAGAAGAAGAGAAGAAGAATTAGTAGTAGTGGTACATTTTACCCAACTAGGACATCACACAAGTGATAAACACCCGATGACACAAAGTGCCACCATGTGGATGAGGATCACCTGTGGAGAGGTCCCGGAAACCGTGTTTATGGTCGGGCTATATTGTGGCCCCTGGCAAGAGCCAGGGTGGGGCTTGAAATAACGAAAAAATGCATCTCACAAGGAGATGACTAGTTAATTATCTGAGAAGAAGATATTAAAGAATACTTCTAATATCAACTTTGGTCATATGACGGCTGCAAATTCAGTATGCATATTGCTTTACCATATGTACATCTTTTACTATACTCTCAATTTAAGTATCAATGTAATCATTATTTCTGCATTCATTTCTCACGTTAAAGTCATTGATTCTTTTCAAAACCTTTTCTATTGTCATCATCATCACAAAGTACATTATAGATCACATAGAGATTACATCTGGTTCTTCCATTCCGATCTTTCTTTGCAATGTCATTTTTCGATCTTGTGCGTCATGTCTAGCAAGCCAAATTTTTCGGGTCGCTGATTTGATTACAACAGATAGTGAAATTCATACAAGAGACAGACTTGCAGATATAGATACTCTATTTCCAACGAATGAAAGAAGAAAAAGAATAAGAATTCAGAACATGTGTCATCGGTCGTTTTACACTTGTGGCGCTTTTGAGGAAGATATCGGAGCACCTATGGATCTGTAGGGCGTGTTGGGACGATAAGCCTCACTAATAACTAATCACTTACAGCAGGACGATTGCGATATAATGGAAGAAATAGGAGCCGAAGGGGTCAGAGATTTCAAAACAAGACACTGAAATGGGAAACAGAAAGACTGAGAAATCAAAGACGTTCAAGAGAAAATCTGCAAGTGCTGGTGGGATATTCATTGAGTTACTTAAGTATGCCTGCATGTGTGAACTTTTGAGTATCCAGCTATTCTAATGCCCTTGTTACAGCCACTGTTTCCACTGTGAAGCTGCTAGTCGTAACAACAAAAGCTTTTTCCCTGTCCTTGTTGATTTAACACTGTTATGCTCCCTTTGAAGACCCACGCATATCGCTTGCCCCGAATTACTAATCCGTCTGTGTCATATATACCATCACATTAGTCCTGCTTTTATAACAGCTGATGTTAGTTTTATACAAATATTTCTCTTAATTTACGCATTTCTAAGTCATCAAATGTAATATTCATAAGTACACTTTAATGTTTGTATTTATTTTCAGCTTTGTTACCGTGAGACGTCAACTGATAGAATCCAGACAGGCGATCTGTTGGCCTTAAACAAACGTTTATCATCGGTGGATCAAACTGCAAATTACAAGTCTACGATGTTTCTTTCCCTGAATAAAATGATTTGCTGCAAATTAGGCTGATGTCTCCTTGTGTGATCATCTAAGAAAAACATGGCTGGTCTTACTTTCTGCTTTCGAGCGTTATTGAAATTCAAGAAAACTGGCTGTATAGTGTTGTTACTTTTTATCTTTTTAAATATAACAGTAACGATTTTTCACGAATTCGATTCGCATTACAAATTAAAACAGACTAAAAAGTCCAACTTAAAGTTCTTTTACCACTCGAGGTTAGACCGAGATCTATCTCCACATAAACACAGTCGACATTTAAATATTTCTGACTCATCAGTACTTAGTACTGCTGTCACCAGATCACAAAAGTCACGGATGATTTCTATAGCCCAATTTCTGGATGGTAAAAAAACTGGGAATCCACTGATTGATGACTACGGCAACAATGACGTCAGAAATGCCGGGGAATTAGGACGAGGGGTTATTCTGACAAAAGCGGAAGCAGCCCAGAAAGAGTTAGTTTTGGATGATTACAATGTGAACACTATTGTCAGTGATTTGATACCTCTCAACAGACTTGTCCCAGATTCTAGGATACAGGGGTATGCAGTTATATTATGTTTTAATGAGATGATTTGTATGGTTTTACTTATTAATTAATTGTACTATCGTCTTCATCGTGTTTGTCATATTGCTTTAATCACAAGAAATAACGAGAATGCTTGCCCCTTCGTCAGGCATTCGTGTGTTCAAATCCCCACTAGAGGGTGGTGACAGAAAGTATTTAAAATACCCATCATCTTTAGCTCCTCGATCAGCTCAGTCTATAATAGATAACACAAAAAATGTTATATGAAATTACTGGAGTCTGCATGAAAAATCACTTAATCAGACAGTGTAAAGACTTGATCAGTTCGCATGTGTTAGCAGTTACAAATATAAGCAGATAACAATTATACTGGAGATGGTGTCATGCGATATTTTCCGTCTCGTCGCTCCGCTGTTGAGAGAAGGCGTGCACAGCTAGCATCCTACTATTTGTAACCTGAAGTTCTTACACATTGCAGTTTCTGCCCGAGTGGTGCAAGCAAGAAGCGAGTGAATTAATTTTGTTAACAAGCTTTATGTGCTGTGAAGCACGCGAACCGAGACGTGTATTTGTAATAAATAGTAAACCCGTGAATAATACCCAGTCACGCACAGTGAGTTTTTTTTGGGGGGGGGGGGCGGGTGACAGAAAGAGTTAATCAAGCTGTAGCTGGCACTGTTAACATGTAGACTTTTGATTGGTTACTGACGACTGAGACGGAGCACGTAAATGTCCCGAGTACAGTGATGTCGATACCAGCTGCGGGCCATGCGCCTTGCGAAGGTTTCGACAGTGGTATCAGGGGGCCGACCGTCCAGAAAGCAGTGGCAAACAACTGGACGTAAATATGCCTAGAGAAACCACACAACGTCCTGTAAGGGATACGCAGCTAACCGGACGACTACCTTATTTTGTTTTGTGTGTGCTTTGGCTGTATTCTTTACACAAACCATATTTTAACTGTCATTTGAATTTTGTTTCTTATAATGATTTACTTATCGTTCATGGTTAACTCTTTGAGTCCCAAGAAACGCATCATACGTTCACAGATTCCTACCTAGAGGCCCAATGAACGCATGATGCGCCGATTTTACGTCTCTTTTGATTACCCCTTGGGCCTGTGACACTAAACCCCCTGGGACTCAAAGAGTTAACACACATGCAGTAGAACATGTTATATATATATAATATCTTCAGGTACCTAGCCGACTAGCGTGGGCGATCATGCCTCTCTACAATCTGCGATCTCCTGCAGCATGTATCATATCAGTTCGTGTGCCGACACACCTCCATGTCATGCTGTCATGCAACAAGACTGTCAAGCATCTTCTATCGTTGTCTTCATCTATCCCTCCTTCCGCATATCTTTCCAGTGGTAACAACATGTTCTATTTTCCCTCTTTTTATAACATGGCCGAAAAATGATGACTGTCTCCTATATATATATATGAGTGTGTGTTTAGCAGTTCAACGAAGGGATTTGCAACTTTGATATTGGTGCTGTTTGGCAGATATTAATAAGAGTAGAGTTTCATCAGCCAATGCCGCCACTGGCAGGAACAGAGCACTTCGCTGTACTCTCTAAAGATTTATTTTAACGTACCTTATCGAATTTCCCTTTAAGCCCTTTTGGTAACTTTAAAAAAAAAAATGCTTTTTTTTTAAACTTGCGAAGGTGTATTTGTGAATACGTTTTGCACACATATTTTGTATGCCTTAGAGACACGTAAATATATAGAGAACACTAACTTGAGGTAATGTTTATAAAATAAAAATAATAATAATAATAAAGTAAACACTGAAAACGTTTTACCAGCTTTAACGCAGAGGATATATTTTTTCACAGGACACGTAACTTGTTAATACATTACATACATAAATGAACGTAAAGATCACTACACCACATTACAATTAATCAGACTTTTTAGATCTGTTCTCTTCAAATCGCCTGCAGCTAGAATCGAACCCAACAACCCGCTACTACGAAACGTGTTCGCAACGCATAAGCCACAGACGCTCAAACCCTTTTTTAACAAAGAATCCAACCCAAGAATCCACCCTGGTTCTCACGTAAGAAAGCTAGACTTTCTTAACCGCTCGACCACCTGTTACTCAGATTGATGTGTAATGTACACATTCAATAAATTGGGAAGGTGCTATATTGATTAATTAATCAGTGGTTATCAGAGTAATTCTTCTGTTTTTTTTTTTTTTCTGTAGATGCGATAAACTTCAGTACAACCACAGCTTGCCAAGTGCATCTGTTATCATTCCGTTCTACGACGAGTGGCTGTCGATGTTACTGAGAACAGTGTACAGCATCATTAACAGATCACCGAGACATCTGATCAAGGAGATCATTCTAGTCGACGACGCCAGCACTTTAGGTACGCACTGTAGCCACACGTTTTGTTAATTTGGGCCCTAATTGTAACGGAAAGTCAAAACACGGGTCTTAGTTTTAACAGTAGAACAACAGAAGTAATGACATTTAGAACGAAAATGGAGCCCTAGATAAATAAAAAGTTTGATGAAGATGTCTTAAATGAAACTGACACACGAAGGGAACTGATTACCTACATCAGAAAAGGACAATCTCCATTCATTGGTCATGTCATGAAAAAGAGAAAACAGGAGCACATCGTGTCACTGGGAAAGTTGGAGGGAAAGAGAGGCAGAGGGAGATAAAGTTAGATAATGCTAGACAGTTTCACATCATGGCATGAACTTTAGGAAGAATACGTTCTCACATTTCTGTCTTTTGAGATGATAGAGTTATACCTTCAAAAAATGTTCAACAAAAGTAATTAATGTTCAATAGTCTCATTTTATTTTATAAATCAATTTCAGTAATTACTCTAATCAAATTCCCAGGATAGGCTCCGGGGCTCATAAAAAAGGACTAAAAACAGTTATAACAAGTCATTCCCTAGTGGGATGCAATTTATCGTTATTTTGAAGCTAACCCTAGCTCTTGCGAGGGGCCGCAATATAGCAAGGCCATAAAAATGGTCTAATGGATAAATGCGGTTTCCGTGATCTCTCCACGGGTGATCCTCATCCACATGGTGGAACTTTGTGTCACTGGGTGTTTATCGCTTGTGTGATGTACTAGTGGGGTAAAATGTACTATTACTACTAATCCGGAGCTCAGTTTGGAAAAGAGGGAGTAGGGAAGAATACACCCAACTTCATATAACAAGTAGGCATCAAAGGCAACTAATTATGATTTTGCTGAATCATGTATGTTGGTCCAAAATGCGTAGATATCGCAGTCGAGCTGTAAACTACAAGACAATGTTCTAGCAACCCGTTTAGGGATCGAAAGGAATAGAGGAAGAGGTAACATAAAATGAACTATTTTAGTACAAGAAACAATACTCAAAACTACTTTTACATACTGGATCCACATCAAACAACAAGGAGAAACAAAACAAGCACTGCACTGAAGGAAATAAGTTATTAATAACTGCACTTAAGAACAGAAGGCTATAACCCCTTGAACCTCCCCCCCCCCCCAAAAAAAAAAACACACAACAACAATGGGGTCAGTTTCTCAACACTTCCTTTCCAACCCCCCCCCCCCCCATTATTTTACCTTTATCCACTTTCACTACTCACACACACTCATACCCACATTCACTCACACACACTCACACACACACACACACACACACACTCATACCCACACTCACACACACACACACGCAAACAAACTCAACAGTCCACCTAGAAACTCCCTTTTAAAGTTTATTTATAGTGTGTAGCAATTTTCAGAAGCCAAGATGAGCTCCATACGTAATAGAAGCTGCACAGACGCAATATTTATATGAGGACAGTTGGCAGAAAGAGCATTAGAGTATGACAAGGCATGCAATGTCGCATTTATAGATCAGGAAAAACCTGCAGAGTAGGTAGGAATATGTTGTGGAATTGCTTAAGAAGATACGGAATCAGCAAACATCTGACTGAAGTGTGTAAGAGCTTATATATATCAAGTAAAAGTTGCATACGAACAAAAGCAGGTACATTGCAACCTTTTGAAGTAAATTCAGGAGTAAACAAAGATGTGTGCTACCTTCCTTGCTTATTAAAACATTTATAGACAATATATGCAAAGAAGCAGAGAAAAAAGAAAAGAATTGTTATCTGCAGATGACCAATTAATATTAGTTAAACAGAAGAGTGTTTACAGGACCATATAAACCAAGTCAACACTAAGTGTGAGAAATATTCTATGAAGATAATTATTAATAAGACAGAGGCAACGGTAATAGGTAGACAAGAAGAAACCACTTCAATTAAGGTAAATAGCACAGCAATAAAACACACACGGAATTTAAATATATAGGGTAGTTTTTCACCTTAGATGGAAGAATGGATAGAGAAATCAATATTTTATGTGCGAATGCAAATCAGGTTATGGGACAATTGACACTGCTTCTGACGCATAGAAAGATACCTCTGTCAACCAAAGCAAATCCCATTAAGAACGGTTTTTTGGCTGACATTGTGCCTTCAGTGTCAAACATGGACCCTTACTACAACTAAAAAGCGCAAGATCTTAACAACAGAGATGAGATATCTCAGGAGAGCTGCCAGTGTGAGAAGGGGGGGGGGGAGGGTTAGTGGGGGTAGGGGGAGGGAAACCTGGGAGCCACGGTAAATTAAAATAAAACCCATGACATTGAGACCAACAGGTAAGTTTCTAGACACTAAAATAGCGCATAATAAACCGTCCACCCAGGAAATCAAGAGTAAGGAAATTAGAAGAAGACTAGGACAGAAACCTGTCACACAATTAATTGTTTGTTTGTTTTAGTATCCAGAAGCCATGAGTTGTTAACCCTTAGGCTCGGTATTATGGATATCGCAACCTTTCGACCTTGATTCCATTGTAAATACCGTAAATCTGGGAGAAAATATGGCTTTTCTGCCTTGTCCCGGGGGGGGGGGGGGGGGGATCCAGACCACAGGAGTTCGTCACCCGCTCACCGCGCAATCCGGTTTAGCCAACTACGCTAGAGAGCCGGGCTCAACTAATTCATTAAAGAACAAATGAGATGGTTTGGCCACCTGACTAGAATGCCCTGGTATTATTGTCACAGAGAGCCACGCTAAAGAAATATTATTAAGACAGAGCAAAGGGAAGACCACGCAAGGTATGGAGAGACATCACCAGGAGCAATCTAACAGAAATGAACATCGGCTTATACAATGCTTTGGAAAAAGCGCACAAACGATCCCTAGATCCGCCCCCCCCCCCCCACCCCCAACAAAACCTCGCTGAGGTAAATGGTAAAAGAGAAGAAGGAGAGATTTATATCACACCAGTCAGCAGGTACATTACACATAACGCCGTCTTCACGGCCCGCCTGAAAGTCTAAAATGTTCTAGGTAATTAGACAACCCTATGTGCTTTTAAAGCAAATGCATCGTCAATGTCTTGTATTCATCTTCTTAGGGATACATCTGCATGGTATTCCGGTAACTGCACTCCACATCACCGTCCTCTCCGATGCAACATGACGCTTAATATGGACAAAATAGCTCATATTTTCGAAAAGGAAATTGTTTATGAGATTTTTTCGCCTTGATGATCATAACAGAAAAAAATCTTTTTCCCCCTGTTCCATGGACTTCTAAGAAACTTTCGGTGGCATTTCATTCTTATCCCATTCGTAGTTTCCCTAAATATTTTCTACGTGTCGTCACTCCTGCTTTACGGAGGCTTTTTATTTGTGAATTTCAGATATCCTCAAAGATAATTTAAAACTTTACGTAGAAGATAACTGTTTAGGTAGAAGAGAACTTTTCAGTAGCCCTTCATAAAATTAGACATTTAAATAGGGCTTATTCCATTGAAATGGCCTCTCGCCATCTCCCAAATGTTTTCCATGCCTTACATAGGCTTTTTATTTGTATATTTCAGATACCCTCAAAGATCAGTTGGAAATTTACATAAACGAGAACTTCCCACTTGGTCTTGTCCGATTGTTGCGTTTACCAACAAGGTTGGGTCTCATCGCAGCGCGCATGCGTGGGTCCCGTGTGGCCACTGGAGACGTTCTGGTGTTTTTTGACAGTCACATGGAAGTTAACATCAACTGGTCAGTTTATTTTTCGTTTCTCAACTAATGTGTGTATCCAGTTTGCTATTATGTTTAAGGACCTGTTTACGCCATCAGCCTATCCTTTCAGGAGACGCGTTAACGTAGTCGATAGGAGGCTCGCTTTCATATCCAGCTGCGACTTGCTGCAGACACGGTCGGTGTTCGAAACCGGGCGGTTTCCTGGGTTCACCCGGCTTTTAGTAAATGGGTACCAGAGTGACACCCTGGGTTGAACGGAGGAACGTCGATATATCTACAGAGTTACGTGCGGACGGCGACACAGGCGGACTGTTTCTTATCAGCTGTCCGTACTGGTGGCAGAGCACTTATGGTTTATAACCGTGTGCAATGACGCTGGTTTACATCACTATCGTGCATATAGTGTTAGGCTCATATCTTTTTTGAGACCAATCGGTAGTTGATGGGTGATGTTGCAACGTCCACCCGACCGCTTTTACCTTATACGACATTACTTAGTACTCATTAAAAAAAAAAAAAAAATGGGGAGGGGGGAAGCCTGACCTGTGAACCACGGTTAATTAAAATTAAAAAATTCGACTACATGGGTTAACAAACCCATGACCTTGAGACTAACAGGTAAGTGTCTAGATACTAAAATAGCGCAAAGCCATTTTAATAAACCGTCCACCCAGAAAATCGTACGCTATTACCCAAGAATAGTGAAATTGTTAAAATAATTCGCCTACCTCCAAGTCGCAGAGCTACATTTCTATAGACGTCAGGTTCAGTCTACAGAGGCCAGGCTATTTTTTGACCCATCACTGCTCCCTGGATTCACCCAAGGGTTACAAATTATAGTAACTCTGTAACCATTTATGCATGACGTAGGAGACGGCAACGAGGGTTGCGTAAGAGTGACTATCTCACTTCATAGAAAAACTTCGTAGGTAAAAATTAACTTGACGAACAACATTATTACGTGATTGGTGGGATATAGCTCGGAGTCTACGCTCTTTGGTTCAATGAACTGAGAAGAAGAGGAGGAAGAAAACGACACCAACATAGGCGTCGATCAGCATTCAAGGGAAAGGTTAGACAGATGTTTAAAGGGAAAGGTTAGACAGATGTACAAAGGGAAAGGTAAGACAGATGTACAAAGGGAAAGGTAAGACAGATGTACAAAGGGAAAGGTTAGACAGATGTACAAAGGGAAAGGTTAGACAGATGTACAAAGGGAAAGGTAAGACAGATGTACAAAGGGAAAGGTTAGACAGATATACAAAGGGAAAGGTTAGGCGGATATACAAAGGAAAAAAATATATAAACTGAAAAGTTAGACGGATATACAATCAGTCTGCTACTAGTACCATTGGAATTGGAACTCTGCGCTTGCCGCTGAAAATGGGAACGAAACGCTTTTTAGGGTCTTGGATGAAAGCACTAGCACCCGATATCTTCCTCCCGACAACCCCCCCCCCCTCCCCGTGTCGATTCTTAATGAAACTTTAAATATAGGGTGACATTCATCCTGTTGTGTTTTTTAGGTGTGTCCCGGTTGTCCTGTCGGTACTCTAAAAAAAAAAAAAAAAAAGCTAATTGTCATTTTCTATTAAAAAAAAAAAGATCTAGGAATCAGCTCAAGATTTAAGAGTTTTCTTTTACTCTCTGAAGTGTGCTCATGAAATTTTTTAGTATATATTAAAAAGAATATCAAATAAAGAGCATATTGTTTCTCTTATTACCTGGTAGCTATAGTTAGGATTTTAATACCATTGTAATTGTATAGTAAGTAATTAACTCGTTCATCAAGTGGTGATATAGGGGAAAAACAGGGTGTTGTTAAACTGATATACTTCGAATGTTTCATTTCCAGCGCAAAATATTTTTGGGATGTCCCATTGTCAGCTCAAAATATTGACATGCCCCTTTTTCAGTTTAAAATATTATTAGGATATCACGTTTTTAGTGCAAAAAATTGAGTTGCCCCGTTTTAAGTTTAAAATATTATTGGGATATCCCGTTTTCAGCACAGAATATTATGATCACCGTAACTAAACATGAGCGATTTGTTTGATCTCTATTTCGTTCCATCAGGCTACCGCCATTATTAACGGAAATCGTCAAAGACCGTAAAGTTATTGCTATGGCAACACTGGACTACATTAGAGCTATGACATTTGAATACAGTTACAACGAGAATTATTTGACTCGCTATGGATGGGACTGGAGACTCATTTTCTTTGAAACATTTTTTCGTCCCGATCAGATTGGTCACCAGACAACAGACACTCGACCGTAAGTTTGCTCGTTGTTTCTCCAGCATCAGTGACCTCGTCTCTTCCTCGCTGTCGTCTAGCTTCTCGTTGTCTCAGTAAAACTTTGCCACCCGTGCTGGACTGCAGGTCACTCCATAACCGTTTTGTGAGTCATGTCAAAATATCGACCATTTATAAGCAGTAGATCTGTACCGAATATTCGCTTCGTATTCGCTTCGGGGCCGAATGGTGGACCTAATAACTATTCGGTATTCGGCCGAATAGTTGCGGTCGGGCCGAATACGAATAGTCGTTACCTTACACCCGTTTCTGGACTGGTGGAAAAAAAAACATATCAAGATTTCCCACCTTAGGTTTATATTGTCAAGCGTTATGTTTGTGCACCACCTACGAGCGTACCAGGTGAACGTCTGTTTAGTACAGCTGGAAATACCTTCAGTGAGACAAGAAGCTGCTTTAATGCTGACAACATGGAACGATTTTTTTTTGGGGGTGGGGGGGGGTGGGGGGGGTGGGGGGGGGGAAGCTAATGCAGCTTTCGTGGATTAACTAAGCTGTCAGTGACAATTTACAAGTTTAGTTACTTGTTATAAAATCAAGAATACTTTCATTTCTAGGTATTAGTTACCACAGACTGACTGACTGAAGGAAGCAAAACATGAAATGTTTTTAAATGTTTACTATATTGTACTACATTTTGTGAAGTAAAACTTCAGCGTACATTTGACATTATGGATGTGATTTTTAAGATCTATTTTATACACGAAAGTGGAAGAATTGGCATCAGTTTGAATAGTAGGAAGACAGAAGTAATGGTGGTATCAAAGAAAATAATTATTCCTAAATGCTTAAAAAAAGTCAATGGTTTTATTTTGGGACAAGTACAGAAATGTAAGTATTTGGGCACATGGATAACATCAGATGGAAGATGCATTACGGAATAAGAATCAGTATAGGACAAGCAAAAACTGCATTTTTATAAAATGAAGAACATCTTATGCAATAATCTTGGTCATTGAAGGTTAGAAAAAACTTCTTGCTACATACATCCAGTTTTAACATATGGCTGTAAGTCCTTGACAATCGGTAGGCAGGCCAAACAATTTATTAAGGCCTCAGAGATGTGGTTTTACAGAACAATGCTTAAAATACATTGGACAAAAAAAAAAAAAAAAAAGCAACCAAAAGGTTTTGATAGAGGCGGGAGCCCGAAGAAAACTACTCACAGACATCAGAAGGAGACAGCCATCATTTTTCGACCATATTATAAGATGAGGGAAAATGGAACATGTGGTGACCACTGGAAAGATATGTGGAAGGAGGGATAGAGGAAGACAACGAGAGAATATTCTTGACAGTCTTGTTGCATGGCATGGCACACGAACTAATACATGCTGCAGGAGATCGCAGATTGTGGCGAGACATAATCGCCCATGCCAGTCGGTAAAGCACCTGATGATGATGATTCACTACTCGTATTCGTTTTCGGCCGAATAGTGAAAATGACTATTCGGTACAGCCCTAATAATCAGTTCTAGAAGTCGTGCTCATCATGGAGGAAACTTTAGTTTTCTCAGGAAAAAGGGACTTGACTCTAATATGCTAGGATCAACTTGGCCTGAATTCCCACACACACACACACACACACACACACACACACACACACACACAAACACACACACACACACACACACACATATATATATATATATATATATATATATATATATATGTATATAAGAGATGAAATTGTTTTGTTAATTACATCATTGCTGAAAACTGTATCTGTGTGCTCTGTATGTTATAAGGATGTTGTTATGTCTTCTATTTTGTACAAATTATGTCCTGGAGCAATAACTTTGATCTTATCAAATCATTCATTTGTGAAGTCTGCAAAAAATGGGTCATACACAAAATAAATTTTAATGTTCTGAAGCAGAGAGAAAACTGCCTGCCGCTGCAGAGGAATGTGGTCAGGCCAAAAGATAAAACACACAGTTTGACAGTAGTGGATAGAGATTTTCATCTCCATATTTTTATTCTGAAATTTTTAATCAATATTTTTCAGGTTATTTTTCACCATATTTAGTTGATCATCTTCCATGATTATTTCCCAAATATGAAAACTATTGCCGTCCCCATGTGGGAGGCAATTTTGTATTATTTTTAAGCCCCAACCTGGCTTTCGCTAGGGACAGCAATATGACCTGACGTTTGAACGCGGTTTCTGGGACGTCTCCACCGGTGATCCTCATCCGCATGGTGGCTCTTTGTGTCACCTAGTGTTTGTTGCTCTGTGTGATGTCCTAGTGGGGTAAAATTTGTTTACTAATTAGTTCTCTCCATTCTATTTTTTTCAAATTTGTTTATTATATTCTTCTTTAACAAAGCTGGAGAATGTCATGACCAACTGGTAAGCGTTCAGCTACTTTTCCAATGAGGTTATCCCTTATACCATTTACCAAAGTAAACTTTTCATTTTTATAGTCCATATTATAAAATGCATTACATTTACTGGCAGAGGTGCAACTATGGTTGGTGCTGCATTTGCCATACAAAAAGAGTATTTCTTTGAACTCGGTGGCTATGACGAGGGGATGAGAGTCTGGGGCGGAGAGAACCTAGAAATGTCTTGGCGGGTAAGTTTTGTTGGCTAAAAATCAATGATGCATTACCCGGAAAAAGATGTAATTAACTTTGCTGTTATTTTATTTGCACTATAAATGTATTCAACCACGCCAGGAATTCCACACAAATAAATTTAAGTTTGAGGTTTGAACAACGGATCAACATCATGGCACACAGGTAGTAACCCATAAGTGATCAGTTCTTCTTCTTACTGAAGTCTGAGTCCGAAGAAGCTCAGCACAGTGTAGCACCGTAGCACCGGCGAGGATCCTGAAATATTTCTTGTCGATTTTTAACTCCAAATTTTGCCCGGGCAGCGCCGTAAGGCTACTTTATTCGATTTCCAACTGCCAATAGATATTTTTACGTGTATAACAATGCACACGGGCACACCACCCATAGACGAGGGTGTTACGTGCGGAACTTCTTTGTGACGAGTGTACCAAAACGTTGCGTATGCTTGATGGATTGTGACAAGCGTAAAAGTGACTAGGGGTGTCGCAATGTATCAAATGGCATCAACACTTAACATGCCACTGGCCAAGAGTAACATAACATGATGAATGCTGAAGCTTCCAACTTAGTAGAACAAGAACTCTCTTTAAAAGTTCCATTTGTGTATTGACAAATGCAATGATCAATTTCAAGAATACATATGCAAGTAATAATCAACTCGTTCAACCAAAGCTCGCTCGTACATCCATGTATTGATATGTCCTCACGATAGGTCGCAGTCCGACCTTGAGATCATGACAATCATCTTGGTCCTCGGACAAGTCCGAATTAAGCAATGAAAGTATACCGGCATACTGCCGAAAATGTAACGTTTACCAGCTTCCTGCTGAGGTCTTGGAGTCCCGGGGTAAAACGTCCTCAAGGATCCAACTTTAACTTCATATAACGTTTGCTTCCGTGGGATCCCGGGGTAAAGCGTCCTCAGGGATCCACACGTCCGTCTCCTTCGGACTATAAACATCAACTGCTTTTGACAACAATAACATAACAACGTTACGTATTGTTTTGACGTCTTATTTGCTCACTCCGTACCGGTGCGTTCTGGTGCACATTCGCACGCGACAGCTTTTCCCCCCTCCCGAGGACGACCGAGCACTAGGACTTGTCGTAGTCTCGGTCGGAAAACTGGAGTCATGTCGCGGCAAACAGCACCAGTACGAGAGAGCAAATAAGAACACTTGAATACACACACACTCACTCCTCAATATATCGTCAATACATTACTAAATGCATGCAAAATATAGATTCCTGACTTCACTAAGCATTATTATCAACAACATTATCGTTATCCAAATTATTTTCATAACAGCATGCATTTTAAATATCATGTAAATTCAACAAATAAACATCAATCCTATTCCAATGCCTCTGGGGTGCGCGACAAAAAATCGGCTAAGACATTTTCTTTCCCTGGGCGATAAATAACTGTGAAGTTGAACGTCTGTAGAAACATTGTCCATCTTAATATGCGTGAGTTTTTGATGGGTGCTGAGTTCAAGACTTCGAGTGGACGATGGTCTGTCAAGATAAAGAAGTGACTGCCATACAGGAATTGGGTAAAATTCCCTATTGCCCAAAAAATGGCTAGTGCTTCCCTCTCGCCCACGCTGTAACGGCATTCAGTAGGAGACAGCTTCCTGCTGGCATAAACAACAGGGAGTAGGGTGCCCTCTCTGAATTGCAACAACGTCCCACCAATCGCTACATCGGACGCATCAATTGGGTGGCAGACAAACAACACACTGCAATGTTAGCGATGAAAAATCGCTAAATAACGACCGGTACAACGGCAAGTAGC
Source organism: Candidula unifasciata (assembly GCA_905116865.2). NCBI lineage: Eukaryota > Metazoa > Mollusca > Gastropoda > Stylommatophora > Geomitridae > Candidula > Candidula unifasciata. The sequence goes on from CAJHNH020000651.1 coordinate 229,059, forward strand.
AGATCAATGTACAACCAAAAGGACGACTTGATCCGATTCATTCGAACGGAGAGTGGCACAGTCAGTAACGGTGACTGGATTATAATGAAGATCCAGCGAAGAGTGATACGGAGATCCAACGAAGAGTAATACTGTCCCGATGAAGATCCAACGAAGAAGAATGATACGGTCCCGATGAAGATCCAACGAACGAAGAATGATACAGTCCCGATGAAGATCCAACGATGGCTAGAACAGACTGGCGGCGGCGACTTGATACATTGGACGATATCCACAGCTAGAGATATGTTAAGACTGTGACAACTGGAATGTGCTTCGTGTACAACTTGAGGCAAAACAATGACAATGCGACAAAATGTCGTATCACACTTGTGACGAGAGGTCCCTCATTCTTTAAAGGCTGGCCTCCATTGTTACGTGCGGAACTTCTTTGTGACGAGTGTACCAAAACGTTGCGTATGCTTGATGGATTGTGACAAGCGTAAAAGTGACTAGGGGTGTCGCAATGTATCAAATGGCATCAACACTTAACATGCCACTGGCCAAGAGTAACATAACATGATGAATGCTGAAGCTTCCAACTTAGTAGAACAAGAACTCTCTTTAAAAGTTCCATTTGTGTATTGACAAATGCAATGATCAATTTCAAGAATACATATGCAAGTAATAATCAACTCGTTCAACCAAAGCTCGCTCGTACATCCATGTATTGATATGTCCTCACGATAGGTCGCAGTCCGACCTTGAGATCATGACAATCATCTTGGTCCTCGGACAAGTCCGAATTAAGCAATGAAAGTATACCGGCATACTGCCGAAAATGTAACGTTTACCAGCTTCCTGCTGAGGTCTTGGAGTCCCGGGGTAAAACGTCCTCAAGGATCCAACTTTAACTTCATATAACGTTTGCTTCCGTGGGATCCCGGGGTAAAGCGTCCTCAGGGATCCACACGTCCGTCTCCTTCGGACTATAAACATCAACTGCTTTTGACAACAATAACATAACAACGTTACGTATTGTTTTGACGTCTTATTTGCTCACTCCGTACCGGTGCGTTCTGGTGCACATTCGCACGCGACAGAGGGGAAATTAACTAGAAGTCCAAGTCCACTTAAAAAAAAATCTTAGCTTTTACCGGGGATTGAACACAGAATCTCTAGCACTCGATGCGGACACTATACATCGAGACCACGCAGCCCGCTTTATTTTCCCTTTCAGACCTCTAATCGAACATTAGGGATTTTATATTTGCCTGTATCAAAGGCACGTTCCTACGAAGATCGATTTATGACGTCATATTTCTCTATATAAAGTACATCTCCTAAAATTCACCCATATATTCCTCGCCGCTATACTACTATTTACCTTAATTTTCACTCGACATATTATTCTGTTCTCACGCTATAAACAAACGGCCTCCAAGCTAAGGGATCAACCTACCCCCTCCCCTTTTTCTATCAGGAAGTGACCTCCTCTTTTCAATTAATGTTGGGCGTGGGTGCAGTTAAACTGGACTGGACGGGGGGGGGGGGGGGGGTTGCTTCTCAAGGTTATACTCGCACCACCTTATAAAGGTTGGAGACCACTGCTATAATCAGATACGATGTTGTCTCCACCTGAACACGCCCTAATAGCAACATACCATACAGCTTCGCCCATTATTGCACATTTTCAACTGCGGGTGTGGCTCTGTGGTGGACGTCTGGAACTTTTAAGAGGGGGAGTGGGAGGGGGGGGGGTCTTTCAGTTTGAACAGTTGTGGAAATAAAACAACACAGTGTGATATGGAGTGTTGTTCTCCGTTGTGCCTTGTCCTGATCAGAAATAGCAGATATCACCAAGACAAGGCAGTAGCAACCACCATATTGGTATTTGGACATTAAAATACCAGTTATTGGCGATTGTTTCTTTTGTTTTTTGACACTGTGAATCACGTTCAAGTTTTTCTCGAAGTCCCTATTAACAGTGCGGCATCCGTGGCTTAGCGAGTCCGACTCGTAATTCCAACATACCGCGATCGAAACCCACTGCTGGCAGGGGGGATTTTTTATCAAGGTATGGTGCGTCGCAGGTGGACCGAACTTGAAATGGGTGTTAGGATGGCTGTCTTTGGGAAGTAAAGATGGCCGGCGTAATGCTGACCAAATTACCCATCAAGTGCCGATAGTCTGTAAAAATATGGAGCTTTTCCCGTATACCCGATACGCCTAAATGCTTAAAAGGGGATCTTACTTTACCTGTTAACAGTAATTTATATTTTTCTTAGTGACCTCCTCTTTTCAATCAATGTTGGGCGTAAGTGCAGGAAAACGCGACAAGAGGGGGGGGGGGGGGGGGGGTGGCGCTCCTCAAGGTTATACTCGCGTCACCTTAGAAAGGTTGGAGACCACTGCTATAATCATATCTGATGTTGTCTCCACCTGAACACGCCCTGAAAGCTACCTGACATACAGCATCGCCCTTTAATACACATTTTCATCTGCAGGTGTGGCTCTGTGGTGGACGCCTTCTGCATGTTCCTTGCTCTAGGATTGGGCATGTTCCTCGAGGCCAGCCCTACTCGTTTCCTGGTGGCCGCAGTAAAATCGAGCATTTCAACTACAAACGAGCTGTCAGTGTTTGGATGGGCAACTATTCTCGGTTCATTTACACCGAGTTTCCTGATATTAGGGTAAACACTTGTTGCCTTTTATTTAAAAAGGTATCCCATTTGAGGTTTATTTTAACAGATACAGTTTATAAATAAGATTATCCCCCCCCCCCCCCTCCGAAAGACACATTTCAGTACAACCGCTCATCTTATAACAACAGTTTAAAAAAAAAAAAAAACATACACACAACAAGAAAGGAATATATTGCGGACACCATTAGAAGAAGAGTGAGAATCCAATAAAATCTGGTCAAATGGGATAAAAAAAAAAAAAAAAAGCCCAATCCACGAAAAAAAAAAAACCCACCATAAGACGAAAGATGTTGCGGGGGGGGGGGGGGGGGCATATTTTGGACTAGATTCTACCCTAGATACCGAATCAGTTACACAGAATAGAAAGGAATGCCTAACTAGACGACAAGACATATGTAACGCATAACAGCACAACATGAAGGCAAAATAGATGCCGCAGTGTTACTGTTGTAACTGTGCTTGGTTTCTTCTTCTTCTGCCTTTCTATCCCCCAATGGAGCATAGGCCCTCAACCAACTCACGCCAAGTCGTTCTATCCTTCGCCATTGCATGGAGCTCTCCCCATGTCCTCCCAATCTTTCTAACCTCGTTCTCCAGCTCTCTTCTCCATGTGTTTTTTTTTTGCCTTTCTTTATTCATATGCCCCTGTGGGTTCCAATGCAAAGACATTCTAGTTATGCTGTTCTCCTGTTTTCTCAGTGTGTGCCCTATCCAACGCCAGCGTCTTTTCCTCACTTCCTGATCCACTGGAGCCTGTTTAGTTCTCTCCCAAAGTTCTACATTAGTTATTCTATCATACCATTTTATTCCCTCTTTTCTGCGCAGGCACCAGTTAATGAATGTCTGTCATTTATTAGTAATTGCCTTGGTTGTTCTCCATGTTTTCGCCCCATACAATAGTACTGATTTGACATTAGAATTAAAAATTTTTAGTTTAGTATTTCTTTTAATTTCTTTTGACCTCCACAAATTTCCTAGTGCTATGAAAGCCCCTCTTGCCTTTTGTATTCTTATTTTAATATCTCTATCAGTTCCTCCATCTTTATCTACATTACTGCCTAAATAGGTGTACGACTCCACGTCTTGGAGTGGGGTGCCATTAAGAGAAACCACATTAGTATTTGCCTGATTTATTCTCATTATCTTTGTCTTTCCTTTATGGATTTTCAGACCAAGCTGCTTTGATCTCGCATTAAGTATATTTAATTTATCTTGCATCTGATTCCGTGAATGGGACAGAAGAGCAATATCATCAGCAAAGTTCAGATCATCAAGCTGTTTTGTAGGGGTCCACTGAATTCCATTCTTGGTGTTAGCAGTTACTGTTTTCATAGTCCAGTCTATAGCCAGTAAAAATAAGACAGGCGACAAAAGACATCCCTGTCGCACACCTGTTTTTATTTCAAATGCATCTGTTAGCTTTCCCTCATGAAGAACTCCACCTTTCATGTCTTTTTATGTTGCCTTTACTAAGTTGATTATTTTCTGTGGGATTCCATAGTGCCCCATCAATTTCCAGAGAGATTCCCTATCTATGCTGTCAAATGCTTTTTCATAGTCTATAAATCCAATGTAAAGTAGTGAGTTCAGTTCAATGCTTTGCTCTATTATAATACGTAATGTGGCTATCTGATCAGTACAGGATCTGTTTGACCGAAAACCTGCCTGCTCATCTCTTAGCATTTTATCAATAGCATCTTTTAATCTTTCCAAAATAATTCTACTTAATATTTTTCCAGGAACTGACAGCAACATAATTCCTCTATAGTTTTCACACTCCTGTAGATCACCTTTTTTGGGCAGTTTCACAAGATATCCTTCTCTCCAGTCTGCTGGTAAACTGTGCTTGGCTATCAAGTTTAATCTCCAGTCAGGACATAATTCTGATTAGTCAACAAGCAATCTTCTTCTATTTGTTCTCCATGTCTGTGGTTGTTGGATCAGAAAGACACGGTCCCTTCTGAAGGCTGCTGTGGGACACGTCTTTCACTGATCCAGCGGTCTAAAGTTCCAGCGTGATGTTGAGTGGCTAGACCTTGGATCTCTCTACAGCATGTAGACAGCATGTTTGCAGCACATGTTCCCTATTCTGGGGTACAAGACATTCTTATAAAAAAGGTTAGTTGCGAATCCTTTACAGGATGTTGCAGAACCAACCCCAGCAGCCCCTGGCTGTTGTGTGGTTTCTCTAGGCAGATTTAAGTCCAGTAGTTTGCCATTGCTTTCTAGACACATTCTTAAAAAAACAATGCTTAAGGTTGGCAAGCAAGAAGAAAACAGAGACACACATGCTGGACAATATAACAAGATGGACCACTGTATTGCACCTGGTTTTATCCTTGCTCTATGAAAATGGGTATCGGATCATTTGAAGATGTGAAAACAAACAGAATACTTTTCATATGCCGGATGAGTAGGTGACCGTATGTCCCGTTTTAACCAGGATAGTCCTGTGTCTTCGTTGTGTCTTGACAATCCGGTTGGTGCTCAGTCTGTTTTATAAATGTCTAGGAGTAAGCTCGAGAATAGAACACGCATTTACAGTTCTATCTGTAGACCTTATAAGGATTTATAGGTTTAGATACATTTAATGCTTTGAATGGGTTTATGTGAATTTTCATTAGAGCATGTATTTTCATTGCAGTTAAAGGTCACATTGTTTCGATCATTTCTTAGCGGCAATGACATGGGTTTTAATACCATTGTCGACCAGAATTAAGATGCTCACCCTGGTGACCTAGAACAAAGGGGGTGAGAGGGAACTAACCTGATTGAAATGTCCTGTTTTCAACTGAAACAATTAGTGACATGCTCGGTTTCAGCCCAACATTCTAATGGGACGTCCTGTTTCAGCTGAAGATTTTATGGTCACCCCTGTATGAGATACATGCTTGTATATCATGACGAGACTTTGTCCCTAACGAATGTATACTGAGAAGAGAAAACATATGCACAATGTACTCTCCATTGAAACAAAAACGCCAACTTTGGTTGTAAAATATCTCCCGTTTGAAGCACGGTCGCATTGTTAAGAATCTCCTGTTTGGTGAACTGGAAACAGGGACAAGATCTGCAGAAAGACCAAAGCTTACATTATAAGGACAGAGCCTGCCACTTTCGCACAGGACAGTCGTATCAGACGCTTTTCCAGAAACCGCGGAAAGAGTCAATACACCCTAGGACTGACAGAGGCTTACGAATTTAAAACTTATCACAATGATGATGGTGATTCAAATGTATACTTCCTTTCTTTAAAACAATGTTTTACAGCAGTGATGTTAAATAATACTGACACAAACAACACTGCAGTATTTATTTATTGCCTGGTGTATCTCCATGCATCTCGGCATGATAGTTATTTAGTTAGTTAGTCGACACATTATCATGACTGCACATTGAACCATTCAGTCAGCAAGTGAAATGGTTTGCCCACTTAGAGAGAATGCCTTGTGACGCCATACCATACAAAGCATACATGGAAAGAGAAGTAGGACGTAGAGCACGAGGCAGACCAAAAACAAGATGGAAAGATAACATCAGAGAAACTCTACAACAGCACGATGTGTCTTTGGTCGAGGCGACCAGAAGAGCTAGAAACAGAACCTCATATCTCCCTCGACACCCACAGCGGTAAAAGAGGAAGTGAAGAAGAAGAAGAAGAAGAAGAAGTCCATGATGGCTCGGTTCTCCTCCTTAGCTAGTCCCGCAGCATGTAGCTGCTGCAGGATGGTTTCTTATTCTTCTTTGGCTTCCTGTATAGTGCTCTTGTCTGGCCACACCACTTTTAACGTGTTGTTCTTAAAGTCTGGTCATTGTTGCAGATTCACAGTTATCACTTGGTTCTCACAAACGTCTGACTGCCTGACTGACTTTCTACCCCACCAGGACATCACACAAGCGATAAACACCCGATGACACAAAGTGCCACCATGCGGATGAGGATCGCCGTGGAGAGGTCCCAGAAACCGCGTTCAGACATTTGGCCATATGTATGGCCTGCCTATATTGCGGCCCCTGGCAAAAGCCAGAGTGGGGCTTCAAATAACAAAAAATTACGTCCTAAAAAGGACGTAAGGATATTGCCATATATCTCTGCACAAACGTCTTACTTCTCTTCATGTGCATTACTTCAGTAACATCAACATATAATGACCCACAAAAACTGAATACTTTCGCTGAAATATACAAATCAAACTGTCTCTATTGATACATTGTTCGTCTTGTCACTGAAAATAACTTCGTCTTCCTAACTTCATAATTTCCCATCTATCGTTCAGACTTTAGACATTGGAGACATTAGCAGTCGTCTCGAACTCAAGTCCAAGCTGAAATGTAAAGAATTCAGATGGTATCTACAAAATGTATGGCCCGAGCTGAACGTTCCAGATGAAAACGTGACAGTTTGGGGGATGGTAGGTTTTGACATGACGTCTTTTTTACGCTGTCTACGACAGTGAAAATGCAAAATTAATAATAAAAGGTTGTAGCCACTGTGGGGTAGCGGCTTGATGCCCACCTGTGGATTCGAAGATCGATCGTTCAGATCCTGTCGGAAGGTCAGAAATGAGCTTGGCTCGCTGGTCCACCCTGCTTTAAATAGGTACCAGTTTAGGTCTTGGAAGGTAAAGACAACAGGTGTAATGTTGCCCACGTCACCAACCAAGTGCGGCTTGATCTATCAAAACTAGGTCTAGCCCTCATACCAAATACGCCGGAAGACGTTAAAAAAGGGTCCTTTACTTTTACCCATTAACAAAGAATATGACACTAGGGACAAGAGACGCCGACACAAAGTAAACATTATTGGGAAAATGGCAGTTCCCCTTACAGATTTTGTTGGTAGGTCAAGGAAGCCTTAGGTTTGTTCAGTGCGTAATAGTAATAATAATGTGCCGAATTGCATATATATAATGTATAGATTTTGTAAATAATACTCTATGTATAAACAAATACCTAATAAGAGGCGTTCTATACATGGTTTGGCTTCCTCCCCCTCCCCCTTCCCCTCCACGTCACTAATCTGACGGGTTTGATGAATGGTCACCCATCCCACGAGGGGAACAAACGAACAAACTTTATTTTCAAAGGGTTGAGAATTGGGCACACATGCCCGTCTTACATTCTGCCCTTTTGGCCTCACGCCATGCATACATTATTCATGCACACATTGTTTTAGCAGATAATAATAATAATAATAATAATAGTATTCATAAGCATCATTAACATTACCTTAGGATCTTTATGTATACTGGAAATGTCTTTTCCATGATTATTACTGACTAAGCGTACAGCTCATTTTTGAAGTGCTTTAAGACGTTTCATGACTGAATTTGGACAGCCATCCCATATTGTGGAGCAGTAGTCTAGTTGGGTCTGAATATGGGAGCTGTAAAATATCCTTCTGGTATTTTCATCCAGAAAGTGTTTAATTTTTGCAAGCTGGTATACTTTTTTAGCTGTTTGTTTCACTAGAGCTTGCACATGAGAAGTGAAGGTTAAATTTATATCAATAATTACGCCTAAAGCTTTGTGCTCAGTTACACATTCTACTGGGTTGTTACTTATGTAGAGTTGAAGCGTATTGTGTGCAGATAAAGAATATAGTTTTTGTCTTGTTGATATTAACATGCATTTTGTATTACTAATGTTTATTTGCATGTGGTTTGCATTGCTCCAGGAAACCACATTGTTTAATTCCTGTTGTAAAGATGACTCTAGAATATCACACGTTTGAGCACTTGTATAGACTGCACAGTCATCTGCAAATAAATCACACGGCGACGACAGACATAAAGGAAGATCATTTATAAATAGTAAATAACAGAGGGCCAAGAATAGAACCCTGAGGTACTCCAGTATTCACCACAGTAGTCTGCGACAGGGATTTATTGTATGAAACTACCTGTTTCCTATTTAACAGAAAGGATTTTAATAACGTGAATAGATTACAATTGAAGTTGGGGGAAAAGATGCGAGGAAAGGGGGGGGGGGGGGGGAGTTGGATCGTCAACCATCTCATATATTTTGTCAAGCATCTTAAACGTGCTGCAAACACAGATTGAACTCCCCTCCCCCTAGTATGCAATGGAATTTAACTGAAAAACCGAGAACAGGGACACTGAAAAGTTGCTGTCCGCTGACCCGTTCTCCCACTCCTACAAATCTGACAGACAAAGCTATCACCCTTGAACTACCCCAGGTTGGAGCCCCAATTATGTGTACCGGGTGCATAACCACTTTACAATGTTGACTGAACACTATGCGACCAACTTTATCAATAAGTAAATTTAAAAAAAAAATTAATTCAACAGCAAGACAATATAGAAAAGCTAACGACCCGGTCATAAAACCTGTGCATCCAGGCACAATGATTCTCTCTTTCCAATTTTTGTGGTGTGGAGCGGAGAGTGCTGAGTCGTTATCAAGGCAGCTAACTGCCCCCCTCCTCCCTATTTTCCCCCATCCTCCTACCCAACCATGCATGGATGTTCCTTTAAAAAAAAATATCCTCATAAATTGAACACTGTGCCTAATATATTATTTCACTTATTGCCTTATAGTACATTTTTTTATTAATATTGCACGCTTTAACAATGCGCACGTCCACTTGGGGCCAAGAAATTCCTAGGGGCCAGGCACCTCCCCCTCCCACCTTCCCACAAATCATCTTTCATCCCCTCCAGGTCTCCCAGACGATGCTCACAAATAAAAGACGGTGCAGGTGGAATACACTCTCCAAAAATCATAACAGAAACGTTCGTCAGTTATTCTTCTGTTGTCTTTCAGGTTGCTAATGAAGCACATCCGTTGTGTTTGGATAATAACTTTTACTTGTTTCAAGACCTAAACCAGCTCTATCTATCACCTTGTACTGAGAAGATCTCGAGTCAGGTACGATCTGTTACGTATGAGTTGATTTTTGCCTAATCATAGACACTTTTTGCCAGCGTTCATACAGTTGGGGAGGCAATTCTTGAACTCCTTCTTCGACAGTTCTTTCAGCTTGCTTGGCCCATTAACGATAATGTCTTCAGTCCCCTTGAATTGCCGCCCTTTAGGTGTCAATTTTAAGCGTGGTAACAAGAAAACATCAACCGGTGGTGATAGGTCGGGGGGAATACTGTAGAAACTTCCAACTGTTGTTTTAATTTGTTGATACTATTTTCTTGAAAACAAGTCTTCTGTCAGCAAGGGCAGTGTTCCGAACACGCTCAATGTTTTCATTGTTTATCGAGGTGTGCAGTTGCCCACTACGTTTATCATCATCGTCAACACTAATACGGCCTTCGTGGAATGGTTTATGACACTGAACATCTTGCCATATCTTTATTTCGGAATCACCATGTGCTTTATTAATCAAACTTGCTGTCTCTGAGGACAACTTCTCAAGGAAATCACAAAACTTCGCATTCCGCATTGCTCAGCCAAGGATATTTTCAACTTAGACGATGCTAAGTGAATGAGACGCAAATTATTTTCTTTAACTTTTGCTCGAGAATAAATGTGTACGTCTTTTGAGTTGAGTTGAGTCAAGAATTGACATCACAGCACTCGGGGCATTCCCATGCATGCGCCGTCGTCATCTTCATCAGCCAGCGCAGAGTTCCAGTACTGATGGTACCCGTCACAATCTGGTTAAAATTCCGTCTTGCCTTTCCTCTGAGTGTAGTGAGCCGGCTAGATCCTTGAGTTACACCCAGGTGCCTCATTTTCTCCAGGCCATAATAATCTTCCTTCTCTACTTATTCCGTTGCTTGTCCCTAAAGGGCCTTGAACACATCTAAGTGTGTACGTCTGGTAATCTGATAATCTTAGTTTCAGCTTTAAAGCAAACGGGTCATTCCATAGTCTCTCCGCTCCTGTGCCAACGACATTAACACAAAATGTTTATCACAGGCCCTTGTGGAATGATTGACAGACTGCTGTCTCAGCATATACACCCGCATACACACTCATTAAAAGCACACAGTAGCCATCCAAAGTTCTGACACAAACAGTCAGACATTAGAAATGCAGTGATGGTAGCAGAAGTCACCAACAGATCAGCATTTGCACCAGAGATTAATTTTAATTACATAATGACACCACCTATATTGCGACAACAGGCATCGCGCCATTTTCTGAATCTACAATTCACACCATCACATTGATCACAGTCGAAAAACATTACAAATGAAATCCCCAGCTTACAGTGTCACGCCATATACTCAACTCAGAAGCTGGGCAACGAAACTATATCCTTTCAGTCTACAAATGGAGCAAAAATGCAACGGCCACCGTCTGGCAGAAGCAAAAAAAAAGCTCAAAACAGTGGCTCTGCCTAGCGTTTATTTTGTCCGGAAGTTCCGGGCACGTCACGTCTGCCATGTCGTTTCGTCAAAGTCACTATGATCTTTTAATATTATGATCTTCATATCGCAATTACTAATTCGAACATGAGTCGACTGTTTCCGGGAGTTTTTTTTAAAGAAACCTCGTATACAGAAATCTGAAGGGACAAGACGCTTGTTTGCCGATCTTGGTCATGCAACACAATTATTCCTGCAGCAAATGGCTGTCGTTATTTTGAGGTGGCAGGTTTTCGTTTACGATATGGTAACTATAGCTTTCAATTCTCGAATAGTTTAGCATCATTCTGTCTTTTAATTAGTGCCGATTAATACATATTCATTCTGTTATTATATATAAAACCTGTCGATATGAAGATTTTTGGTTTGGAATCCGCACATCCAGTCGGATTTTGTGTAACTAATCTCGGCGTCCAGGTTGAACCAGTCTAAAATGGGAAGATAAAGTAAGAAAAGGTCACTTTCCACACATGTGGGGCATATGATGCCAGCTACACACACACACACACTCGCACACACACACACATATATATATATATATATATATATATATATATATATATATATATATATATATATATATATATATATGTATATATTTACATAGACCAACCGGCTCTCTATATCTGACATGGTTAACATCATACAGAGCCTAGAACGAGAAAAAAGGAAATATCATGTTGATATATGGCCTCCTTCCCCTCCCTCCCCCCTCCAGCCCTAAAAAAACCCACCCTACCATTTCTACCCGTATTAACCACGTTTACGGTGTGGGCCGGGGTGGGATAGAAATGGAAAAAGTGGAGGGGGGGGGAGCCGGGGTCTTTGAGCCTGAGGATTGGGGCCGTGTGTCTAGTTGAGGTCAAGATTGTATATTTTTTTTTCTCTGAGAGAACACCCGTGCCCCCCCCCCCCTTTACGATAGCGAACAAGGGTTCGAACCTGGCTCTCCCGGATGAGAACCCTGCACCTGTTACAGTTCGGCCAGCCTACATTTACCGCCATCATTCCACCGGTGTTTACAGTTGATAAACGCCAAGAAGAGATAAAAGATGTAAACATTATTTGCTGTAACTTGTGACACTATCTCTATGTCATGCAAGGCGTTCTCCTTGACTACCGACAAGCTGCTGAGGACATCGCTCCAGTGTGTTGTGGTCCCTGATCCCAAGGAAGGAGCGGCGGTCAAACTACAAGACTGCATTATTGGCATGCGTGACAAATGGGACTACTTACAGGTATCTGGTTCCTGTCTGTATAATAGATTACATAAGGAGCGGCGACACAAAGATAACATGAGCTCGGAAAAGGGGGGGGGGGATTTTCAAACCAATGGGCGACCCGGTCACAGATCATGCCTAAAATCTGTGCTAGGCAATGTCTTATGAAGTAAAGACGGCCGTAGTGATATGAACTACATCCCCACCGAGTGTCCACTGGTCTTTAAATGCATACTGCAAACATATCGGCGACCGGGTGGCCCATTGGCGTCATCGTTGCCGGTCGAGACAGTATTTGGGTCTGTCTCTTTTGTTCATTTCAACACTGCAGGAGTCCTTTTGATGGCTCTTGATGGCGTTCAAAGCTAAGCCATCTTTTATGGCGCACCTAACATAGTCACAATTATAACCTAAAGCTCCCCTTTGTGAATGCTGGTTGAACGTGACAAGCATTTTTGTTAATTCCAGTGCAGCAACGGAACGATATGCCCAGTACGTCACTGGCTTGCAATGGGTGATGCAAAAGTATCCATTTCCACTCTTTCAGGAGTTTGGGCAAAAAAGACTAGAGCTATATTTTATAGACAAATCGGCACTCGGCCAGTGATGTGGTCAACCTCACGACAGCCACCTTAACTTATCTAAGTATTTTATCTGGTGCCCATTTAAAGCTCCGCGGACCTGGGAGACAATGTCATTTTTGAACAAAAATGTTGGTTCCATCAGCACCTGAACCCATGTACTTCGGGTCCACACGCACACGTATAGCCGCTACACCATGCCAGCTCTCTTAAAAAGGTGCCAACAAGTTTACGTTAGTAATAGTAAGTTGCTTTTTCTTTACAGGACTTTGCAGAATAAGCCCCAGATTTATTTAGCAGTTCGATTATTTGATGAGGCAGTTCTACGCTCTGTGGTTTGTTGCTGCTTTCTGAACGTTGGGAACTCGACACAATTGTCAAAATCAACGCACGTCTGTCTGCTGCCAAATCGTCAGCAAGTGGAGTCGAACTGTTTACATCTAAAATGCGAAGCATTTGTGCATCGTCTAAGCCCTAGGAGTCGATTATAAAAATAAAAATAATAATAATGTATTATTCTTTTAAACACAGGACCGTTCAATCGTCCATCAGAAGTCACATTTGTGTCTGGAAGCCAACACACAGGGGCCACAACTCAGCAAGTGTAATGGCTCTTCAAAGTCACAAAAATGGATATTCAAGCCAATTCATTTAGCAACTAACTAATTAATGCATTGATGAGTCTCATTACGCCACACATTTGTGATATTTCTTTATTTCTATTTTATGTATATTACTTTTACATTATTTTGCAATGATTTTATATCAGAGTTAGAACTTCAGTGTATTATCCCTATACAGAATTTGCTTTTTCTTATAATCGTCGCCATGTGAGGTTGGCGCTGCCAGCGTTCTGTTTCGTGTATTTTCAAAAATTTACAACATAGGTATTCTTCCATGCCATGATGTCAAACTTTACAGCAACATCTCTCTTCGGTTTCTCTCTATAGTTTTTGTTCTAGCTTTCCCACTGTCCCTACATACTTTAGTTGTCTCTTTTACAGGAGGACCTGGGCCGGATTTAGACTTTGAAAAAGTAACACACTAAGAGAAGTGACTTCCCATGTCAGAAGTAAGCAATCAACATTCTTTAGCCTTGTCATAAGAAGGAGAGAACTGGTTATTTTTTAAGGAGATACCACACTAAGAGAAGTGACTTCCTATGTCAGAAGTAAGCAATCAACATTCTTTAGCCTTGTCATAAGAAGGAGAGAACTGGTTATTTTTTAAGGAGATACCACACTAAGAGAAGTGACTGCCTATGTCAGAAGTAAGCAATCAACATTCATTAGCCTTGTCATAAAAAGGAGAGAACTGGTTATTTTTTAAGGAGATACCACACTAAGAGAAGTGACTGCCTATGTCAGAAGTAAGCAATCAACATTCATTAGCCTTGTCATAAGAAGGAGAGAACTGGTTATTTTTTAAGGAGGTAACCACACTAAGAGAAGTGACTGCCTATGTCAGACGTAAGCAATCAACATTCTTTAGCCTTGTCATAAGAAGGAGAGAACTGGTTATTTTTTAAGGAGGTAACCACACTAAGAGAAGTGACTGCCAATGTCAGAAGTAAGCAATCAACATTCTTTAGCCTTGTCATAAGAAGGAGAGAACTGGTTATTTGTTAAGGAGATACCACACTAAGAGAAGTGACTGCCTATGTCAGAAGTAAACAATCAACATTCATTAGCCTTGTCATAAGAAGGAGAGAACTGGTTATTTGTTAAGGAGATACCACACTAAGAGAAGTGACTGCCTATGTCAGAAGTAAGCAATCAACATTCATTAGCCTTGTCATAAAAAGGAGAGAACTGGTTATTTTTTAAGGAGATACCACAATAAGAGAAGTGACTGCCTATGTCAGAAGTAAGCAATCAACATTCATTAGCCTTGTCATAAGAAGGAGAGAACTGGTTATTTTTTAAGGAGGTAACCACACTAAGAGAAGTGACTGCCTATGTCAGACGTAAGCAATCAACATTCTTTAGCCTTGTCATAAGAAGGAGAGAACTGGTTATTTTTTAAGGAGGTAACCACACTAAGAGAAGTGACTGCCAATGTCAGAAGTAAGCAATCAACATTCTTTAGCCTTGTCATAAGAAGGAGAGAACTGGTTATTTGTTAAGGAGATACCACACTAAGAGAAGTGACTGCCTATGTCAGAAGTAAACAATCAACATTCATTAGCCTTGTCATAAGAAGGAGAGAACTGGTTATTTGTTAAGGAGATACCACACTAAGAGAAGTGACTGCCTATGTCAGAAGTAAGCAATCAACATTCTTTAGCCTTGTCATAAGAAGGAGAGAACTGGTTATTTTTTAAGGAGATACCACACTAAGAGAAGTGACTGCCTATGTCAGAAGTAAGCAATCAACATTCTTTAGCCCTGTCATAAGAAGGAGAGAACTAAAGTACATTGTGACGGTGAGAAAGATCGAGGGCAAGAGAGGTAGGGGCAGACCAAGGGAGAAGATGCTGGACAGTTTGACCTCATGGCATAGAATATCGTCTGTGTAAGCTATGACTGAAAGTACACGAGACAGAAATTTGTAGATAGACGTGATTTCAACACCAGACGGCGTGGACATTCATCTGTATAAGACATGACTGAAAGTACACGAGACAGAAAGTTGTGGATAGACATGATTTCAACACCAGACGGCATGGACAATCATCTGTATAAGACATGACTGAAAGTACACGAGACAGAAAGTTGTGGATAGACGTGATTTCAACACCAGACGGCGTGGACAATCATCTGTGTAAGCTATGACTGAAAGTACACGAGACAGAAAGTTGTGGATAGACATGATTTCAACACCAGACGGCATGGAAAATCATCTGTGTAAGAAATGACTGAAATTACACGAGCCAGGAGGTTGTGGACAGACTGACTTCAACACCAGACGGCATGGACGATAGAAAGAAGAATAAGAGGCCCTTATCTATATAAACTTCTGTTGCCAATTCCGTTTTAAATTACACCAGATAATCTGAGAAAACTGTAAAGTTTGAAAGCCTAAATATATGGTAAATAGAGTATAAGTAAAGGACCCTTTTCCACGGCTTTAGGCGTATAGGGCATATAGGGCTAGACATATATTTTATAGACCAATCGGCACAAGATGGGTGATGTGGTCAGGATCAGTCGGGCCGCCTCTAATACCCGGGACTGCACCCGGTACCCACTCAAGGCTGGGTCGACCTGGGAGCCAACGTCATTTTTTTAAAAAGTTAGGGAGCGAATCCACGACCTTCCGATCCGCGGCGAGGGTCTAGCCGCTCCGCCACGGCGACTCCCTAGTTAGTAAAAATAATTTGTTTACACTTTCGTAAAAGAAAAAAATTAATGGTGTGAAAAATCACAGAAATTATATTATATAAACCTCTAAAGGTCTTTATTAAAAGAAAACTGCATTTGAAATATACTGAAATAACATTCTTCCATACACAAAGTGGCTGAAAGAAACTAGGTCTCTCGCCAGCTTTCCCTTCTCTGCACTTTCCTGTCCAAGGTATTTCTTATGTCCTTTACCTGTTTTCGTGTTGGTCGACCCCTCTTGCCCAGTACCATGCTCTCTACTAATGTTGTTTCCAAACCAGAGTGATGTTTGTTTTGGCCAACGTAATTCCTTTCTCCAAAACAAGATGTTGTTCATGAGCCGGTTTTCCTTGACACTCAGATCGTTTGTTATGTCAGTATTTCTTTGTTTTTCTTGGCCCGTGCTTTTTGTAGAATCCTTCTGTGAACAACATATTGCACTAAATTCTTTAAGAAACATAAGAGCAGACTTGGTCATCTCACTAAAATCCATCAGTAATAACTATTAACACTTTAAAAAAATATAACGTGAGAACATGAAGGTGCTCATTGATTGGTGACATGTCATAACACCCATGGTGACAATTACCAGTAATAACTATCGAGCTATTTTATGATAAACCTTCATCATCATCTTCATCATCATAGAGCAAGTTCTTTGTAAAACTTCGCTTTTATCAGGGTCTGCCTGAAAGTTGCTAGGTCTCTCGTCAGCTCTCCCGCCTCGTGTAGTTTCAAGGAGTCACTTATATCATATGTTCATTTTCCTGAGCCTGATCTTCCACTAATCTTTCTGGTCTGTTCTTAATATACTGTTGTATTGGGGTTTACATATTTCTTCCGCCTCTGAATGTTAACACCACAAGCCGGTCTAGACAGTGGTGTACATTAGCGAGAGTGGTCTCGATACACAGAAGAGCTACAGACAAGACATGAGAGCTCCAGACAGGGAACTTACTTAAGGGTTATCTACAAAAAATGGACACGATGATAACGACAGGAGAGCTATAGAGAGGGACCCACAAATATACCAGGATACCCTGGGAACTAAAAAATTACTAGGGGAAGACAGAACAGAAGAAGACAGAGGGCTACCATACAGGAGAGCTACGGGAGAGGATCTACTGGAGGGCAACCCCATAAGCTTGATTCCGGTGAAGCTCCCGAGAGAGGGGCACATACATACACACCAGACCAATACTCGGCAGCTTCTGTTACTATATTTTTTATGTAGGGGAAGCTTCTAAGACGCTCATGATGATAATGATGACCGGGTTATAGAAAGGGCCCACACATATACAGTGGTCCAATACCTAGCAGCTTCTGTTACTATACATCTGAATGGGCAAAGGCAACAGGGGGAGATATGACACTGAGAGTCCCACCCACACCAGTCGACAGCATAACGAGCTCGCCCCACCTTATGGGTTCTTTAAAACAGGATTGCCCCTGGGTACCCAACAGGGAAATAGGTTTGATACAACTGGTTATAAAGACAACCCGAAGTGGAAAGAAAATTTCGTTTTACATTCTTTATATTACAAAGTAAGATTTAATATCTAAAACAACCTGGTATCAGTAAAACGACAAAAGAAGAAGAGAAATTTCATATTGTGTATAATATATTATGTTTTTTTAGGGCAATTGACCACATAGTAATAATCATAAAAATATTAATTATTATTATTATTATAAACAAAGCTAAAGACAAACTTAGTAAACTTTAATTTGGTTACGAAACAAATATTTCAGTCTTGAAGTGGAGTGGATCTTAACGGACGACAAACATGTAAACATTGACATTTCTACAAGTTACCACTTCCAATGCCACGCCCACTCACAGTCGGTTATCGATAAAAATCAGCGACCTGTATAACACTGGTAATGATCCAGATACAGATTTAGAAAAAATGTGATAATACAAACAGTTATCCAAAATATGACAGTGGAGGGTACTGTTGACCTGGAAAATTCGATGTCACCTGATTTTATCACAGCTTGTTTGTGCATTTCGTTACAACCAAGTCAGACTTACTGAGAATGAAAGACAACGACTCGGTAGACAATTCGAATTTTTACGCAGCAACACAAATTGCAAAAGACAGATCATTTTTCATTTCAACCCTCAAATAAGTGTCAACAACTGTAATAATTTCACTTGTAATAAATCGTAGTCTACTTGGAATGAAGCGATGCTTCACTTGGAATGACTGATTCAACTTAGAATGAATCGTGGTCTGCTTGAACTGAACCTTGACGTAGACTTGACATGAACCTTGGTTTACACCAACTTTAACGTCTAGGGTTGACAACACAAACGCCGCTCAGCTTCTTGGTACATTCTGTCAGTTTATTCTCGTCCATTTATTTCACATGTTCAACACATTATTCACATTTATTTCACTCGCGACATTTTCGAACATTAAACATTTGCGCAACATAAAGACGACATCTTCAAATACTACAACCGTCTTCTCTGACTTCTGATGATCGACTGACCACGAGGCTAGCTCGGGCTTTCCCTCGCTTCCTCGACTAGGCACAAGTATCTCGTGCTGTCCCTTGTTGCACGGACTTTCTGCTTGCCACTATGTAATCGTGAAGACCATGCACAGCACCTCATCACATACTCCCCCCCTTTTTAACAAAATGATACTTTATGGAACATCAAGTATCATTTTCCCTTTTACTGATAGATGACTCAATGGAACATAAATCTAACCTCAATTACTGCCCTTGGTTTCAAAAATTTTTTCTGTATGTTTTTTTTAAAGTACTGATCTGGTGATAGATATCTCATCTTTACACCTATTGCATCTGTAGTATAACTTCGTCACTA
>CAJHNH020000652.1:0-5000 GCA_905116865.2 Candidula unifasciata
TTGTGCCCAATTCTTAACCCTAAAAATAAAGTTTGTTCGTTCGTTCGTTTCGTTCAATCCATCTTTCTATCTATCTATCTATCTATCTATCTATCTATCTATCTATCTATCTATCTATCTATCTATCTATCTATCTATCTATCTATCTATCTATCTATCTATCTATCTATCTATCTATCTATCTATCTATCTATCTATCTATCTATCTATCTATTCTATCTATCTATCGATCTATCTATCTATCTATCTATCTATCTATCTATCTATCTATCTATCTATCTATCTATCTATCTATCTATCTATCTATCTATCTATCTATCTATCTATCTATCTATCTATCTATCTGTCTATATTTCTATCTATCTATCTATCTATCTATCTATCTATCTATCTATCTATCTATCTATCTATCTATCTATCTATCTATCTATCTATCTATCTATCTATCTATCTATCTATCTATCTATCTATCTATCTATCTATCTATCTATCTATCTATCTATCTATCTATCTATCTATCTATCTATCTATCTATCTATCTATCTATCTATCTATCTATCTATCTATCTATCTATCTATCTATCTATCTAACTATCTATCTATCTATCTATCTATCTATCTATCTGTCGTTCTGTCTGTCTGTCTGTCTGTCTGTCTGTCTGTCTGTCTGTCTGTCTGTCTGTCTGTCTGTCTGTCTGTCTGTCTGTCTGTCTGTCTGTCTGTCTGTCTGTCTGTCTGTCTGTCTGTCTGTCTGTCTGTCTATCTATCTATCTATCTATCTATCTATCTATCTATCTATCTATCTATCTATCTATCTATCTATCTATCTATCTATCTATCTATCTATCTATCTATCTGTCTATCTATCTATCTATCTGTTCTATCTTCTATCTATCCGTCTATCTGTCTATCTATATCTATCTATCTATCTATCTATCTATCTATCTATCTATCTATCTATCTATCTATCTATCTATCTATCTATCTATCTATCTATCTATCTATCTATCTATCTATCTATCTATCTATCTATCTATCTATCTATCTATCTATCTATCTATCTATCTATCTATCTATCTGCTATCTATCTATCTATCTATCTATCTATCTATCTATCTATCTATCTATCTATCTATCTATCTATCTATCTATCTATCTATCTATCTATCTATCTATCTATCTATCTGTCTATCTATCTATCTATCTGTCTATCTGTCTATCTATCCGTCTATCTGTCTATCTATCCGTCTATCTGTCTATCTATCCGTCTATCTGTCTATCTATCTGTCTATCTGTCTATCTATCTATCTATCTGTCTATCTATCTATCTATCTATCTATCTATCTATCTATCTATCTATCTATCTATCTATCTATCTATCTATCTATCTATCTATCTATCTATCTATCTATCTATCTATCTATCTATCTATCTATCTATCTATCTATCTATCTATCTATCTATCTATCTATCTATCTATCTATCTATCTATCTATCTATCTATCTATCTATCTATCTATCTATCTATCTATCTATCTATCTATCTGTCTGTCTGTCTGTCTGTCTGTCTGTCTGTCTGTCTGTCTATCTGTCTGTCTGTCTGTCTGTCTGTCTGTCTGTCTGTCTGTCTGTCTGTCTGTCTGTCTACGTGTCACTCTCTGTCTGTCTGTCTGTCTGACTGTCTGTCTGTCTATGTGTCACTCTCTGTCTGTCTGACTGTCTGTCTGTGCGTCTCTGTCTGACTGTCTGTCTGCCTGTCTGTGCGTCACTGTCTGTCTGTCTGTTTAGATTTCGTTTTTTTAATGCTTGTCTCTGAGACCAGTCTGCACTCATACGCGAGCGAGCGCATACACACACACACACACACACACACACGCACACACACACACAGTCACAAAAAATTAGCCGAGCAGACAGACTGAACAACGCCACCCATTTTTAATAATCTTAATTACAAATATAAATACCCCCAGCCCAGCCAGTTCCAGCTCATTCTCATTTGGTGATGACGTCTTGGAATTAACATGAAATCTTTCACAAATTCTTTAATTTCCCCATATTTTTTGGTGGGAATAAATCATATATTGTATCGTTTCCGGGAGTTCTAGGGATGCGTTTTTAAGGCACCCATTCATGCATTCACGAAAGGCGGATATTGAAGGAAATCTGTTGAAAGAGACAGTCAATAATGGATAGACAGACAGGGAAAATAGAAAACGTGAGGATTGGTTGGGAGAAATATAAATACATTTGTTGTCGATGACAACGATGAATAGGATTTAGCTGTATTATAGATGGGCATTTGGGGGGGGGGGGGGGTAGGAAGAGGGGGTGAAAACAAAATGGGTGAGG
Organism: Candidula unifasciata; assembly: GCA_905116865.2. Classification (NCBI taxonomy): domain Eukaryota; kingdom Metazoa; phylum Mollusca; class Gastropoda; order Stylommatophora; family Geomitridae; genus Candidula; species Candidula unifasciata. The sequence continues at coordinate 2,353 of CAJHNH020000652.1, forward strand.
GGGTGGGGGCGGGGGTTCAGTGCATTTGCCGTAAATGTGAACACATAAACAGACAGAGGGGAAAAATGCAGAGTTGCTGTATGCACCGAGCAAAAGGAGATAGGAAGTTATGTCTGTGTAAACCTTTTATGCATATATCATCATCATGTGCCTTGCCGACTGGCGTGGGCGATCATGCCTCTCCATAATTTGCGATCTCCTGCAGCATGTATCAGTTCGTTTGCCGACGCACCTCCATGCCATGCAACAAGGCTGTAAAGAATCATCTCTAGTTGTCTTCCTCTATCCCTCCATCCACAGATCGTTCCAGTGGTCACAGCATGTTCAATTTTCCCTCCTTTCATAACATGCCCCCCCCCCCCCCCCAAAAAAAAAATGATGACTGTCTCCTTCTGGTGTATGTGATAAGTTGTCTTCGGGCTCCCGCCTCTTTGAAAACCTCTTGGTTACTCTTTTTGTCTCTCCAAGGTATTTTAAGCCTTCTTCTGTAACAACCACATCTCTGAGACCTCAAGAAATTGTTTGGCCTGCTACCTTCTGTCAAGGGCTCAAAGCAAAATGTTAAAAATGGATGTATGTAGAAGGCAAGAATTCTTTTTCTAACCCTCAATGATAACGATACATTGCATAAGATGTTCTTCATTTTATTAAATGCATTTTTTGCCTATCCTATTCTGTGTGTGTGTGTGTGTGTGTGTGCGTAAACCATTATTAAAATCATTTACTAAAGCCGCTTGGTGTAACTCTCGCCTGCGGATCTAAAGGTGGTAGGTTCAGATCTTGATGAATCCGCTCTTTTTTTTTTTTTTTTTTTTTTGACAAATGACTTTTCCTCTGTGGTCGACTGAACCTTAAATACGTAATAGGTGACGTCCTGGGAAGCAAAGGCAGCGGGCGGACGAAATGTTGACTATATCACCCAATAAGTGGCAACTGGTCTATAAATGATAGATCTAGCCCTATATGCCAAGAAGCTTGATGAGGAAAAGGACCTTTATACACACGCACTCACATACACACACACATGCAAACGTACATTATTACCTATGCTTTTCTTAGCCATTTCATGATCTGTGCAAATCTAATGGGGAGTGGGGGGGGGGGGGTGTCTGGGTGGTATTTTGGGGGATCATTATAAATGGTTAAATGTCGCTACTAGCGAATATTTTTATTATTTATGTCTGGGTCAGATATTTTAGCTGTTTGGTTTGATTCGGTGACGAATCTCATAATTTACGCAATGATTTTAGTTTGTAAAAAAAGGGTTGGTCTCTTGTGCTCCAGTCTGATATATGTGTTGCCAAGTAGGTCATTAAGTTCACATAAATACACATCCGGGGAACAATTCACGCCCTGGAAATATTATTTATATATATATAATAAACAAACATTTGTTTCCATAGCGCGGGGGAAACACCATTTGAAGGTGATAGGTTCCATTCTCGGCCTGGTAACTTTAACTTTCGATTTTTATGTTGTTTATTGTCTCCTTCTTTCTTTCTACTTCTTTCTTTAGGTGCCGATCAATACATTGTCTGTTTGTTTATTAGTCAATAAAATTGACGTTTTCTTCGAACTGCATCAAAAGGCATCGATAGAACTTCACAGTATGAATCAGCATTCACACTGTCACATTGACAGAGATGCTGCAAGCACAGGGATACTTGTTCCGTTCTGTCTGGATACCTACCTTCTGTCTTACATTTCAGTAAATCATACATTGTGTTTGTAATGTTGTGAATTCCCGGGGAAATCCCAGAGAGTTCCCGAAGGGGAGGACAAGGTCAGAGGACCAGTGATACAATAGAAAAACGAGATAAGTAGGTCTCGAGTATCCCATGGTGAGCGAAATAAGGGATACAAGAAAAGCATGAGACTGGAACGGCAGACGTGAACCGAGAAAAGGGAGTAAGACAGTTGAAGTTCGGACCTGGCTGCGAGAGGTCGTATGAGTGAACGCCTGAGGAGAATGGAGGAATTGTGAATACTTGTAATGTTTCGTGAGAAGATATAAATGTTTCCTACATGTACTAATACTAGGTACAAGGCTTTGCTAGAGAATGGATGTGTAATTCGAAAGACGCTGATGGATCAAAACAGTGTGTGAGAGGGTTGACCAGGCCGTCAGAAATCAGCCAAGCATAGCGAACACTAGGACGACAGAATGCGTGCCTGTGGTATGTTGTGATTCAGTGAATAAAAGTATGCAATGTGGCGTCAATGAACATACCACCACCAGAGCACATTGCAATGTTGTATGCTAAACAACGTGAGCACACTATTGCAGATGCTACAGAGTCAACCATTACTCGCCTGTCACCTCTAATCATAATCCCACCCACTGCACGGATGCGTCTGGTAAAATCTCAACAGGACAACCAAATCGGTCTCAACAATATAAAAGCGTCTTTGGAAAAATGTTGTTTAAACAGCTATGCACCGCTTTACAGAATTATCGGAAAGCATTTCCTTATGAATCTTCTTTGCGGGCAGCTCTTTTGCTTTGAGGGTACACTCCATCGTGTTGCTGTGATGCGAATGCGCATGCAACACGTAGCGCCATCTAACGAACGAAGACAACGTTCGATATTGCTGTCCCTCATTACACCTTTAGAAATTACTAAATACATGTTTCTGCAATCCCATAA
>CAJHNH020000652.1:10000-130000 GCA_905116865.2 Candidula unifasciata
GCCGACGTAGGTGCTCATGCATCTCCACAAAGCACGATTCCTGGTTGCCTGGAACGGCTCTCTGGATGCTATCCCTCTATGCCATCATTTCAGCTCATTCAGATTCATCTCTCTTGGTCTGTTTCTACTCCTGCGTCCACTCATCTTTCCAGTTGTCACGATGTTTTCCAATGCCTCTTTTCTCATTACGGCAATCTTTCTGCAGAGAAAAGAAATTTGTAAACTGAATAAATCAGTTAGATGTTTACCCTTGGTATTTGTCTGATATATGGGGGGGGGGGGAGGGGGGGGGGTTGCAGTGGGTCCAGTATTAACTTTTTCTTCCTTTCTTCTTCTTTTTATGTTGTAAAGCGTAACAGAGAGGAGTTTGATGAACGTTCATTTCTTATGTCCAACTGTTTGTGTTGTAAAGCGTAACAGAGAGGAGTTAGATGTAGTTTCATGACTTCTGTCCAACTGTTTATGTTGTAAAGCGTCACAGAGAAGAGTTAGATTAACGTTCCTGTCTTCTGTTCTACTGTTTATGTTGTAAAGCGTCACAGAGAGGAGTTAGATTTACGTTCCTGTCTTCTGTTCTACTGTTTATGTTGTAAAGCGTTGTAGAGAGGAGTTAGATACACGTTCCTGTCTTCTGTTCTACTGTTTATGTTGTAAAGTGTTGTAGAGGGGACTTAGATACATGTTCCTGTCTTCTGTTCTACTGTTTATGTTGTAAAGTGTTGTAGAGAGGAGTTAGATACACGTTCCTGTCTTCTGTTCTACTGTTTATGTTGTAAAGCGTTGTAGAGAGGAGTTAGATGAACGCTGATGTCTTCTGTCTTATTGTTTATGTTGTAAAGCGTTGTAGAGAGGAGTTAGATTAACGTTCCTGTCTTGTGTCCTACTGTTTATGTTGTAAAGCGTTGTAGAGAGGAGTTAGATACACGTTCCTGTCTTCTGTTCTACTGTTTATGTTGTAAAGCGTTGTAGAGAGGAGTTAGATACACGTTCCTGTCTTCTGTTCTACTGTTTATGTTGTAAAGCGTTGTAGAGAGGAGTTAGATACACGTTCCTGTCTTCTGTTCTACTGTTTGTGTTGTAAAGTGTAGCAGAGAGGAGTTAGATACACTTTCCTGTCTTCTGTTCTACTGTTTGTGTTGTAAAGTGTAGCAGAGAGGAGTTAGATACACGTTCCTGTCTTCTGTTCTACTGTTTATGTTGTAAAGCGTTGTAGAGAGGAGTTAGATGAACGTTCCTGTCTTTTGTCCTACTGTTTATGTTGTAAAGCGTTGTAGAGAGGAGTTAGATGAACGTTCCTGTCTTGTGTCCTACTGTTTATGTTGTAAAGCGTTGTAGAGAGGAGTTAGATGAACGTTCCTGTCTTGTGTCCTACTGTTTATGTTGTAAAGCGTTGTAGAGAGGAGTTAGATACACGTTCCTTTCTTCTGTTCTACTGTTTATGTTGTAAAGCGTTGTAGAGAGGAGTTAGATGAACGCTGATGTCTTCTGTCTTATTGTTTATGTTGTAAAGCGTTGTAGAGAGGAGTTAGATGAACGTTCCTATCTTTTGTCCTACTGTTTATGTTGTAAAGCGTTGTAGAGAGGAGTTAGATGGACGTTCCTGTCTTCTGTCTTACTGTTTATGTTGTAAAGCGTTGTAGAGAGGAGTTAGATGAACGTTCCTGTCTTGTGTCCTACTGTTTATGTTGTAAAGCGTTGTAGAGAGGAGTTAGATGAACGTTCCTGTCTTCTGTCTTACTGTTTATGTTGTAAAGCGTTGTAGAGAGGAGTTAGTTGAACGTTCCTGTCTTGTGTCCTACTGTTTATGTTGTAAAGCGTTGTAGAGAGGAGTTAGATGAACGTTCCTGTCTTCTGTCTTACTGTTTATGTTGTAAAGCGTTGTAGAGAGGAGTTAGATGAACGTTCCTGTCTTGTGTCCTACTGTTTATGTTGTAAAGCGTTGTAGAGAGGAGTTAGATGAACGTTCCTGTCTTCTGTCTTACTGTTTATGTTGTAAAGCGTTGTAGAGAGGAGTTAGTTGAACGTTCCTGTCTTGTGTCCTACTGTTTATGTTGTAAAGCGTTGTAGAGAGGAGTTAGATGAACGTTCCTGTCTTGTGTCCTACTGTTTATGTTGTAAAGCGTTGTAGAGAGGAGTTAGATACACGTTCCTTTCTTCTGTTCTACTGTTTATGTTGTAAAGCGTTGTAGAGAGGAGTTAGATGAACGCTGATGTCTTCTGTCTTATTGTTTATGTTGTAAAGCGTTGTAGAGAGGAGTTAGATGAACGTTCCTATCTTTTGTCCTACTGTTTATGTTGTAAAGCGTTGTAGAGAGGAGTTAGATGAACGTTCCTGTCTTCTGTCTTACTGTTTATGTTGTAAAGCGTTGTAGAGAGGAGTTAGATGAACGTTCCTGTCTTGTGTCTTACTGTTTGTAGCCTGCTATTCTTATGTACCACTCTCTACTTGCTGGGTTATTTTTTTTTTTTTTAATTAATTTTGAGCAAACCAGCAAACTTTCTTTGATGTTCTGTGAAATCGTTCCCCGTACTGTACCTACCATTGCTTTTTGTTCCTCATTGGTGACTGTCTCTTCTTGATCTCATCTCACATGTTGTGATTTTGCTTTTATGTATTTCTGAGACTGCCGATATATGGTTTACAATACTGACAGATGTACTAACAATAACACATACCAACAATAGTCATAATAATAATCTTCTTTTTCTTCTTTCCTCTACTCCTGGAATGCCTCGCAGCGTCTCAGCAGGAAGAGAACGGGCCCTTCTGTTCTCTTCGTAAATAGTACTCTTCAGTGTCTATTTCTGCGGTCCATATTCTGCGTGGTCGACCTCTGGCTCTGTTACCGTTGTATCTGTATAACATTGCTCTCTGTGGTGCCTAATCTGATGCCAGTCTTATTACATGACCAAACAATTGTATTATTATTCATAGTAATAATAATAATAATAATAATAATAATAATAATAATAATAATAATAATAATAATAATAATAATACTATAAATAATAATGTTTCTTTCTTGCTTTTTTCATCTTCTCCATCCGTCGTCTTTATCATTCAGGTATTCCTCCTTTGTATGATTTATTGTTTCATTGTTTTTCATGTGAAATAAAGGTACGTTTCTTCTCTTCCCAGTGCTACAACGGCAGTCCAAGATGGGCAACTCCCAGAACATGTAACACAGATGCAACATGATGATGGTGACTAAAAATGGCACAGGCACAGTCCATGAGTTGACACGGGAATTGCAGATGTTATTGTAGAGAATCATCTTCCCACTGGCATTAAAAGATCAAACCTCCACCCTACACGATGACGGCTTACTCAGTTGACAATTCAACTCTGGGAGGTTCTGTTGTGATACTACTAGCAACTACAGCCAACAGTGAAATCCTGGACTCACAGGGATTACCATGTTCCCAGAACGTCTCGGAACAATACAAGGATTTCTACCTGACGGCCCAGTATATAACAGGATTAATCGCTTATCCGATCCTCTGTATCATTGGGATTATAGGCAATCTTCTGGCTCTGCTGGTGTTTAGACATCGAGATATGCGGACATCAACAAACGTCTACTTGATGTCGCTGGTTGTGTCCGATACCTTGAAGCTACTCAATGATGTTATGTACTTCATCATCGTGGCTATCTCCCTCCACAACAGCAGTCTATCGCAAAAGATGATGAGCACCATGTACCCTGTAGCTCACTACGTGTTTAACATGTCCGCATGCGTGACATCGTGGCTTACAGTTAGCGTGGCCGTGGAACGGTACATCTCTGTCTGTCATGCTTCTAGAGCAAAGGAACTGTGTACCATACCTCGCGCTCGATATGTCTGTACCATCGTCTTTGTGTTAATGAGTATTGTGGCTTTGCCGTCGGCTTTCAGATACGAAATGCGTACAGTGCACGATCGAAGACACAACATGACCTGCACACTTGTTCTTCCGACCCATCTTGGAAGAAACACCGCATTCATGGTTCCTTACTCCTGGATCCTTAACTCTTCACGCGGAATTATCCCAGTGTTCATTCTAATATTTCTCAATGTCAGAATTATAAACGAGCTTCGCAAGGAAAGGGTTAAAGGGAAGAAATTCACTGCAAGAAATCGGATCACCCTAATGCTGATTGTCATTGTGTTTATGTTTCTGATTTGTGTGACCCCTGATGCCATCATGTCAACAGTGTTTGGTAAAGGGTACGTCGATGAGAACTACCTCGTCAAAGGTGTCCGAGAGATAACGGACACGCTTCTGTTGGTGAACTCTTCCGTCAGTTTCTTCCTCTACTTCGCCATGAGTATCGTTTTCCGAAGCACCTTCTTCAAGATCTTCTGCCAGTTTTACCCGAATTCAAAGGACTCCGAGGCAATTCAGTTGTACCGGAAGTCATCGTACAAGACAACGGACAAACATAACTCAAGCCCGGAGTTCATCGTTGGAGAAAATGGTTGTACCACGAAAAACAAGAACAGGAACTGCACAGAGGATTACTTGTAAAAAATGTGTGTATAAACAAACAAACAAACGAATGTACCATTTACTCGTACAGTTTTTTCTAAAAGACTTGGTCATTGATCGTGCCAGATGGGAGAAGCTGGCTCTATTGGACTTCACTAGTACGTTGATTGCTGTTAGTCCTCCCATGTAGCAAGGACACAAGCTAGAGGTAACAAGGAAGAAGGATACAGACTTGAGAACATAGCTGTTCTTGCTTCCATATACCATTGACTTACAAATATTTGAACTTTGTGAATTCATGATAGCAGTAGTTTTACTGTCGTGTGACTGTCTCGTCATGAAGCAGCTGACTGTTAGTGGTTGTTACTGCAGATGCTTACTGCCACTGTTCAGGTATCATTTCCACTTTGGGGTCATTTCCGTTTAGGAGCATTTTCAAATCTGGTCTCAGTTTCTAGTCTATGTTGATTACCCATTCACTGCTCAAATATTAATGTAGATTGATCTCCCTATCTCCATTTCAGGTAGAATCTTCGTTCTTAGTAGGATATCATTTACCATGGCCTAGACCAATCCTACAACGCAATCTAGATTTATATTCCAGTCCCTGTCTAATCTCATTACCCAACGTTGCCACATTTCCCGATTTGGTCTCATTTCACAGCCCGATCTTATTTCCCAGTCTCATCTCATTTCCCAGTCTCATCTCATTTCCAAGTCTCATCTCATCTCCAAGCATGCTCGCAACTCTCAACCTTATCGCCTTTCTAAGTCTGATCTAATTCTGAAACTGATCTCATTCCCAGTCTGGTCTCATTTCCCAGTTTGCAGTCATTTCCAGCCTGATCTCATTTTCTGGTCTGACCTCATTCCTAGCTTGATCTCATCCCCGGTTTGATCTCATTCCCAGCTTGCTCTCATTCCTAGTTTGATCTCATTTCTAGCTTGATCTCATTCCTAGCTTGATCTCATTCCCAGCTTGATCTCATTCCTTGCTTGATCTCATTCCTAGCTTGATCTCATTCCTAGCTTGATCTCATTCCTAGCTTGATCTCATTCCCAGCTTGATCTCATTCCCAGCTTGATCTCATTCCTAGCTTGATCTCATTCCTAGCTTGATCTCATTCCTAGCTTGATCTCATTCCCAGCTTGCTCTCATTCCTAGTTTGATCTCATTTCTAGCTTGATCTCATTCCTAGCTTGATCTCATTCCCAGCTTGATCTCATTCCTAGCTTGATCTCATTCCCAGCTTGATCTCATTCCCAGCTTGATCTCATTCCCAGCTTGATCTCATTCCTTGCTTGATCTCATTCCTAGCTTGATCTCATTCCTAGCTTGATCTCATTCCTAGCTTGATCTCATTCCTAGCTTGATCTCATTCCCAGCTTGATCTCATTTCCTAGCCTGATTTAATTGTCTAACCTGATATTCCCAGCCTGATCTCATTTTCTAGTCTGATCTTATTTCTAGCCTGATCTCATTCCCAGCCTGATCTTATTTCCAACCTGATCTGAATTCCTAAGTCTGATCTCATTTCCCAGTCTGATTTAATTTTCAAGTCATTTAAACAAGCTAGCATAATGGCATTTGCTACCGCTGAGATGAACTTTCATTTGTGCAGCGGTTGAGTCGGGTATTCAAAATGGCAGGTAGCCGGTTTACCTATGGGCTGGTAAAATACCTTATGTAATAATTTTACGTGTGTATAACCAACTTATCGTGAACGACTACCTCCATCAATGGCAAACTGTATGTGTGGTGATGGCTGTTGGTTTTGGCGCCTCTAGCAACTGCCGTATACATTTACTGTGTGCGCATACTTCTGAAATATTCCGGTACTGATTGTTTGTTCACAAGTTTTCCAGATGGGACAGAAGGGACATTGCATTTGGATTTCATTGGCGCAGGAACGGCACAAGTTTGGGGAAGCCCCATTGACGTGAAGTTGTAACCTCGACTCAGACCAAGACTCAGAGATGAACTATCAGCCGAGTGACTATAAGCCCTCATAAATAATGCAAATTTGATTGCAAACGTGTATATGAAGTTGGTATGATATTCATTTCCCATAGATAATCTTGTTTATGAGTCAACTTTCTTCAGTGTTCCGATCTGTTAGAATATCGATTTTTGTAGACTTTTAAAAAAAATATATACTCTAGTCTAAGAAATGTATGTGTATTTCAAACATATCGATTTCTTTATGTTATGACAGCGTTGTTATTTTCCCATTTTTCGTGTGTGTGCGTGTGTGTGTATCAAGCGACAAAAAATCAAATGGTTCGGACATGTGTAAACGCTACCAGAAGACAGTGTGACACAGAAAGCTCTGTCGCTAAGATACAACTGAAGAAGAGCTACAGGTCGCGAATGTAAAGTAGAAAAAAAGACACTTCCATGCCGTAAGGCGTTATTAGGCATATAGGGCACGCCCTATATTTCATAGACCATCATTGGGTGTTGTGCCCAACATGACTCCGGCTGCCTCTACTTCACATGACTTTACCGGGTACCTGTTTAAGATGGGTCCTCTTTGGAGGCAAGCTTATTTCTGACAAGTGTTCAGCTACTCGTCAATGCAAGCGACGGAAAAGTGGTTTATCGGAGGCATTCAAATCCGGCAAATTCTGCACAGAAAAACAAGGAATTCACTAGACGCCTCTTCAAACCATGACGCTGACAGACAGTACGGTATTAAATGAGTTATGAGTTATGCGTTGGATTTTCTTCACAGCACTCCGGACATGTCCATAGGCGCTTAGATTCCCCTCTCAACATATTCGTCAGCGTCGCGTGGTTAATAATGCCAGTCCTATGTTGGTTACAAGACCCCGTGTGCATCCGGTGTGCTTCTCATGCTTGGCTGTGACTATCTAAACTCCCAATTCTCGTATTCTTAATGATGTGAACACATTGCTTCTAAAATCCTTAGAACATCCTATCTCTCTAAGGTCATTGACAATGTCTGCGTGATCCATGGACCGGCCATCTTCAATGGATGCAGCACCTATCAGCTCTTTCATTACCAACAACGCCTGCACACCCTGTGACGAATATGAAGGGATCAAGGGAATAGAAGAGGTGATACAATACTGCTGTGTGGAGCGGAAACATGGAAAACAAGTAAAACCGTTAGTAATCAAGTAGAGATATTCCTGAAATGGTTGGGGGGGGGGGAGGGGGTGTTAATTGCGTATCCTTTACAGAACATTGCAGAACCAACCTCAGCATTTTTTGGCTGTTGTGGTTTTTCTAGACAAATTTAAGTCCAGTAGTTTGCCATTGCTTTCTGGACGGTCAGCTTCTTGATACCACTGTCGAAACCACCGCAAGGCACAAAGCCTGCAGCTGGGATCGAACCCTTCACCCTGGCATTAACTAGTGCCTGTACAAATAAAGAGAATTATATGGTATGGTCGAATCACTCAGACTGAGTGTTTCCGAGGAAATTAAACAAGTTAAAGTTGACCAAGGCGATGCCGTTAGATAGGACACACGTGGAACAGTTTAACTAGAATGTTTTCGCATTGGAACGCAGAGCAGCATATAAACAAAAGCAGAACAAAAAACACGGAGAAGGAGATAGATGGTAAGGTCAAATCAGATGAGAAGGGGGATGGGGGGGGGGGATATGGAGTAAATTGCATGCACAAGTGAACGACTTCGTGAGTGTCTGTCTATTCTCCACCGGGGGATATAAGGCAGAAGAAGAAGAAGGCATCGAAATAGTGGCGACACATATTGGCATGTTGCGACAGAACAAATGCATTCTCCTGTAAAAGTGACTTTAATGTGCTTAACTGATGTTGTGAGGAAGAGCTGGCGGTGCCGATAAGAACGTTGGACTGTTATGAGGAAGACCCAGGTTCGAATCCTAGTTCAGGTCGATTTGTTTTTTTTTTTTTTTTTTTTTTTTTTTTTGGGGGGGGGGGGGGGGGGACGGGGAGTGGGGGGGGGAGAGAAAAAAATCCTAACCTGCAAATCCTAACCTGCACACTCCGTGGCGATATCACAAGCCAGGTAAAAGTAAAAATAGCCACCCCCCCCCTTCCCCCCCATTTTTTACCCCATTCAAACAGTGCTACACACTAGCTCACTTCCGAATGGTCGACCGTCAGCCTAGCTCACTTTTGATTGGTCGACCTTCAGCCTAGCTCACTTCTGATTGGTCTACTTTCAGCCTAGATTACTTCTGATTGGTCGACCTTGAGCCACCCACTTTTCACACAAGGTGTAAAATAGTAAACTATTGCTTCTCATATTGGGACGGGAAATAAGAACAGGGACGGAAAAGTTCTAATTTACTTTCAACAGTCTCCATTGCTTTATGGAGCTAAAGTATTCACACTTAAGTCACCCCCCCCCCCCCCCTTTCACCCCTAGCCTGAATTTTTTTCATCTTTTAATGTAGTTTGTACGTGTCACTTGAAGTTGCGTTACGGCAGTCAATAGACGCTTGATAGACGGGACAGAGTTCCATTGATACAATTGGGTTTGTTGTGGCTATAGCTAGAATAGGGGCTTTTGAGCTGAAATGCTATAGAAAGATATTCAGAATATCTTGGAAAAAGAAGATGAGAAATATTGACATCTTAAAAGATCTGAACATCAAGGAAGATTGGCTAATAAACAGCTTCCTTTCTCGAAAGCTGAAATATTTTGGTCATATCAAGCGCCACGACGGATCGGAAAGAATTATAGCAGAAGGCATGGTACCAGGAAGGAGGGGCAGAGGCCGACCGACACGAAGATGGGCACAGGATATAAGTGACTCCTTGAGTGTGAACGTTCATGAGGCGGGAGAACTGGCAAGAGACCGAGTTTCTTACAGGCAGACTGTGATGAGAGCGACGTTCTGCAAAGGACCTGCTACATGATGATGATGATGTAACTATAGCTAAAAATATCGCAACTTAGCTGTAACGCATAATGCAATGTGCCAGTCTCCCTTTTATTGACTAACGCAGACAAGGGACACTAACTAACGAGTGTCCGCTGTAATAGGGATTCAAACTCACATTCTCGGGCTTGGCAACCTAGCATACTGGCTTCTATGCCATCTCTGGGCTGTTTCAGACAGCTGTCAATGGGTGTGTATATTGTTAGATGGTTGTGTTGTGTGCTTCATATTTGTACATAATACATCATATATACAAGGGAAACTATGTGTTTTAGTTGCTGTGTGTATGTGTGTGCGTTTGGATGGGTGCGTAAGGGTGTTTGTATGTGGGTGGGTGTTGATATGTGAGTGCGTGAGTGTGTGCATTTATGTGTATTATGTATGTGTGTATGTATGCATGCATGCTGGCGGGCGTGTATATAGGTACTTATATATGCGTGTATGTAATTAAAACATAAAAATGTCACAGCATCAAAAAAAAAAAAAAAGGACTAATAACATGTTTTTTTGATGACAAATAAATTAAAGATCCCAAAGAACAGATCGTGTAGCTGTCATGCTAGTGAACAAACCAATGAAACTAACAGACCATTTCACCTATATGGGATGCAGTCGATTTGACCGAAGATCGCTTCGCTGTTTTACCAATCAACGTGTTTAGAAAGCAGTGGCAAACTGCTAGGCGTAAAATTGTTTAGTAAAACTACAAATCGCTGAAAAACACTGGGGGTGTTTTGCTACCTCTTTTAAATTATGTACAATCGCATAAACAATCACATACACATTACGTATACAATTACATATACAGTCACATTTATAATCCGATACACAATCACGTGTACAATTACATATACAGTCACCTTTATTATCAAATACAAAGTCACGTGTGCAGTCTCGAATACCATTACATATACAGTCACATATACAATCACATATACATTCCCAAATACAATCATACATACAATCACATACACAATCACATACACAATCACATACAAAATCACAAAGTTAGTCCCATGCAATCACGTATACAGTCGTAATTCAGTCACATTTACAATGGCACATACAATCACGTATACAGTCGTAATTCAGTCACATTTACAATGGCACATACAATCACCAGTGGTAGATATATTGATACATGACAAGCTAGAATATGTGAGGCTCCTTGTGAAGAGAGTGAACAGTGCGGAGGCGCACACATAAATCGTCACCGTGTGAATAAAGAGGCGCACACATAAATCTTCACCGTGTGAATAAAGATGCGCACACATAAATCTTCACCGTGTGAATAAAGAGGCGCACACATAAATCTTTACCGTGTGAATAAAGAGGTGCACACATAAATCTTCACGGTGTGAATAAAGAGGCACACACATAAATCTTCACCGTGTGAATAAAGAGGCGCACACATAAATCTTCACCGTGTGAATAAAGAGGCGCACACATAAATCTTCACCGTGTGAATAAAGAGGCGCACACATAAATCTTTACCGTGTGAATAAAGAGGCGCACACATAAATCTTTACCGTGTGAATAAAGAGGCGCAGCGAGAAGTGACCACTGGATCTTGCCCATACTCAACACTCAGGGGACATGCCAGATGGTGATATGGTCAAACTGCTACAGGCACCATCGGAACTGGAACTATTTGCTGGCTGCTGAAGATGAGGACGGAGTGTTTGAAGGAAATGTCCTCAGTCCTGTAAAAACGCTTAGCCCAAACACAACTACCTTCAGTGGACTAAAGGCTACCTTGCAATGGTCAAGCTTCCTAATATAACTCTTGTGTTGTTTAACGAGGTTTCAGGCATTTGTGCACTCACTATATCTTAAAATAAATCCTATCTTGATGTACGGATGTGAATCATGGACAGTTTGTAGATAGTGATAACTGAATTGGAAGCGACAGACATGTGGTTATATAAACAAATGATGAGAATACCCTTGACAGATAAAAAGAGTAATGAAGATGTCTTGAAAGAAACTGACTCGCGAAGAGAACTGATTGGCCTCATCAGAAAGAGACAATCTAAATTTTTTTGGTCATGTGATTAGAAGGAGAAAACTGGAGTACATCATGACGGTAGGAAAGTTGGAGGGGAGGAGAGGCAGAGGGAGACCTAGAGAAAGATGCTGGACAGTCTAAAATGACAGCCTGTATGATCATCTGTGTCAAGAGTTGATTAAAAGTACATGAGAAAGAAGGTTGTGGAAAGACATGACTAACAACTCCACACGGCATGTACTATGGGAGATCATCTGTGTCAGAGTCGATTTAAAGTACCCAAGACAGAAGGTTATGGACAGACATGACTACCAACCCCTATAGTATGGACTTCAAGAAGATGTCTATGAGTCACTTAGTGTCAGTCTTTTAGAATGCAACCGACATGACAGTTTATTTCATCATCATCAGGTGCCTTGCAGACTGGTATGGGTGATCATGCCTCTCCACAATCTACGATCTCTTGCAGCATGTATCATTTCGTGTGCTGACACACCTCCATGCCATGCAACAAGACTGTCAAGAATCTTCTCTCGTTGTCTTCCTCTATCCCTTCTTCCACAGATTGTTCCAGTGGTCACAACATGTTTCATTTTCCCTTTTCTCGTCAAGTAAAGATTCCTTTTCACGCCTTAGGCGCATTGGGCATATGGGAAGAGCGTCCCAGATTTATACAGACCGATCGGCACTGGGTGGCTAATGCAGTCAGCATTTCACTGGCCGTATTTACTTCCCCAGGACAGCCATCCGGGTACCCATTTTAGCCTGGGTCGACCTGCGACGCCCCATACCAGGATAAAAATCCACGCAGCCAGCAGTGGGTTTCGATCGCGGTACGTTGGAATTACGAGTCTGACTCGCAACGCCTTAGCCACGGACGCCAACAAATTATGACTTTCTCCTTCTGATGTCTGTGATAAGTTGTCTTCGGGTTCCCGCCTCTTTCAAAACCTAATGGCTGCTCTTTTTTAGTTGTCCAATGTATTTTAAGCATCCTTCTGTAAAACCATTTCTCTAAGGCCTCAAGAAATTGTTTGACCTGTCTACCGATTGTCCAGGACTCACAGCCATATCTTAAAACTAGATGTATGTAGCAAGCAAGAATTCTTTTTGGAACAGTTTGAATACAAATAATTAAACCGAAGAAAACTGACGTATCGAGACATAAATTGTATGGACAAATTAATATTTTGGTGAAATTCACATAAAAATACCCAGTACTAACTGCACAAAGGGATTTGAAACATATGTTTATGTCAACAACATATGGGATACCCAGTGAGCTGTGTGGTCCGGAGAATGACATTTGAATTTATAATGATGTGACCAGCTGTTCCAATCACAGTGACATTAATGTCAAACAAGATCATCAATGTCACCCCGTGGTTAAAACTGTGAAGTCACCACATGTGCTAGGCCAACAAGACGGGATAAAAAATCCTCTTTCTCATCACTAGTAAAGTAACGATCCCCTTTCACGTCGTGGGCGCATCGGGCACATGGGAAGAGCATCTCATATTTTGATAAACCAATCGGAACTAGGTAGGAAATGTGGTCAACATTACGCCGGCCGTCTTTACTTCCCTAGGGCATACACCCTGGGTGTCTATTTTAGGCTAACGCGTTGCGAGTCCGACTCGTAATCCAACATAGCGCAATCGAAAATCACTGCTGGCTGCGTGGATTTTTATCGTGGTATGGGGCGTCGCAGGTCGACCCAGCCTCAAATGGGTACCAGGATGGTTGTCCTGGGGGAGTAAAGACGGCCAGCGTAATGCTGACCACATTACCCATCCAGTGCCGATTGGTCTGTAAAAATATGGGACCCTCTGCCCATATGCCCGATGCGCCTAAGGCGTAATAAGGGATCTTTACTTTTAAAAACTTTTTTACCCATTTTAGGCTGGGTCGACCTGCGAAGCCCCATACCAAATTAAAAATCCATGCAGCCAGCAGTGGGTTTGGATGGCGGTACGTTGGAATTACGAGTCCGACACGTAATGCCTGAGTCACGGAAGCCGCTCTTTCTCACCACTAACACACACAAAGGGGGAGGAGGAATCTTTAAACCCGATTTTTTTTTTTTTTCAGTATCCAGAAGCCATGTGTTGTTAACCCTTAGGCTGTGTATTATGGATATCGCAACCTTTCGCCTTGATTCTATTGTAAATACCGTAAATCTGGGAGAAATGTGGCTTTTCTGCCTACCCCCAGGCGTGAACCCGGACCACAAGGAGTTCGTCACCAGGTCGCCGCACAGTCCGGTTTAGCCAACTACGCTAGCGAGCCGGGCTTAAACCTGAGTATATTTAAGATCGCGTGGCCAGTGCTGTCGCCACGGACTGCGCTGGTTAGGATTCCTTTTTTTCCCTCCGACAGAAAAAAACCCACTTCACCCAGGATTCGAACCCTAATCTCCCGCATGACAGCGCTGTTTTCTCATCAGTTCGGTCAGCCGCTCCTCTCACCAGCCACCACCATATGTCAAAAGATACCAGCTACGTTTGATGTTTCTACTTGTTTTTTCTCCTGACGATGTTGTGTTGTAGTGAGCAGTGGTAGTCGCAACCAGCTAATGGCGAACTGGCAACACTCTACAAGAAAGGATTGTATCACTACGCATTTCGAGAATAGCTGGCCTAACCTTCATCTCTTGAAAAAAAAGGGCGCATAATAAAGTAAATCTCTAAATACAACAATAAGAAAGTGACAAACACTGTTCTTTGACCACATAATGAGAAGAGAGACATTGGAGAACATTGTGACAACTGGAAAAATCAGTTGAAAAAGGTGATGAGGCAGACCAAGAGAGATGATGCTAGATGGACTGAAACGATGGCATGGAAGAATATCATCAAAGAGCTGTTCCAGGCAAAGAGGGATCGTGATCTGTGGAGACGCATGAGCGCCTACGCCAGCTGGCAGGGCACATGATGATGATGATGATGATGATGAGCATTTATCTATGTGTCGGATGATGCGGGTGCTCGTAGCAACCAGAATGCAGGTTATCTTGCAGACAATATTGTTGCTATGGCTGGTCCGGCACTGGACAGAAGTCATGTGATCAGTGTCATGCGTCGCGATTAGCCCGAAGACGGACATTAGAGACGACCTGACCCGGTATCCTTGTCTAGGTTGATGCACCAGGCGGTGGGGTGGAGGTGTGAGACCAACTTGGAGCACACCATCACACCAAGCGCTTGACTTTAGTTGTCGGAAAGGCACGAGCTGTTCCCGTCTGACCTTCTGGACTCCTCTTCGATTTCAAAATCGATTCTTCTTCGGAACTTCAACAGTTTCTGCCGGATGTGATCGATGTCATGTCGCAGAGCCATCTGGTTGGCCTCTGACACAATCCTTGACCCATTTTCCTGTTGTAGGTAGCGGGGGTCAGGGCTGTCTGATCTTGAATTTGAAGGAGTTTGGGTAGGAGTGGGTATCGATGACATTGCTACTCTGGGTGTATTTGTCTCTTTTTCGCTGATTTCCTTATTAGTATAAGCATCAAAGCAGACAACGTTATCCGTAGCTTCTCGTGAGTTGGCATAGACCGGTGTCTTCTGTCTAGAAGTCTGTTCACGCACACGGACAAACACCTGACTTGATTCAGACGACTGGGCGCAAGTCCCATTAATCCTTTGTGTCTGACTGGGTGAAGGAGAATTGCTGTTAGTGATGTCCAAGTATCCCTGGTTTCCGTCTGCGGCTACTGAAAGATTTGGTCTGTTGCGACTCTGAACACTTCTTGAATTTTCTTCGTCATGACAAGTTGGCACTTGTGACGTTAAAGATGCGTTGCTAAAATAATGATCTGGTCGCTTGTTACTCTGAAATTTTCTTTCTTCTTGATCAGACGGCTTCTCTGGCGTCTCCAGATCAGTGCCATAATAATGATCTAGTCGCTTGTTATTTTCAAATCTACTTCTTTCTTCTTGATATGGTGGATTGTCTGGTGTAAAAACTCCATTGCTCGAATACTGATCTGGTTGCTCGTTATTCTAAAATGTTATACTTCCTTCTTGATAAGGTGGATTCTCTGATGTCCCAGATTCATTGCTAGAATAATGATCTTGTCGCTTGTTATTATGAATTCTTCCACTATCTTTATAAGATTGTTTCTTTGGTGCCATAAGTTTACTATTGGGATCATGATTTGGTGCAGTCTGAGAAATCTTAAAGTGCTTTCGGCTGCGTAATTGTTTGGATTGTTTCTGATTGTAACCTTCAGAATATTGACGTTGACTGGTGCCTTCAGGCGTCAGATTTCTATAGTTGCATCTACTTTCTGTTCTAGAATGAAAGCGTAGATCACAACCACTGAAGTCATTCTTGTCAACATTCTGAGCAGCTTCTGCATTACGCTTCGTGCTGTCAGCAGGTCCTGGTGTAATGTTTTGTGACGTGTGTGTCTCGTTGGTTCTAACACCTGAGAAATCCTGGTGCTTAACTGATTCTCGCTGGAATCTGTGGTAACGTGGAGTGTCTTCCTTAGAATATGGTTCCGTGCTATCTGATGTTATCTGAATATATTTTCTTTCACTTTCTGGTACAAAACTTTTGTTGCCTGGACAATAGACATCATATTGGTTTTGATTTTCCCCTGGAGCGTTATGCATTTCAACGCGTTGGTCTGTGGTTCGAATAAGACATATTTCTGGGTTTTTGTTTGGGATGTTGTTTTGAACTGTGGCAAGGTTTTGTACTGGAGTGAGTTTTTGGACTGGGGCGTAGACATGACAGTTCTTGAATTGAGGAGATCCCGGAGGACCTTCGTTGTAGGAGGAGCCTTCTTGATGCTGACGCAACCGTGCAGCTGCTGGTCCTATCTCATTCCATGCATCGAGGCGTCTGATTACAATACTTGGAGGAGTGCTAGCAGATAGATATTGACTGGCTGCCGTGCTTGGTTCTTGATACTGATCTAATTTTGCAGTTGTTGCTCCCACTTCATCCCCTGCATCATCAGAACCTCTGATTGCAACTCTTGGAAGAGTACATGCTGGTGAATATTGACTGGCTGCTGAGGAAAGAATCCGTCTCTGGTTCTCCATCGCCTCTATCTGTTGTTGAACTTGAAGCATGCTACTGTAAGTTTTCCCGCCAGAACCTAGCAGTAGACTGTACGATTGTTTACTAGCTTCGTCCCCTCCCGTACCTGAGCAAATTCCTGCAGCTCCGTCTTCGGTCGCGTTCGCTTTTTCTACAACGTCACATCTGAAGATCACATCTTCAACTTCCTGTCTTTTTAAAGAAACCGCTCGAATTGCTGTTGCGCAATTGGCAGACTTCTCCCTTGGTAAGGACGAAATGTTTGCTTTCTTGCATTCAGCTTTGTCTCTTTTCGGGGCATCCAGTTTGGTTTTTGTAATATCCTCAGTTTTTTCCAAACATTGAAACTTTGCATCCTTGGAATCTGTATCATTTAACAAAGTACGCGACTTTTGAACTGGATTCACAGCATCTATACTATTAAAATTTGCAGATTCCTTACCAGTAGTTCTGCAGCTTCTTCCAGTCCTAGACATCTTCAAGCTGTCAGCACTAGAACTTTCTACAAAACTGCCGGCTCTAGAAATCCCCAAACTCTCAGCAGTGCAGTTTTCGACAGATCTGTCTGTTCTAGACATTTGTATGCTGTCAGCACTATAAATTTTGACAGATCTGTCTGTTCTAGACATTTGTAAGCTGTCAGCACTAAAAATTTTGACAGATCTGTCTGTTCTAGACATTTTTATGCTGTCAGCACTGTAACTGCCGACAGATCTCGTCTCCGAACTACTGCCCATGGTGACGTCACTATCGTTGCTCCTTCGTCGCCAAGGCCGATCACGCTGGTGCTTGACCATACACCTAAAAACCACACAGATGACAGCAATAGCCAGCCCGGCCACTCCGGCAAGTGACCCACAGACTATAGCTGCAAGTCTTAGAGTTCTCGAACCCACTCCGTTCACGCTGTGCTGATTTCCATGCTGTTAAAGAAACGACGTCAAAACTTTAAGCAATATTGTAATACATTGTAATTATGACTATTAATGTAATTTTCTTCCGTAATTTTCTTTCTGTTCATCGGCGACCGGGTAGGCCAGTAGAATACTTCATCGATGATCGGGACAGTATTTGGATCTGTTTTCTATAATCGCATCAAGACTGCTGGAGTCCTTTTCATGGATCCTCGTGGCGTGCAATGCTAGGCTATTTTATATAGCGCCTATAACCTGGTCACAATTATAACCTAAAGCTACCCTTTCGGGGATGCTGGTTGAACGTGTGGATTTTGTTTCCTTCAGGAAAGCACCTACCTACCTCATGTTGTTCTTCTTTTAGCTTGTATTGTCAATCTGCCTCCTAATCCTTTCAATCTACAACTTAATCTATTTAATATTATTGGTAATCTTTATCTCACAATATATAGTAACATAGCGTACTTCTTAACCTTTCCCTCAGTCTTCTTAAACGTTTAAATCTTTCCCTCAATCTTCTTAAACGTTTTTTAAACCTTTTTCAAATGTTCTTTTCAATTTGTTTTCTTAATATACTTCTTAATGTACTTCTTAATGCACTTCTTAATGTACTTTATAATGTACTTTTTTATGTACTTCTTAATGTACTTCATAATGATCCCTATGCCATTTTCCATATTAATCTACTATATAAGCTCAGTCACCTCGGTATTCAAATGTTTGCTGTCCCCTTGTTCTTTTTTCCAGCAATTTTGCCGGTTGTTATCTAGTTCTCGGGTCCACTTTAGTTCCATATCTTCATTGCTTGCGAAATTAACTGTGATGTATAAAGAGTTAATAAAGCAAGGGCTAGGGAAAGAGTGTGTATCATACGGGCATTCATGTCCTTTGACAGGTTGTCAATGTAAACATGTGGGGTCACTGGAAGATAGTTGAGCATGAGCTACTGAGGGGGAAGAGGGGGGGGGGGGGGGGGTGGGATGTGTCGCTCTAAGTTTATGACTAACTTGAGGACATCATGGATATTGTGGGATCCGCTTGGATAGACAGCACAAGTGGGTTGTGATCCCCGAGTGTTGGCGAGAAAGTGAATTTCACGCGGAATTGACCGCGGTTGGGAAAAGTCCCGTGGTAATTTGAGTCAGTTACTTTCAGTCAGTCTAATCGTGTGGACTTTGTGCGTTCCAATTGTAAAAGTCTAGTGAATGCATGGACTATGTTTTAGCAACGTTTTATTCTGTCCGGACGACTGGTGGATCCGAGTTGGGCGAGGAATCCTGTTAGTGGAATTTTGATAATTGACGGGCTTATTGAAACGTTGGTCTCCCCAAGGAAAGTAGGTCAAGTTCCATTGATAAGTTTGTTGGACTAGTCTATTCTGGCCAAGCTTATAGGTGTGGCGGAATGTTGTTGTATTGCATTTACGTTTTTTATTCCTAGAAAGAGACTGCCTGTGACATAGGTTTCATCATTCTCTAAAGGGGTTGTGTGTTAGACCCAGTTGTCGATGTTTTAGGAGTGTTAAAGCCTCTGGCATGGTGAAATTTACAACACGCGATGTCAACGGTATAACGGAACACCCCCGTGAAAGTGACCTAATGTCGCGTGGCTCAAGGTCGACTAATCAAAAGTTAGCTAGGCTGAAGGTCAACCAATCAGAAGTGTGCTAGTGTGTAAATGGGCGGTTGGTGGAGAGACCAATGTAACTATTGAAATTGAGGGTTGTGCGACCATGCGTATAGAGGGGTCGGCACATGTGCGGCTATTGAGCACGCTGGGGAACTTAGAGTGTGTTGACCAGCGTCGAACTGTGATGGGGAGGTATAGGCGGCTGATTAACGGAATGTTAGTTATGCTTCAACGAGTGGCTGTGGGGGCATTCGGGAGGTCTGAAGTCTTTCACCAAGCGCTGCATCTGCCTTGAGTCCTTGGTGACAGGGCCTTTAGGCAGAATCGTAAGTGAATTGTCATTGCACACCACATGGGTGTATCTCAGCGATCGGGTGTGATTCGCCCATAGCCGGCATCTTGTGCATAGTTCGCTGGAGTTATGTTATTACAATCGACGTCACTGCACATTGGGCATTCCTATGCGTGCTCAGTCCTCTGATGCAGCAGCCACTCCAAAGTACTTTTACTAAGTGTTCCCATGAGAAGCTGGTTATATTGTCTCCTATCTCGGCCTCGAAGATGGCATAAACGTGCTTCACAATGCTTTACTCCCATGTCACGCAATCGTGTTAGTGTCAGGGATTCCTCATTATCCACTAGCCCAGCCCGTACAGCGTTTACGATATCTGCTCTGTCCATGCTTCTAACCACATGCTTTAGTGCAATGCTTGCCAGTTGGTCCGCTCGCTCATTTCCCTTTACGTCCGCATAACCAGGTGTTTAGATCCAGGTGAGGGAGGTTAAGTGCGATTTTCAAATGCTTTCCATTCAGAGCTCATACCGCCTGTTGCTATCTTCTAAAGCATATTCATGGAATCTGATATAATTACTGCCTGTAAGCGCCGCTGTCCTCCTGTATTGTTCTCCCTCTTCTTTGCGCTGTGTATGCCCATGCTGACCTTGATCCGCGCTTCACGAATCCATCTGTGTAGATGATGATATCTTCTGGAGTGTTTTGACCCTGTCTGGAAAGACTGTTGATGTGAATATTTGGAAGGCAGTAGTAGACTTGCAATAAGCCATCGACCACCACTCATCTGAGTCGCACCAAGATCATATTTGGCGTGGTGTATTATGTTACAGTAGTTTTAGACAATATTAATTGTTACCATACGACATGCTAAGTGTGCCTAGCTTCTAGTGGTGCTTTTGTTGAGTTGGCCCTCCTTAACTCCGATTATAATCAGCATTAGCATGTGCCGTGCCAAGGGAAGTGGGCGGCATGGTTAGGGGATAGATTTGATCCAGGACGGACATTTAGAAACAAATCCCCCTAGACATCTGGCAAGCCTGTGGTGCATCCTCCGACCGCAGTGGTTCTCAAACCGTCACTGGCATTTGTTAAAACTCAAATAATATTAGAAATTAAAATACGTAACTTGAATGTGTTCCTCGTGCTACTGAAATCAAAACATAACTAATAAAAACATCAATACTTACGTTTCCTTCCGCCAAAAGGACACTGCTGTTTGTTGATCCTTGAGATCTCACTGTATCCGTAACTAGGGTATTTAACGATGTCGCAGATGTTAAAGATTTCCACGGGGTCGTTTTTCTGCCCAAAGAGTGTCCAGATGTAGCAGTAGGAACAGCAGTTTGGCGTCCACCTGGCTGAAAATCTGGAGTGTGACCTGTCTTTCCGGTTACCGTTGCACGAATGGTACCATTGTGTGCTGACACAGAAGTACTCGAATTTGGAGTCCATCTAGACAAACCGCCCTCAAAAAACGTGCTTCTAACACTTTGTCTGTTAGGGATATATCGTGTTGTAGGAGTTGTAGTTGGTGATATAAATGCACTGTCTGAAGTAAGATTGTTATTGAAACTACTGGCAACTTGTGAGTACTGTAAAGTTGTGGAGGTCTGTGGGTCTAAAATCGGGGCGATGAGTTTACAGTAAGACGGGTTTTTGGAGTAGTCGTATGCTAGAAGTGTGGCTTCCATGTTGCAGCAAGTGTATCTGTGAATGTAAATTATTGTTGTCAGTGAATACCATGCTGTGAAATCCATGCACATTTAAACATTCTTAAGCAATTCAATCGATTCAACTATTATCGTACAGTCATGCCATCTGACGCCAGAAGTTTTGCAGAAATTGGAAGATAACTCCGGAAAACAAAAAACAAAAACAAAAACAAAACAAAAATATGCTGTTACTGCCTCTGTTTGAAGGAGTGGGAGGGCGGGAAGGGGGAGCTACAGCCAATTAAAGATTTGCTGACAATGTTGAGCCAAAATGAGTAGATATCGCAGGCCAGCTGTACACCTTTTTCTTCTTTTTCTTTGCGTTCGGTTTCGTATGCTCACATCAGAACATCAGGTGGGTTGCCACTATGAAATCGAATGTCAGCTGCAGGTCCTGCATGGTCCCCCATAGCTTGCTCTGCACACCCTGCTCTTGAGGCCAGGTGTCTTTTCGAAGTTGCAGGTAGAGTGGACAGGTCTGCAGAATGTTCTCAGATGTTTGTGGTCCTGTCTCACTGGCACACTGTGGTGACTGTACAGTCTTTATTTTATGCATGTGGTAGTTGAGCCTGCAGCGTCCTGTTTGTAGATGGAATATTGTTGTATGTTGCTTTCTGTTGAGTCTGCTGATGGCATCTTGTGGGTGTTTACTGTTAGTTTGTTCTCTCCACAATCCCTTGTATTTTCCTTTGATAAGTATTCTGATTTCTTGTAATGACAATGAATGGGTGTGTTGTTTCTCCTTTGTTCCATTTTTTGCAAGTCTGTGTGCTAACTCATTTCCTCGTATTCCGAAGTGAGCCGGGATCCACTGGGGAACAATTTGTTTTCTGTGAGTCTGTTCAGCTGACGGGTTTGTTCTCTTTCCATGTTGTCTCGTGGATCCCTATGAGTCGCCTGGAGGACTGTCACAAAGAAAAACAATTTTGCTGTTTTTAATTTTTCTTTCCCCGAGCACTGTGGTGAAATCAATAATTGCTTGCTGCTCTGAAGTTTGTTGAGAGTATTCCGGAGGCGCATGACGTTTCTACTGTGGTCCCATCTTGCAGCATGATGATCGATCCTGCTCCTCCATTGTTGTCTGCTCTCTCCAATGATCCATCGGTGTATACCTGTGCCCATTCGGGTTTTGGATAACAGTTGAAGACATGTTCAAGGGTCTTTGCACGCAGTACTAGGTCACATTCTTTAGCCTTTCTGTCTATGCCTGGAATTGTTGTTGTGACTGTATAGTTAGGCTGTAAGTCTATGCTGTATGCCTGGATCATTTCCCATGTTGAAGGATCTTTATAAAGGATGTCACTGTTTTTTGTAGAGTACAGTTTTGATAGATGGTGAAAGCCTTGTCTTTTCAGTCGGTTCTTGGTTATTTGCTATTCTATGCATGGGGTTGTTGTTCACGCGTTTACATTTTTCTGTTATGGTAAGCACCTTTTCTTCCCTTCGAAGGCTCAAGCTCTCGAGACCACAGGTTGCCTCCAGCTCATTAATTGGTGTGCTTCTCATACCTGCAGTGCTGAATCTGAGACCAGTGTTCTGTATTTAGCTGTACACCAGAATAATGGGGAGCAACAAGGGTAGGAGGAGGGGGAGAAGAAGAAGACGAAGAATAAGGAGGAGGAGGAGGAGAAGAAGAAGAAGAAGAAGAAGAAGAAGAAGAAGAAGAAGAAGAAGAAGAAGAAGAAGAAGAAGAAGAAGAAGAAGAAGAAGAAGAAGAAGAAGATGATCAAAAAGAAAAAGAAGAAGAGGAATAGGAGGAACAACAACAACAACTACAAGAACCGTAATTATTATCACCCCTACCCGTACTCGGCTCTAGCCGTTCTATTGGTCATGGAGTACAAGAACTGGACGTTATTGAAGGCTCCCTGTGGCGGGTCCAGAAATACGGCAGACCGGACACCGGTCAAGCTGTCACTAACCAGCACTGACGACGTCCACATCTGGGCTTGGCAGGGAAGGTTAGATCGGCAGCCTCCCGTTGTTGATGTGGTTCTGGAATCAAGAATCTCGGTGTTACTGGGTGTTGTATGAAATTTAATAAATGTTACAAGAGAGTATAGGAATCGGAGAGAAAAGGTAAAGAGAGGAATAAGTGTTCAGTGTTACAAGAGAGTATAGGGATCAGAGAGAAAAGGTAAAGAGAGGAATGAGTGGAGACTGACTGGGGAAAGGAACTAGGGAGAAAATATATAGAGTTAATCGACAGGTGAGAGATTGAGAGAGGGAGGTAAGGAGAAACTGTATAGAGAAGATATAGAAGAGACGGGTTGATAGAGGAAAGGAGGGATGAAGATTAAAAAGAGAGTAATGAGTGGAGAGAGAATGGGGGAGGGAAGTATGGAGAAGCGGTATAAAGAAGACTTGGTGGAGAGATAGTGGGAGAGCGAAGTAGAGAGAAATGTACGGACAAGAATGAGAGGAGAAAGAGGTATAGTGGGAGGCGAGAAAAGGTATACATAGTAATGACGGGAGCAGAAAAGTTGAGAGTTGATGAGAACAAATTTAAAATAATAAGAGACAAGGAGATAAAAAAGGGACAGAATCAGACAGTATGGAAGAATGATAAATAGAGACAAATAAGAAAGGCAATTAGGGATTGTAGGAAAGGGATAGATAGATGAGGAAAATATAAAGGGGAAAGAAACAGATAGAGAGACAAAGAGTGAGGGAGAGAGAGACAAACAGATGGAGACAGTGAAATAGAGGGTGCCCCGAGTGAGACTAAGGGGGCGGTGAAGGCGGAGGAGGTGGGGGCCGATTATAAGTTCCTTAGAGAACGCAGTAACATACCATGAGAATAAAAGGGTCGTCCAGATCAGAAGTGGACAGAACTAGGCCAGCGATGACTTACTTTACCGGCATTGGCTGGTCATTATTGTACTCGTCGGTCGGTGCAGATCAGAAATTGAACATAAGAGCAAGAATAACTTCAGTGAAGACTGTACAAGGTATCAAGGCTTGCCGTTTCGGGCTGCACCACTGAGACTGTTTTAGTCCTACGGTGTCAAACTTGCAGCTCCTTTTTGTCTGCCGTCCAGATTAATCTTTTGATCTCAATTTTTTGGGCAACAAGCGGAGGAGGGTAAGATGGCTAGTACATACATTTGGATTTACTTTAATGTAAGGGAGATAATCGGTAATATAATAGGGCACAAATGATTGCAGTTATTCTTATTATTGCTCTATCTATCTATCTATCTATCTATCTATCTATCTATCTATCTATCTATCTATCTATCTATCTATCTATCTATCTATCTATCTATCTATCTATCTATCTATCTATCTATCTATCTATCTATCTATCTATCTATCTATCTATCTATCTATCTATCTATCTATCTATCTATCTATCTATCTATCTATCTATCTATCTATCTATCTATCTATCTATCTATCTATCTGTCTATCTGTCTGTCTGTCTGTCTGTCTGTCTGTCTGTCTGTCTGTCTGTCTGTCTGTCTGTCTGTCTGTCTGTGTCTGTCTGTCTGTCTGTCTGTCTGTCTGTCTGTCTGTCTGTCTGTCTGTCTGTCTGTCTGTCTGTCTGTCTGTCTGTCTGTCTGTCTGTCTCTCTATCTCTCTATCTCTCTGTCTGTCTGTCTGTCTGTCTGTCTGTCTGTCTGTCTGTCTGTCTGCCTGCCTGCCTGCCTGCCTGCCTGTCTGTCTGTCTGGCCCTTATGTGCTGTATACAGTTAGGCAACAATCCGATTTTAGTACATTCATAATCAGTCGCTTTTGACGCCATGCGTGTGGGGCGGCAGTGGGTGTATAGGTGCCTCTAAACTGGCGCCCCGGAACCCACTGGCGGAATACGAGGGAAAAGATGGATATAGACGTGCTGTACACTGACCACAATTGGCCAAGGATAAGAAAGCCAGAGTTCGTTTATAACTGATACTGTGTTGCGGAATAAATGGAGAAAAGGAAGCCAGAATTCGTTTATAACTGATACTGTGTTGCGGAATAAATAGATAAAAGGAAGCCAGATAAATCGTGTTTTAGCATCATCTTCATGCTGATCAATTGCCGTGCCGACTAGTGTTGGCGATAATGCTTATACACAATCTGCAATCTTCCACAGCTAGTTTAGTTCGTGTGCCATGCCAGTCACAAAAAGCTGTCAAGAATCTTCTGGCGTTGACTTCCTCTGCCTCTTTTTCCCCACGGACTTTTCTAGTGGTCAAAACATGCTCCAGTTTCATTTTCATAGCATGACCTCCCAAACAAAAATGGCAACTGTCTCTGTCTGATGTTTATGAAAAGTTCTCTTCGAGCTGTGGCTTCTTTTAAAACATCTGGGTTGGTGCTAACGTTTGTCCAAGCAATTATAGGAATTCGTCTGGAAAACCTAATCTCCTAATGTCCATGATTCACCGCCATAACAATGGAGTATAGTCCACGTAAATGTATACATACATGACAACAATGGCTCCACTTACGTGCAGGCGGGCGATTCGTAGTCTTGAAGGAAGCTAGCTGGCTCTCCGATCATGGACTCAGTCAATGTGTCCGTGACATTATCTGACAGCCTGCTGGCAGTAACCGTCAGTGCTCTGGCAAATGAGTCACAAAACCTTGGTTTTTTCCCATTCATTCAGATATTTAAATATTTATACAAATACATGCTTGATATTTGTATCGCATATGTGCATAACGGTAATGAAGTGACATTCAAACCCACCAGGACCGCACAACTAGCAATAAGCACGCGGTGACACAAAGTGCCACTATTTGGATGTCGCAAGTCCCAGAAACCCCGTTCAACCGTTAGGTTATTTTTAAACTCCTGACTACAGCCGGGGTGGGGTTTTTAAATAGCAAAAAATTTGCCTTTCCTACTGGGGATATAGGGAAACGACAAGAACTACTCTGTGGTCATGTGATAAGGGAGAATGGGGGGGGGGGGGAGAGAAGCTTTGAAGAATGTCATGACGACTGGGAAGGTAGAAGAGGGAGAGGCAGACCAAGAGAAATGATAACGGATGGACTGCGACGGTAGTAAGGAGGGATATCATCAGTGGAACTGATCCACAGGACATAGGATCGAGACGTGTGGAGATGCATTCACGCCTACGCCAGTCGGCAAGGCACGTGACGAAGATGTTATTTAGGCGAGGTTTAATAAAAAGTCGGCTCTGTGGCTAAGTTGATGCAAACGCTACGTAATGCCGGGATGCAGGTTTCTATCCCAGCTGCGGGCCACGCGCCTTGCATTGGTTTCGACGGTGGTATCAAGAAAGCCGACCGTCCAGGAGGCAATGGCAAACTACAGGACGTAAATTTGACTAGAAAACCCACACAACAGCCGGGGGCTGTTGGGGTTGGTTCTGCAACGTCCTGTAAAGGATACGCAACTAACTGTTGAAATTGTTAACTTTAGACGTGCACACTTGTGAAAGTTTTAACAAATCACAGAATGACTTCCTCTAATGAGATCAATATATTTCCTGTTCCGAGTGATAAAGGTTAATTATAATTTCACAGTTTTAAATTGAAGCACAAAACAACATTTTGTTCACATAGTAACGAAATGTAAACATTCGTCTTGTGGTGGGTGTATGAAAACACTGATTCTTGTCAGTGCAGAGTATTTATATTCTTCTTTTAGTGATTTGATATAGGAGCCTTAAGTGGGTACCAGGTACAGTCCTACGAAGTAAAGGCGGCTGCGTGATGCTGACCACATCATACATTAGGCATTGACTGTTCTATAAATATAGGTCATGCCCTATATGCCTGACACACCTGGAGGCGGGGAAAAGTTACTTTACTTAATTTAAATGCGAAGATATGTTTATGATGATTTAGAGCAAGAAGAAGAAAATTGTTCGCAAAATAATTGTTTGATTTCTTTCCCGATGTACTCTACCAGTTCTGGCAGTCGACGTGGCGTTCGCGGCTAGACGCCCCTCCTGATGATCGGAAGGTCGTGGGTTCGCGTCCTGGAGAAGCCTGACTTTTTTTAATGACATTGACTCCCATGTCGACCCAGCCTTGAGTGGGTACCAGATGCAGTCCTGGGAAGTAAAGGCGACCGGCTTAAAAGCGTGGAAAACGGACATTTACTTTACTCTAAGGTTGTTGCGTATCCTTTACAGGAGGTTGCAGAACCAACCCCAACAGCCCCTGGCTGTTGTATGGTTTTCTAGGCAAATTTACGTCCAGTAGTTTGCCATTGCTTTCTGGACGATCGGCCTTCTTGATACCACTGTCGAAAACAACGCAAGGCGCATGGCCCGCAGCTCGGATCTAAGCCGACAACCCGGCATTACGAAGCGTTCGCATCGACTTAGCCACATAGCCGACTACTTTACTCTACAAGCTGAAATAATTGACAGTACAGTTTGAGAATGTTACCCTTTCATGATAAAGTAAATTGACGCCTTGACGCTGATAACCATTGCAACATGAGCAATTTGATTCTGTTCCACCTTTAGAGTGCTGGGAGCGATCATCACCTTGAAATACTGAAGATCATTGACAGATTTATTGATAGATAATTTTTTTATTGCAGCTTAGTGACGATCTAATAAACATAGACACACACGCAAACAAGCAGGAAGATAGACAGACAGGCATACGGATGATTGAATGGACTGACATAAATTCATCTGTGGAAGGAAAGGACAAGAAACACTAATGTGCTATGCTCCAATACTTCACGTCTTTTGTTTAGCTCTAAGGCACTTTGCAACTACATCAAACCTCCTCTTCGTGCTCTTAATCTTCCTGCTTTCCTTGTTCGTGTTGTTGTTGTTGTTGATGATGTTGTTGTAGTAGTAGTTGTTGATGTTCTTCTTCTTCTTTTTCTTCTTCTTCTTCTTCTTCTTCTTCTTCTTCTTCTTCTTCTTCTTCTTCTTCTTCTTCTTTTTCTTCTTCTTCTTCTTCTTCTTCTTCTTCTTCTTCTTCTTCTTCTTCTTCTTCTTCTTCTTCTTCTTCTTCTTCTTCTTCTTCTTCTTCTTCTTCTTCTTCTTCTTCTTCTTCTTCTGCTTCTCCTTCTTCTTTTTCTACTACTACTACTGCTACTGTAGCTGCTGCTGCACGTACCACCACCACCACCACTACTACTAATAATACTACTTTTATTGTTGTTGTTTTTTTTTTTCTTTTACTTCTACTACTAATATTACAACTACTGCGACTACTACTACCACTACTACTACTACTACTACTACTACTACTACTACTACTACTACTACTACTACTACTACTACTACTACTACTACTACTACTACTACTACTACTACTACTACTACTGCTGCTGCTGCTGCTGCTACTACTACTTCTACTACTACTTCTACTACTACTACAGCCAGTAAAACTACTACCACAACCACCATTCCTTTTCCTCCTTCTGTCTTATACCGCCCCCCCCCCTTCCCACATCATACTCTTATTGTCATGTACCTTCCTTGTTTCTCTCTCTCTCTCTCTCTCTCTCTCTCTCTCTCTCTCTCTCTCTCTCTCTCTCTCTCTACTCCTTCTCAATCTAAGACTTCAACTCTCTTCCCTCTTGTGGTTTAGAGGTTTTCCAGTGATCCCCAGAGACTTCATCTGCTTCGCTGAATAATGCCCCATTGTAACCCATTTCTCTTACGTCCCTTTGAGGCAACCTGCTTTATTGTCACCAGTTGTGGAAGACATAACTTACTTCAGAATTGTCCCAAGCTCCCACGATCTTGAACACGTCACTTCCGCCTTTATTACGCAGCCGCACTCCAAATTTGTAGTCAGTCCCGGGAACCAGAGGGTCTGTGACATACAAGGTCAATTTAAAAAAAAAAATAGTATGGCACATGTGAGATCCGGGTGGCGTGGTCACCGGTACTCTTACTGTTAACCTGATGGGAAAATGATCGAATCCTACTGGCAGCAAGGATTTCACTGCAGCGAAGACTCAAATGAATGAGTCCGCAAGTCATTTCAGAATCCTCCTATGTGTCTTTCACACACACACCTCTCTCTCTCTCTCTCTCTCTCTCTCTCTCTCTCTCTCTCTCCCTCTCTCTCTCTCTCTCTCTCCCTATATATATATATATATATATATATATATATATATATATATATACATCTGTCTGTCGGTCGCTCGGTGGGTCGGTCTAACTGCCTGCCTGCCCGCGTCTGTGTGTCTGCGTGTGCTTGTCTGCATGTGTGTCTATGTGTGTGCTTGTGTATCTGCGTGTGTCGGTGCCTGTGTGTATGTGTGTCTGCGTGTGCGTGACTGTGGATGTGTGTCTGTGTGTGAATTTATCTGTGTGTGTATCTGCGTGTGGGTGTTTGTGTGTGTGTCTGCTTCTGTATGTGTTTGTGCATGTGTGTATGTGCGTATGTGTCTGTATGAATGTGTGTCTGCGGGTTTGTGTGTCTGTGTGTGTATGTGTGTGAACATATCTGTGTGTGTCTGTGTGTATCTGTGTGTGTGTGTGTGTTTTTGTGCGCATGTGTGTTTTTGTTTGTGTGTGTGTCTGGGTGTGTTTCTGTGGGTGTGTCTGTGCGCGCGTATGTGCCTGTATGTATGTTTGTGTGTGAAATGTGTGTGTGTATGGATGTATATGGGTGTGTGAGTGAGTGTGTGTGTGTATGAGGGTGAGTATATATGCGTGTTTAAGTTAGTGGGTGGGTGCGTGTATGAAGGAGTGTGTATACGTGCTATAGGCTGTGCATGCATTTTACCACCCATGTTTTTTTTTTTTTTTTTTTTTTTTTTTTTTAATAATCTCAATATGTATATTATTATATGAATTTAACATGCTTTATTGATAAAATGCAATTGCTGTGTGAAAGACAGGTGTTTGGAAGGGCTGAATGAAGGACAGGCCAGTGTGCCCATTTTGTGACCCTTTGAAAGTCAAGTTCGTTCGTTCGTTCTATCTGTCTATCTATCTTGTGTGACATGGACGTTGCTGTGACCAGACCGTTAGACTGCACTAGTTCATTGACAAGTTGTAATGACCGGTAGAAATGTGGCGTGTTAGATGTTAGCTGTAATTCGTAGTGTCCGGTGTCTGACTGAATGTGTTTACTACTTTATGGTGAAGGTAGTAACTGATTCATTTAGATCTTATTAAGCAGTTAGATTGAGGTTAGCAGTTAGACTTTGTAAGTAGGGTTATCTCGTTATGGGAATCAAGACCACGCATTGTTTATGGCGTTAGCATCTGCCGACGCACCTCAAGCCCGCACTCGGCTTTTGCCAAAGCGTCTTTGGAATCGGGAAACATCGAGTTTAGTTAGCGGGAGTGTGGTAGGACCTGAGAGCTTATTTCATGTACTTAAAAAGGCGCGTCTAGCGATTTTAAAGTTATAAGCGGCCTGGTTTCAGAATAAGGAGCACTGCCCCTCCCGAGGTACATACCTCTATGAGTTCGTATCCTTAGATAGTAAAGAGGATGTGTGTGTTGCAACCTCTGTTTGGTTTGGGTGTGTTCGTTAACAGTGTTTATCTGTCATTAGCCTGCAGCGCAGCCGTGTAGAATCAAACCCTAGACATGTAGGTTCTTGACAGAGACGAATCATAACAAATGTAAGGTTTGCAGACGACTTTGACGTGTCGGCCGCGGACGAACAAGAGCTAGTCAAACTCGTAAACATGCTTGATGCAACATTGACACAGTAAGGCATGGAAATGAACACGAAAAGACTAAAGTAATGGCTAATAACCCAATAATACTAATAATTTAGTAGGATCTAAGGGTCTCTCAAAAGCAATAATACTCTGTTTCAGTAGAGGAGAAGAGGCAGACCAAGAAAGAACTGGACACAGAAATTGACTGAATGGACAGGCTTCAGGCATGCAATCATGAAGTTCATCGCATTTTGCCGTCAAAGATGGAGGAAGCTGATTCGACAGTCAACAGCAACTGTTGATCCAACGACATGCAATGTTACTGGATGAAGATAGTGATGATAAAGATAAGAATGCAGCCACTCTGCAGAGTACATGAAATAGGAAATTGAAATGTTTTACCTGATCTGAAGTTGACAAATGAGAGCGCAAACATCCGGGGCACCACACGTTCAGGACTGAGTCTTTGAAACCTTTGACCTGTGACGTCATATCCTGAAGCTGACATGTAAAATGGCTGAAAATAATAGACGGGTTTCTGAATATCTACAATATCAATGTCCTCTTCGTTCGCCCTTAATATGCACTGGTATGTCGTGTGGTTTACAGCTAGGCTGCTATACGTGCGAGTCTTGGCCCCACAAAATGGATGTCATCACAGATTTAATTCATCGTCTTTAAAGATAAGTTTATTAAGGATCATTGTGTCTTCTTACTTTTCCTTA
Source organism: Candidula unifasciata (assembly GCA_905116865.2). Lineage (NCBI taxonomy): Eukaryota > Metazoa > Mollusca > Gastropoda > Stylommatophora > Geomitridae > Candidula > Candidula unifasciata. The sequence continues at coordinate 41,276 of CAJHNH020000652.1, forward strand.
AATAGAGTCGATAGCCCACATGAGAATGTTAACAGTATGTCAGAATACGGCAATGTGTCCCCTTTGTGAATGAAAGCAAAGAATACACAAACAATGGATTGCCCATTTTAGTGCCTGACATATTTCGCTGTATCTCTTCAGGTGTATACTACAGTAATAATCGATTAAAATCAAGCAAATAAATTCTTCTAAATAACGACGCCCATCTTCAGGCTATTTATATTTATATCTAGAGATGGCTGTGTAGATAACATACACAATTGACTACATTCACTGCCTGCTTCACCAGGGCAACTGCAAGTTGACGACCATATCATTTTGTCTGCACAATATTAAACCAAACTGATTTATAGCCGCTCTCATCTCATCTTGATCCCCTTGTACTTTGCGGTTTCGAGGTGAAGAATAAATTACGGGAAAACCCTAGTATATTTATCGCCGTTGGTTTTATGAAGTGCAATAGTCTGCGATTGGCTGAGGTATAGAGAGTTCAAAATGACTCGTCCTTATTTACAATGTGCCAAAAATTCAAAAGGTGGCGTGCAATGGATGACGGATACTTTTTTCGACCAGTCACCTGATTCGTTGTTGTTGAGTTGTTCTTCTTAGTACTTTGTATTGCATTTACCACCCACAGTGGAATATGTTCAGCGACCCGTTTCTGCAGTCGTCTCTCAGTTCAACCCAAATATGCAGCATTACAGGTGCAATCTATTGTTTATGTGAGAATGTGTTCAAAGTTGGGCTCAATGTTTATGGTGAAGCATTCATCATTCTAAGGGCCTCTGTGGAAGTTTTGTCTGCAAAAGAAATCCCATATTTAGAAGAGCTCAACTTCATCGCCACAGTTGGGAATAGCAACAGCTTCTGCAGAAACTGAATCATTATTATCCCCCCCCCCCACCCTTTTCCTCCTTCATCTCCTAAGTTGGAAAAGAAATATAACGAAAAGGTGAAAATTCGGGAGATCGAGTTAACTGTCCCTTGGGTAGAGGATATTTCTAAAACAAAAAACAATGTCGAGGTTTGACGTTTTGAACAACGGATCAACATCATTGCATACGGGTAGTAACCCATTAGGTCTTCTTCTAACTCAAGTCGAAGTCAGAAGAAGCTCAGCACAGTGTGGCGAGGATCCTGAAATACTTTGAGTCGATTTTTAACACCAAATTTTGCCCGGGCAGCGCCGTTAGGCTTCTCTTTTTTTTATTTCCAACTGCCAAATTATTTTTTTACGTGCAATACACACGGGTGTCTGATCTTACTATGAGAATTGCTAGAAGTCAAAGTCCACGTGAAAAACTCTTAGCCCTTACAGGGGATTGAACACGGAACCTCTAGCACTCGAGGCGGACACCATGCCTCGAGACCACACAGCCCTCCTAACAAATCAATGTAATGTTGCCTAGTGAAATCACACTAGCTAACTACCGAATGAACTACCTAACATACAGTATCTAACCATCGAACTAACTATCTAACGTAGAGTATCTATGTACCGAATAAACAATCTAACGTACAGTAACTAGCCACCGAATGAACTATATACCTACCTAACAAGCTACCTAATGAACTAACTTACAACATCAGGCATCTGAAGCCAAAACAAGATGGAACCTTTGCCAGGGGTGGCCATCTGGTCGAGGTGAAGTCCTACGTCGTTAGACTCCACAGCCGAGATAATCTCCCCTGCGTCGCTGAGGAGGTTCAACATCGTCACGTTGGCTACACACGGTTGGCTAGTCACAGTCAGGCGTACAAGGGTTGTCTCATCTTTGTGACAGGGGAGACAACAAGATGGGGTTAATGGAGACTTCTCCTCTTCCTTACTCTTTAACATTCAACTTTTGGTGGTTTGTCCACTCCTGGACTTTGGCTCCTTTTTTCAAGACACTAAGTTTTGTGTGCTCAACAGTTTTACAGATCTAGCGTATTTGTATGCAGACTGTTGTTTTCTCCACCTTTCAGACAGATGCACTTCGACTTCAGTGATAAGACAGATGATCCATAGTCTTTTACTACATGTTAGGGAAGTGAGTATAATTCCCCCATCCCAACCAATTTTCACAAATGTGACACAGGACCCCACACGACAAGTGTTTTAATCTTATATTAGATGCCAGACAGACAGACAGACAGACAGACAGACAGACAGACAGACAGACAGACAGACAGACAGACAGACAGACAGACAGACAGACAGACAGACAGACAGACAGACAGACAGACAGACAGACAGACAGACACACAGACAGACACACAGACAGACACACAGACACACAGACACACAGACACACAGACACACACACACACACACACACACACACACACACAGACAGACAGACAGTGATGACACCTATAATGAAAACACGGAACAAGAAGCTCACAAGCAATAGGCTGTGACGTCATGCTGGACTCAGTCCCTATGTCCAAGAACTCAAACGTGAAATCTAAGCTGCTGATGGCCGTCACCGCAATCTGGGCAGGCTCGGGGCCGTCAATGGATATTGACCACCGTCCTGGAGACCACAACAACGGAAGCTGATGAAGATCTTTATAACCGAACCATGGCTGGTTGATATGGGGATGGTTTTCTTCTGTCTCTCCTGCCACCCCATCTTCCCCATACTTTCTCTGACGATTGCCATAGTTGTCGTTGCATGCTGGATTTTTGTGTTAAATTTACTGAAGGTTTGCTAGGATGAGTGCATGCAGTAGTATTAGCAGTAGCAATGGTAGTAGTTGTTGTTGATGATGTAGAAGTAATAGTAGCAGCAGCAGTAGTAGTAGCAGTAGTAGTTGTTGTTATCGCTGTTGTTATTGTTGTTGTTGTAACGTCAGCAACAGTTAGTAGTGTTTGTGGTAGCAGTGGTGGCAGTATCAGCAGCAGCAGAAGTAAAGTAGTAGCAGCAGCAGTAGTAGTTTGTTGGAGGTGGTAGTGGCAGATGTTGTGGTGGTGGTACTGATGCAGTAACAGTAGTTGCAATTTTCAAGACATTTGTTGTTGTTGCTAATGTTTTTATATAGTTGATATAGTAGCTGACACATTTGTATTAATGGTTGTGGTGGTGGTGGCAGTAGTAGAGGTGGTGAAGTGGTAGTATTAGTAACTGAAATTGTATTCGTTATAGTTAGTGAAGTAGTCATCGTCAGTAATTTCCACTTTTGCCGTTAAGCGTTGTGGGGAGAAACAATTTGCGATTCATTGGACAGCAATGGTTATTGTCATTTCGTGTCTATGTAGAAGTTCTTTAATGCCATCAGTCCATTTTCTCCTAGGGCAGCCTCTTGGTTTTTCTTCAGATCCTTTGATGTGCAGCGCCTGCAAAGGTAATTGTTCTGGCTCCATTCTCACTCATTCATTCATTCATTCATTCATTCATTCATTCATTCATTCATTCATTCATTCATTCATTCATTCATTCATTCATTCAGTAGCATGTCCCTCGCGGAACCTCGCTGCCATAACAACCCTCCGGAAAACCTTCCTATCCTGAGCAAGATGTCCTGTGTCTGATACACCCATCTGGAGATCATCTGCCACATCCTGCACCCATCTTCTCCTTGGCCTTCCTATTCCTCTCTTCCCAGGCATATACCCCTCCATTATTGTTCTCTCTAGACTTCCATGACGTTTCAAGTGACCAAAATATTTCAATTTTCTTTGTTTTATTGTCTTTACTAGCCAACCCTCTTCAAAATTCAGCTCTTGAAGTATGGATGCATTTGTTCTTTTCTTTACCCAAGATATTCTTAGAACCTGTCTGTAACATTTATATTCAAATGCATTTATGCGCTGTTCCGCTTGTTTAGTAAGTGTCCAGGTCTCACAGGCGTATGTTGCAATGGGAAAGATTCTCACTAGCTGACCAAAATATTTGATCTTCTGTTTCTGAATTATTTCGCTGCAATGGGTTGTTTCTACAGTATGTCTGATAATACAATTTCTTACTTTGTCTCAGACAGTTAAGATGGCGGCTTTTCTCGTTCATCTCATTTCACAGGTATTGGTTTTATGTAGGTTAGCCTTTGATAATGTCCACGTCTGGCACTGGTGGCACAGTGTTGGTATGATTATGCTGTTTATAATCTGTTTCTTGGAGCTCATACTTATGTTTGGCTTGTTGGTATCTTATTTCTTTTTCCGATATATTCTTCCGTCCTATGAGAATATGCTTCATAGATATTTATTTAATTCTTGAACTTGATCCCGACAAGTGCCATTCAACCCGACAAGTAGCGGACTAGGAGTTCTACTGACCTGCAGTACTTTAGTTTTAGTACAATATAAACCATGTTTCATCTTCTGCATGTTGCATTTAGCCTGTTCAAATGTTCTTGCAGTAGCTATTTCTTTAAGCACACTGGCTGCATTACTAGTTATAATAGCTGAAGATGTTGTTCTTTCTAATGTTTGTACCAGTGGTATGTTGACGTGCCGGGTTCGATCCCAGTTGCGGGCCATGCGCCTTGCGTTGGTTCCGACAGTAGAATCAAGAAAGCCGACGTCAAGAAAGCAATGACAAACTACTGGACGTAAATTTGCCTATAAAAACAATACAACAGCCATGGGATGTTAGGATTGGTTCTGCAACGTCCTGTAAAGGATACACAACTAAACTGGTTTGTTGACGTCGATGTTTTACTGCTAGCAAGACATGAGAGATAACATGACACTTTTATAATTGGGAATAATTAAAGATTGATAATTATAAAATATGTAATGATAAAAATCAATTTAATGATAAGAGAATTATAATTTTTTCCAGTGAGAAATGGTCGCAAAATTAGTTGATGATTCAGCTAGCAACATACTGGAGAGCAGAAAATGTCAGGTGGATGAATTGATGGATGGATAGATGGGTGGGTTAGTGGATGGATGGGTGGATAGATGGGGGGGGGGGTTAGTGGATGGATGGATGGGTGGGTGGGTTAGTGGATGGATAGATGGATGGGTGGGTTCGTGGATGGATGGATGAATGGATGGGTGGGTGGAGGGGTGATTGGGTGTGTGAGTGGATGGATTGATGGATGGATGCATGCATGGATGAACGAACAAGCAGACGGACGGATAAACAGTGAGATATAAGGACCTGCAGTTTGACGGAGGCACCTGTGAAATAACAATAGACAGAAAGACAGAGAGGGCAATGCCATTATGAAAGATATAGAGGCAAGGAGACATGCAGACAAAGAGTGGACACACTTAGGACGGATCGGATAGAAAGTAAAGAGATATTCAGAAAGAGTACTAAGGACTATAAATGTATTTTTTTTTCTTTTTAAATAATCATTCTAAATTTCAAATGACATCCATCTGAGATCATGGAAGAAATTCTCAGAAACATATTGTTTTATTGAATTTCTATGTTTCCATGTCGGACGTTATTTTGAAGCCCCATCCCGGTTCTTGCCAGGGGCCCTAATTTAACCCAACCTATGGGTTGAACTGGGTTTTTTGGGACCTTTCCAAGGCTGATCCTCATTCGCATGATGAGACATGTTGTGTCATCGGGTGTTTACCGCTTGGTGGGATATCCTAGTAGGGTCAAACATCGATCAATCAATTAACACAATTTTGGTAAATTGTTCTATTCACAAACTTACCAATGTTAGGCGGGTCAATCTCCCACACGTCTGACCCATCAGCATTTTCTAAGGTTATCAGTCTCACCGATCGTCGTATTCGTAGCTTGTTGGTGTGTGTATTGTTATTGTTCCCAAGCCAAGCTCTTTTGAAACGGTTTACATCTTTCCTTGTTAATATTTTGTTGTGGTTAGAATTGTCAGGATTCGAATGATTGTTAACGATTCTGGGTTGTTGACTGTGTAGTGTGTATTGTAGGTTTTTCTTCAGATCAACCGGCTTTGGTAGTTGTGCTTGGCGTCTCCATCTCTTGTTTATCATTGTTCCTGTTTCGACCAGCATAAATAAAGAGAATATATTCAATAGAGCTAAAGAGATGAAATGAAACTTAAACTTGAACACACATAAATATAGACAGTGTTATTTTAAGGTACTTGATGAAGATCATGATAATAATGATGATGAGAATTTGGTGGTGGTTGTCATGATAATGATGATATTGGTGGCTGTAATGATGATTATGGTGATGATGATGATGTTGATGATGGTGGTGATGGTGATGAAGATAAAGAGGATAATGATTTGGGTGATAATGATGGGGATGGTGATGATGATGAGGATGATGGTAGCGGTGGTGGTGATAGTGGTGGTGGTGATAATGGAGATGAAAAGGTGCAGGAGAAGAAACGTGAACAAACAGACAAAGGAGAAACAAGAATTGAGAAAATTCACGAATATGCAGAATGCAAGAGAAGATTATTAGTTTACACACACACACACACACACACACACACACACACAGAGAGAGAGAGAGAGAGAAAGAGAGAGATAGGGAGAGAGGGAGAGACTGAAAGAGAGAGAGACAGGGAGAGAGGTAGAGAGAGAGAGAGAGAACGAATGAACGAACTGCGTGTTCAAATGAATGGTTTAAAATTAGGCACAATTATTTTCCCGTATTAACAGAGAGAGAAAGAGAGAGAGAGAGAGAGAGAGAGAGAGAGAGAGAGAGAGAGCTAACGAACTTAGTGTTAAAATATAGGGGTTAAAATTAGATAGCATCATTTCAGTGTATTGGGAGAGATAGAATGAGTGAGAGATGGACAGAAGGGCAGTGAAAAAAAAAAAAAAACTAACGAAATCCCTGTTAAAATGAAAGGTTTAAAATTAGGTAGCATTATTTCACAGTATTCAGAGAGACTGATATATATATTTATCAGTCTCTCTGAATACTGTGAAATAATGCTACCTAATTTTATATATATAGTGAGAGAGAGAGAGAGAGAGAGAGAGAGAGAGAGAGAGAGAGAGAGAGAGAGAGAGAGGCAGAGACAGAGCAAGAAAAAGAACGAACTCCTTGTTAAAATGAAGGGTTTCAAATTACGTAGTTTTATTTCACCGTATTGAGAGGGAGAGAGGGAGAGAGGGAGAGAGAGAGAGCACGGAAGATACAGAGAGATAGAAAGAAGTGGAGAGAGATGGGCGGAGAGAGGCAGAAAACAGAAAGAACGAGAATTTACTTTGTTGTATTTACTCTAACAGAGAGGGAAAAACTGTATACACAAGGGAAACGAATGGCGGTAGACTACGAGGAATAATAAGAAGACTATGGAGCGATAACTTCCAGACAGATCCTCAGACATTTGGTGTCACCAACTGAAAAGAGAAGGCCAACCAAAGAGGTGAATGGAGGCGGGTGGTATCTGCAGCAATGAACCTCAAGGGCTTGGAACACTTAAAAAGGCCAACCAGAGTTAGAATGGAGGCAGGTGATATCTGCAGCAATGAACTTCAAGGACTCGGAATGCTGAAGAACAAAACGGTAATCAAGACTAATCAAGAGAGACTCACAACGTTCACCGATCCCCCTCGCCCCCCCCCCTTCCCCCTCCCTCTTTTGCAGCTAACTTCGCCGCGGTCACTCAAAGAAGAGAATAAGAGGAAGAACGTAATGCGACCTATGTTACCTGAGGGGTCCCAAATGCCGACATCAAATGTGGTGCTGCTGTTGATTTCTATAGTGATCATAGTTATAGTGGAGTCCACACAGAAAGTGAGTGGACCTGCGTGGCTACGGGACGTTGAGAACTGGGGTGAGATTCGAAGGATGGTTACAGTGTGTGTCTGAAAAAAAAATTATTTGTAACACTGTTACGTTGTATATTTAATGGCAAAATATGTTTCGGCTACATTTTGTCTGTAATAAAGAGACTGATTTTTTAGCGGGGAAAAATAAAATATGCGTGAGCTTTATAAAATTAATTTCAATAAGCAAAGAAAGGATGTTGCGGCAATTAGCCGTCATAAGCAGAACGAAGTGGAGAAACGAAACACAACAAAAACTGAACTAACTCTGTTACCTAGGTTAACGTATTCATATGCTGTGTGAACAAACATAGAGTAATGACGGTAGTGATGATGATGAGATTTCAAATTCTCAGTCTGGACAGCAGACCAACAAGACAGACTCCAGATACCTGGTTCAACCTCCAAAGAAATTATAATTAGGGCACCTGTAACGAATGCACTGTCCAGGTGTAACCCGCAGTCCTATAGTGAGTAGGAAGAACCAAAGGATACACCCCTGAAACCGATTCTACAACCTTTAGAGAGGGCCACAAACAGCTTGACATCTTCACCATAGAGATTCCCAACTCCAAAGAAGGAAGGATTGCAACCAGTGGCAAGGCGTGCGTGAAACGCTGTAATCACAATTTCGATTGCCAAAGAGAAATTCATTATTTTACTTTTTAATATTACAGTTTACTGTCTTTGACAGTACACTCGGCTTACTCGGCAGGAAGGTTGTGGATTATCATGACTACCAACACCCCACGGCATGGACTTTAGGATATACGTCACTCGGCTTACATTTCGCCGACCAAATAAAGCTTCTCAACTGTTTTAGCATGGCCAAAAGAACGCTCGCTGCATGTCTAATCTGTTCGTTCAAAAACTATAACGTATGATAGCTAGAAGTTACTAATAGTACAATGCTAGCTTGCTCTCAACAGCTAAGCGACGAGAAGGAAAATATCACGTGATGCCCTATCCAGTGTAATCTTTACTTACCAGCGCTTAATTTTGTCTAAACCGCTTACACATGCACATCGATCAGGTCTCCTAACTTATTAGAAAAACACAGGGCTGGATTTAGATGAGGTCATAAGCTACCTATGGCTCTGAGGCCCCTATTGATTCTAATTACACTAGTTAATCTAAGAATACTTTAAAATATATTACTAATTGAAGTGAATGGACGAGGGAAATATATTTCGTTCAAGTTTTAGTAAATTACAGTAATTAGAAATATTCCTCCTAAAGATTTTATCAACAGAAAAGTGCATTTGTAAAAAGATGCTAGGAATTTGCTGAGGCCCCTGGAGATTTTGATGGCCAAAATATGCGTGAATCCAGGATTGCATACCACGAAATGGGCGTTGCTAGACAAGGACAGACATTGGTCTGGGCTGTGGGGAGGCTGCCTGGTTGACGTCATGGGTATCACATTCGGGCCGACATCTACCCTGGCGTGCTGGACTCCGTTAGGCATCGCAAGCCTTGTACTGAAGCTTTTAGACTCTGCATCCTGACCTGGAGAAAAGAAACTGCGATTATTAGTGTCACAATTGGCGGCAATTGCCGGTGTCCGTCATCTCTAAGATGATGGTGATGGTGATGACGATGATGATGAGATAATAATAATAATAAAAATAAAAATTATCCTTTTTCATGACTTAAGCGCATCGAGCATTTGGGAAGAGCGTCCCATATTTATGCAGACCAATCGGCACTGTGTGAGTAATGTGGTCAGCATTACGCCGGCCGTCTTTACTATCATAGGACAGCCATCCTGGTACCCATTTTAGGCTGGATCGACCTGCGACGCCCCATACCATGATAAAAATCCACGCAACCAGCAGTGGGTTTCGATCGAATTATGTTGGAATTACGAGTCGGACTCGCAACTTCTAGGCCACGGACGCCAATAATAATAATAATTATAATAATAGTAATAATAATGTGCTGAAAAGCCACACAAAAATAACATAACATCACAATTTAACGAGTTCTTTGCAGAACGTCACTCTCATCACGGTCTGCCTGAAAGAAACTATAATTTCTCCAGCTCTCCCGCCTCGAGAGCTTTTATACCCAAGGTGCCACTCACAGCATGTGCTTCTTTCCCTACCTTGTGTTTTACTTCTCCAAATCTGCTGTGGTGGTTGATATGGCCAACATATTTCACTTTCTGAGACAAGCTGCTGTTTACAAGCCAATCTTCCCTGATGCTCAGATTTTTTCAGGAGGTTAGCTTCTTGATCCATAGTATTTTGAGAATCAATCTTTGGCATTTCAGTTCAGTTTCCCCTATTTCTCCTTACTGACTGAGAAATAGTTCACGATTTGTGATTTCCTTTCTGGGGTTTGATGATAGACTTGTAATGCTGTTTATTTGTTGGGTGCTTTATCAATATCCTACCCCAAACAAGAGAAATCTACAGGTCACGGGACAGTCTAATATTTCAGGGGGTGATAGATAGGCTGCATGCATTCGTGGGACCTAGGCTGCACTCTCTTGTGGAACATAGATGGGTTGAGGTTAGGGCCAGTTCTTGGTGTTTTTTGGGTCGTTCAAAGCATCAGAAAGCCGGGAAACCCAGTCTTACCACCCTAAAAAATGTTGGATTGTCCTGTGACATCATCTGGGAGAAGAATTTTTTTTTTTTTTTAAGTAAACAAAAAAAAAAAAAAAAAACTAGTTTTCATTTGACTTGTCTGCGGTTTATGCAAAAACAAACACTGATTCTGAGAAAACATCGCATGCTCACAGTAACTTGAGGAACGGGAACTTTTATACACCTCAAACTGTACACGTTTCAAAGGTATTTCACTACAGGTGATCATCTCTAGCGGTAGCCTTAGTTTTTTTTTTTTTTTATATGGGATAGGCTATAAAACTAAACATTGCTTGTTGTTGCACATGTGAACTGATTTGTGAACAATCTCCATGCGTTTGTAAATAAATAGATAAAAAAAATTTTTAAAAAGGGAAAAGAAAAAAAGTTTGTTGCGTATCCTTTACAGAACTTTGCAGAACCAATACCAGCATTTTGTGTGTGGCTGTTGTCGTTTTTCTAGGCAAACTTACATTAAGTAGTTTGGCACACAAATTATTGTCAAGAAAGATCTCCGACCAACCCGTCCCACACCCCATAACAAAAAAAAAGTCGCTTTTTTAAAAGAAAATGCAGCACCTGTGCAATTGTTAATGATAAAATGGGAAATGTGATGTCACGTGCAAACATTTAGGTTTATCCGTACACGAGTTTTCGATATATGTGTTTACATGTGAAAGTTTGACTTTTGAAACGCACTATAGTTGGGGGTTTTCCCGTTTGTTTCTGTTATCATTGACAGGCCGTACGGTGTCATTGGTCTTGATTAACCTTTGACATTTTATCGTGTGGTAGTTGATACGACCTCGTTTAACACGGAGGTGTGTCTCTCTACACGGCTCTGGCTGGTACTCGGGCATGCTGTTGAAGATATAACGTGCTGATTTCAGTCCAGTCAAAAACTGATATCATAGCACTCCTATTACATAAACCTGAACATATACAAAAGAAAAGTAACAGACCACACAGTACAGCAGAAATGGTGGGACTGAGAATAAATACAAGGAAAACGAACATCATGACAAACAGTCTAACCTAACAACCAATGACCATAAATAACCAAACACTTGAAAATGTAGAACATTTCACATTTCTTGGCAGTGTGGTGTTCCTATTGGGGGGGGGGGGTTGGGGGGAGGGAGACATACAGTCACGCCTGAACAACGTTAGAGCTGCTTTTGGAACGATGAGGCAAATCTGGAAATCCAACAGTTACTGCAGAGGAACGAAACTCTGACTCTACAAGAGCATCATTTTGTCAGTTCTTCTTTATGGATCAGAATGCTGGAGAATGACCAAAAAAGGATGCACACAAGCTATCACATGTCTACGTAGAATTATCAAAATTTTCTGGCCAGATACAATCTCAAACACTAAACTACTTCAAGTCACAAAGCAAGAAACTTTAGATAGTATGACAACCAAGAGAAGATGGAAATGGCTTGGCCAAGTTATGAGAATAAATCTTTATATACATGCAAAACAGCTCTCACATGGACACCAGAGGGAAAGAGAAAAAAAAGGGGCGCCCAAAAAACAAAACAAAAACATGGAGACGAAAGTTGGAGAGTGACCTGAGTGCGGCATCTTTGACATGGAAAACTGCACTGAAGATTGCACAGGACAGGAAAGCATAGAAAGTCCTCTCTGAAGCCTCATGTGCCACCAGGCATAACGAGAACTGATGATGTTGAACTGACATCAGAACACTCGGGACATTCTCATAAGCGCTTCGTCCAAGTCTTCAGTAGTCAGTGGAGAGTTCTATTTCCAAAGGTGCCAGTCTCGTTGGAACCTGACCGTCTTTCCAGACGAAAGTGTTGTACTGAGCTTTGTGGAGGTATACGAATTACGTCCCATGGCGATGGCGAGTGTGACTAGCAAGACCCGCTCACGATGAGAAATCTATTCTACATTTAGAACGATTTGAGGACATCTCCAAAGCACAACGAAAAAGCAGAATTGTACAAACCATGCTTCATGATGGACCTGCCAGCCTGCTTTTAACACCAACACGTTTGGAACAAAACACGCGGCAGAAGCTGCTGGATCAAAAGAACTTTGTCCACCTATGGTACCAGCAATAGTCTTATTAAATGTCCATCTTGCCTTTGCTCTGAGTGCAGAGTATCGACGAGACCCACTAGTCACTCCTCACTACATAATTCTGTTCTGTTCTGGACTCGGCATTCTTCACTTACTACCAAACTGAACTGACCACATCTAGTTTGCCATGTATCATTTCCCCGCCCAGTGGGGCACAAGCAACCAGTCTGTCTGCCCGTTCGTTTCCCAACATAGCTGCATAGCCTGAGATTTTATCTAAAAGATGTTAAAGTCTTCGGGACATTTGAAGTGGAATCTTTTTTAATCATCGAAGAAAACAGAGCTGTTAAACAAATTTTTTTTTAGAGTACCGTGGATCAAAAAGAGAAAAAAACACCGCAATCCTACATTAACTGAGCATCGAAGGGAAGGGGGGGGGGGATGCTGTTAATGAGTCGGTTCTCCTATGTTATAACCCCTTGGACAGCCCCTGCTACACATACAATCAGGATTTTCCATTTGTCTGCACTGTTAACCACCATTGTTTCGGAAATTAGACGAGACTAATCGAGGCCGACACGTCGGGTTATGTCTAAATTCCTAAACGTAATCAATAAAAACACTTACAGTTTATCTGGACAGGGCAAGATATACCGTAGAGATAACGAAGTGACATGTGACTGTCTGTGGCAGTTACCGAATCTAGTTCCACGAGTGTATGTTCTGTTGCACTAATAAAGTAAATGGCCCTTTTTACTCCTTTAAGTGTATAGGGCATATAGGGCTAGACTTATTTTTTATAGACCAGTCCGCACTTGATGGGTGTTGTCATCAGTATCAACCCGGCTATATTTACTCCCCGGGACTTTACCTTGTAGCAATATAAGGTTGGGTTAACATCGCATCAAATGTCATTTAAAAAACAAAAACCTAGCACTGTTTGAGTTTCGACCCATAACCTGTGTATCCACAGGCCAGCGTCTAGATGCTACACGACGACAGCTCCCTGGTTTCCTGAGAATAAGTAGAATAATCTTTAAGATCATTAAGTGACGGAAAACTAGGGGCATTGGCTCCTCTCACCCCCCCCCCATCCCACATTAGGGCTAAGCGCTCCTGATCCCCCCACCCCTCCCACAACCCCCCCCCCTCACCCTTATGCCAAGAAGTTCTCTCTTCTGTTGCTTCGTTTTGGTTTATTCATATCATATTATTTTTGATGTTTTCTCCTATTTATTTACCATTCATCATGTTATTATTGTTTTTACTGTTGTTGTTATTATTATTATTATTATTATTATTATTATGATTACCATTATTATTATTAGGCAGTTAAACAAGGTTTATATACGTCATCAACCATATAAAATGTGTAAAGTGGACTAAATCACCCCCCCCCCCCCCCCCCCCCCCCCCCCCCCCATTCCCTTTCCCGTTTTTTCTTTGTGACGTCACCGATCATCATCAAATGATGCTTGTACATAATATTGGTAGACTTTACGTGGTATCTTGAAACAAGGTAGTTTGCCATTGCTTACTTTCTTGTCGTTTCATACTGCGAGGATGATTCTGGACATTGTCCCGATTGTGTGATCTCCACCCACCGTTAGGAAACTTGAGAACAGGGCCTGCTATTATATATTGTTACGTAATTTTAGGACAGTCGACACACATCGGTGACAGGGTTGCCAATTGACACGCCGGTAGACGACTTCGTCGCTGGTCGGAACAGCATTTGGGTTTGTCTTTTTTGATCGCATCAATACTGCATGAGTCCTTTACATAGCTCTTGGTGGTGTGAAATGCTAAACCATTTTATATGACGCACATAACATAATCACAATTATAACCTTAAGCGACGATTTTTTTTCTTAGCAAAGAACCTACCTACCTATGACCGTTGACGTCACTGTACTTCGGCTATTCCCATGCGCACTCAGTCCTTCGATGCAGCAGCCCCTTCTATATAAGTCTACTAATTGTTTCAATGAGAAGTTGATTATATTGTCCCCTGTCTTGGCATTAAAGACGGCACAGTCGTGCTTCACCGAGCTTCACTCCCAGTGTAAACAATCGTGTTACCTCAGAGATGCATCATTGTCCGCCAGTCTAGTCCGAACATCATTGACGATATCAGCCCTGTCAACGCTTCTTCGCAAATGCATTGGAGCATTACTAGCCAGCTGATCGACTCTTTCATTACCTTTTACTCCTTCACGACCAGATGTGGAGATCCAGGTGATGGTGGTTAACTGAGACTTCTGAACACTTTCACCCCATTCAGCGCTAGACGACATATTATGATTTTCTGAATTAGGTTCATGGAGTCTGAAACCGTTACGTCATTTTCCCCGCCTGTTCTGCTACCCATGGTCCCGATTAGTTAGCATCCTTTGAATATTTTGTCCTGTGTTGAGAAACGAGCAGGCAGATAGACTGGCTGGTTCTGCACCACCTGGTGGTGAACTGATGTATGACAAGCTGGATGTTGTGAGGGCCCTTAAGGAGCGAGTGCCTATTGTGGGTGCACAAGCAGATCATTACCGTGTGAGGAGAATGGCGTTGCGAGGAGTTTCCAGGGGATATGCCCGACGCTCAACATTTAAGTGAAATGCGAGACGGATTTACAATCAGACATTTACTGGTGCTATTGGAACTGAAACTCAACGCTTGCTGTTGAAGATGGCGACGGAGAGCATATGTGAGTGTCCAGAGTGATGTAATGTGGATTCTTAATTCAATATTCAACAAAGGGTACGACACATAAGTAAAGTATAGACTTACCTCCATCAGGAAACCTTGCATCTGCTAAGACATTCCCCACGTCTGCCGAACTGACTCTGGTCATGCTATTGGTAAAGTGTATATCCCTTAACTCTTCATCGTCTGACCTTTCAGATCTCGTTACCGTAGTTAACCAAATAAATAAACCTATTAGGAGCACGAAAGTTTGACTGAGAGAGTCTGATTGTTTTGTTCGCATTGTGAAATTTCCATGTGGCCTCAAAACGGTCTCACGAAAATTCTAGAATGAAAACTAATTATTCATGATCTAACGGTTATGTAGAACAGCTTTAAAAACGAATCAGCTTGTGAGTTTCTATAACAGTTTCTTCATCACTGTAAATATGACCATAGGAATACATTACGCCTAAAAAACACATTTTAGTAATAATATACTTTCACTTGGTTGCTCGCCCTACACTTCCTTCACGTCCTCGGCTAGAGCAGGCAAATTAAAAGTACCACTAATCATATACTGTAAAACAGAAAATCTACGTGTCTGTCTGTTTTGTGTGCAGGTTTGTCACAAGAACTCATCTCACATAGCGAACAGTAGCCATGTGAAATTTGCACATGTAATTCTGTCTGCAATTTTTAAGACAATTGTGCTATTTTTAAAATATGTTCTAAGTCTTACTTAAAAAAAAAACCCGCACAATCATAAACCATTAACATTCACCCAAGGTGTGTTTGTCTTTTGAGTACTTATATATTTTTACACCCCTCAAGAAATCAGGAGTTTATATATATATATGACGGCCAGACGTTCGCCAGCACATAAGAAGATTGGAAGTTAGAAAATGCATCACATACGATTTTGAAGAAGAAAAGCTGGGAATGGGAGGTAACATTGGTTCTGAGGTCGATCCAGACTAAAATGGATACCAGAAAATGTCCTGGGAAGTAAAGTCGGCCGGCGTGATTGTCAGAACCCTGTGAATACAGTCATGTGGCGGATTTTACCACACAATGGGTATACCGTGTTCAGGGTACACCCCAGAGTTGACACAAAAGCCAGTGGCGTGACTGGCCAAGTATGTGCTGTTTGCGACGGCGAAGCTAGCGCTCAGTAGAGACCACTTGAAGTCTACCTGGAAGAGTGAACTCTTTTCCGAACAAGTTCGCAACAAGCTTGTTCCATGACTTACTGAGCGGGTTAACCAGTCGAAAGGCACGAGGTGAGAGAACACAGGGATTCGGGATGCAGAGTTCAGACCGAGAGAGCGTGTTAGCGAGACAGAGATAGGACGTTAGAGTTAGGATATTCCTTTAGTGACTGCATATATGATTTACAGTCTTATGTTTTAATAACAGGATAGCCTTTTTATGCTGTGTATTTAAATGGTATAATGTATTGTGTTGTTTCACAATAGGTCAGTAGTGTCCATTTATTTCTGACCAGTTAAATCAGTTAGATGTATTTGTTGTGAGCTAATGGCTAACCATGTCTCGCTGACCCTGCGCACGACAGAAGCTCTGACATCTTGGTGAGCTCAGGTGACAAGGTACAAGAACATCCCAAGGTGGGTTTGTGCACCTGGGATTGCCTGTGGTAACAGACTGCAGAGCAGGTGATTGTGAAGCTGGCTCGACCAGTGTTCCAGGTAACAGGTGTGTATAGAGCGGGAAGTCAACTGTCCGTTGTAATATCTGTACTTACAATAAAGATTGTCATGTGTGCTCTGTGTGTGTTCGGGTTCAGTGTGTGTCAAAGTTAGTTTGTCTGACATAGGCCCAGTTACGAGCCACGGACCATCAAGGTCACCTAGAGATCTGCGACAGGGATGTTGACCCCATAACCCATTGATTGACCCTATGAGTCAAGCATCGTATTCCCAATGCATATGGTCGTTTAGTTTACTCACTGAAATCTACTATGCTCAATCTACACTAACAAATCTACCATGCTCACTCTACACTAACAAATCTACTATGCTCACTCTACACTAACAAATCTACTATGCTCACTCTACACTAACAAATCAACGATGCTCACTCTACACTAACAAATCTACTATGCTCAATCTACACTAACAAATCTACTATGCTCAATCTACACTAACAAATCTACTATGCTCACTCTACACTAACAAATCTACCATGCTCACTCTACACTAATAAATCAACGATGCTCACTCTACACTAACAAATCTACTATGCTCAATCTACACTAACAAATCTACTATGCTCAATCTACACTAACAAATCTACTATGCTCAATCTACACTAACAAATCTACTATGCTCACTCTACACTAACAAATCAACGATGCTCACTCTACACTAACAAATCTACTATGCTCAATCTACACTAACAGATCTACTATGCTCACTCTACACTAACAAATCTACCATGCTCACTCTACACTAACAAATCTACTATGCTCACTCTACACTAACAAATCTACTATGCTCACTCTACACTAACAAATCTACTATGCTCACTCTACACTAACAAATCTACCATGCTCACTCTACACTAACAAATCTACTATGCTCACTCTACACTAACAAATCAACGATGCTCAATCTACACTAACAAATCTACTATGCTCAATCTACACTAACAAATCTGCTATGCTCAATCTACACTAACAAATCTACTATGCTCACTCTACACTAACAAATCTACTATGCTCACTCTACACTAACAAATCTACTATGCTCAATCTTCACTAACAAATCTACCATGCTCACTCTACACTAACAAATCTGCTTTGCTCAATCTATACTAACAAATCTACTATGCTCAATCTACACTAACAAATCTACCATGCTCACTCTACACTAACAAATCTACCATGCTCACTTTACACTAACAAATCTACTATGCTCAATCTACACTAACAAATCTACCATGCTCACTCTACACTAACAAATCTACTATGCTCACTCTACACTAACAAAGCTACTATGCTCACTCTACACTAACAAAGCTACTTTGCTCAATCTACACTAACAAATCTACCATGCTCACTCTACACTAACAAATCTACTATGCTCACTCTTCACTAATAAATCTACTATGCTCACTCTACACTAACAAAGCTACTATGCTCACTCTACACTAACAAAGCTACTATGCTCAATCTACACTAACAAATCTACTATGCTCACTCTACACTAACAAATCAACGATGCTCACTCTACACTAACAAATCTACTATGCTCAATCTACACTAACAAATCTGCTATGCTCAATCTACACTAACAAATCTACTATGCTCACTCTACACTAACAAATCTACTATGCTCACTCTACACTAACAAATCTACTATGCTCAATCTACACTAACAAATCTACCATGCTCAATCTACACTAACAGATCTACCATGCTCACTCTACACTAACAAATCTACTATGCTCAATCTACACTAACAAATCTACCATGCTCACTCTACACTAACAAATCTACCATGCTCACTCTACACTAACAAATCTACCATGCTCACTATACACTAACAAATCTACTATGCTCAATCTACACTAACAAATCTACCATGCTCACTCTACACTAACAAATCTACCATGCTCAATCTACACTAACAGATCTACCATGCTCACTCTACACTAACAAATCTACCATGCTCAATCTACACTAACAGATCTACCATGCTCACTCTACACTAACAAATCTACTATGCACACTCTACACTAACAAATCTACTATGCTCACTCTACACTAACAAATCTACTATGCTCACTCTACACTAACAAATCTACTATGCTCAATCTACACTAACAAATCTACTATGCTCACTCTACACTAACAAATCTACTATGCTCACTCTACACTAACAAATCTACTATGCTCACTCTACACTAACAAATCTACTATGCTCACTCTACACTAACAAATCTACTATGCTCAATCTACACTAACAAATCTACTATGCTCACTCTACACTAACAAATCTACCATGCTCAATCTACACTAACAAATCAACGATGCTCACTCTACACTAACAAATCTACCATGCTCACTCTACACTAACAAATCTACCATGCTCAATCTACACTAACAAATCAACGATGCTCACTCTACACTAACAAATCTACCATGCTCAATCTACACTAACAAATCTACCATGCTCACTCTACACTAACAAATCTACCATGCTCACTCTACACTAACAAATCAACGATGCTCACTCTACACTAACAAATCAACGATGCTCACTCTACACTAACAAATCTACCATGCTCAATCTACACTAACAAATCTACCATGCTCACTCTACACTAACAAATCTGCTATGCTCACTCTACACTAACAAATCTACTATGCTCACTCTACACTAACAAATCTACTATGCTCACTCTACACTAACAAAGCTACTATGCTCACTCTACACTAACAAAGCTACCATGCTCAATCTACAATAACAAATCTGCTATGCTCAGTCTACACTTACAAATCTACTATGCGCAATCTACACTAACAGATCTACTATGCTCAGTTTACACTAACAAATCTACTATGCTCAATCTACAATAACAAATAATAAAGAGCCGCATCTTTGCTCACGATCCAAAGAAATTTGCTCGGACTGTTTTTCACAAACACAAACAGGGGTAACTATTTAACTACAAAACAGATGTACCCTCAAAATCAAAACCACGTTGTACAAGCCTTCTCTAAAGTGAGTGTCTTATTGGCAAATCGCAAGACGTTTTTAACAATTTAAACTGCTTAACTAGTTAACATTCATTACAGTATGACAAACTGGCATAATAATCGAAGCTTTTAATGTCCCGTGTAAGTTTCAGCCCATATCTAATCTGTCAACATTATGTGCGTCAAACGACTATCTCATTAAAAACTATGATTGATAAGGGTTTCGTTGTATGAGTATACGAGGCAGTGTACCCGAATATATATATCAACAAATAACATCACCATCTATTTTCGGAGTGTATGTCAAAAGCGAATTAACAGGATCCTGGTCTGGCCATGTGGCAAAAGCGTCTACACTTTAAGGAATTTCCTAGTGACTGACGGAAGCACCTTGACATGACTAGTGTGCTATGGCCATGTCAGTAATTTTGGTTGCTTGGAAAGAGAAAATATTTGGGGGAGACGGTGTTGAGCAACTTCTGACACTTTAAGAAATTTCCTACAGGAGACGGAGCACCTGTAGTTTCTTCTTCTTCTTGTTGGTCTTTTTCTTCTTTGTCTTCTTCTTCTTCTTCTTCTTCTTCTTCTTCTTCTTCTTCTTCTTCTTCTTCTTCTTCTTCTTCTTCTTCTTCTTCTCCTTCCCCTGAATATTCTTGTCTCCCTCTCCTTCGCCTCATCTTCCTTCTCATCCTCCACCCCTCGTCACCACTTCGACAATAATATAGAATTTCCCCTAACCTTAATGATGTTTTCTCTATACTTCGCGTGGTGTGGTCGCTAAACTAAAAGGAAACTTTACAAATAATAAGGACAATTAAAGTCGAAACGATGATTTTCCACTGATTGGAATTTGTGTATCAAGTATCCATGGCAACAAAATGGGTGAAGCCAGATCTAGAACTTTCCGGAAGTCCAGGAACCATAACTCATAACCAAAGCATCAAGATGGCGACAAAAACCGAAGACAAGCGGACTCCGGACGAGAAGAAATTGTTTGAACTGATGGAAAAAGGTACGATCTTGTGCGTAATATAACATGACAGTAATGTTTAGCTGCAGTTTATTTGTCTAAAATAAAATGTAAACTATGTTTGCGATTTTTAAAGTAAAATATTCATGTATGTATGGCTGCTGCTCAAGACACTCACGCCGACTCACGACTGTCGTCTTGTCTAGTGACTGACTGACTGTCTGACTGACTGACTGTCATCATTACATATTTACTAAACAGGACAGGGATATAATATATTGAGTCTTTTGTTGTCACGATCTTCCTCTGAACGCAGAAGAAGAAGACACCAGATCAACTAGATGTTTTGGGCGAATAGGCTAACATACCACAGCCTATTTGTAAGTAGTAAACCATAGTAATTAGACTAATTACTAATTATTAGTAATAGTAAACTAGGTGCAAATTCAAATAGAAGCAGCAGCAACAGAAGAGGAAAACTAATTAGTGGAAGCAGGAATTTTCTATAGATGAAAATTTGTGTGTAAAGTATTCATGGTAACATAATGGTTAAAGCCAGATCTAGAACTTTCTGGAAGCCCGGGAACCATAACTCATAAGCGAAGAATCAGGATGCCGACAGAGATCAAAGACAAGCGGAATCCAGACATGGTAATGGGGAAGTCGGAAGATGTGAACCAGCCATAGGTGCTCTGCCACCAATACAGACACAGCTGATTACAACTGTCAGCCTGTGTCCCCGTCTGCACACAACTCCGTAGCAACAGTGACGTTCCTCCATTTACCCTAGACTGTCACTTCTGATACCCATTTTCTAAAGGCTTGGTGAACCTAGGGAACCGCCTAGTTTTGAACACCGGCCGTTGGTTGCAGCTGGATTTGAAAGCCAGTCTTCTATCCACTGAGCTAATGCGGTCCCTTGGACATGAAGAAATTGTTTGAACTTATGGAAAAGGTAGAAAGGTAAGGACTTGGGCAGTGTATCACATGAAAGTACTGTTTCGCTTCAGTTGGTTTGTCTATATTAAGATTTAGACATAGCAGGTTTAATTTACACACGACTACCCGGGGGGAGGGGGGGGGGGGTTTAAGGGTTGTGGGGGGATTGTCAAGCTATTTTTAAATTAAGTCCGTTTGTACTTGTAATAATCATGATTATTAACTTTAACAGTCATGAAAACAAATCAGAACTGTTAGCTTGATAGGGACAGTGATCTCTGTTGTGCCTTGTCTAACATCGGACCAAAAATAGCAGACATCATCAAGACAAAACTAGCAACCATCACATTGATAATCATAAGTCATACACTCTCTGGTGACAGCACCAGCCATGCAGCCCTCAATCCTCAGGCTAAACCTGCAGGAGTGGTAAATACAGGCAGTAAAAACAGTTATGGTGTCATAAAGTGTTATAATTAGCCATGAAAGTGATAAATGCTGCTTTGCTAAATTGTTGTATAGTACATCGGTGATATTCAACTGGTGGGCTTGCAGGCTAGATTTGGTCCGCAAAGGCCTAGCAAGTGGCTTACGGAACATTGCCAGTTGTATTACTAATATTTCTGTGCAGGGGATATCGGGGCTTTGGCCCAAGACATGATCCCCATTTTCAAGATTTTGGCCCTCTAATACCCTGTGATAGTTTGTTGCAGTGCTTGTGTTTTTGTTTTACTGTGATAGACTGTTATAATTAGCTAGAAAGTGTTATATGTTGCTATGATAAATTGTTATAATTTTCTTTAAAAAAGTGTTATATGTTACTGTGATTAACTGTTATAATTTGCTAGGAAAGTGCTATATGTGACTAATTAATTTTTATAATTTGCTAGGAAAGTGTTAAATGTTACTGTGATAAATTATTAAGATATTCAAAATCAACACTAAGAAACACACAAAGCATATTCATTCCTACTCTATGCTACCAGTGCCAGACATGGTGGCTCACAACAAACCATACAAGAAAATTAGTAATTACAGAAATGAGATGTCTGAGCCAGGTTGCAGGAGTGAGCTGAAGAGGTAGAATCAGAAATGAGGTCAAAAGAGAAAACATCATCACAATTCTGAATTACTAAAGACAAATTGGATGATTTGACCACTTTGAGAGAATGCTGTATAACACCATACTATACAATGCATACACTAATCGTGGACAATGGCATAGAGGACAAGGTAGACCAAGATCAAGATGCACAGATAACCTTAGAGAAACTACACCACCATGATGTGTCTGTGGTCAGCGGGCCCAGAAGGGCAAGGAGGAGAACCTTAAATCTCGCTTGAGACTCAAAGTGGTAAAAGAGGAAATGAAGAAGAGATAAATTATTATATAGCACACTGTCATAGCCATTATGATATTAACCTCTTATATAGCTTGTTATGTTGCTAAGATATTTGTCTGCTTATAATCTATGCCATACAGCGTTGGTATCGTGTCTGTGCACATCCTTCTGTCTCATGCTTTCATTCATACCTGACACAGATGATCTTCCAAACAATGTTATCAGATTTTTCAGCATCGTCTCTGTTGATCCCCCTCTGTCTCCTTTCACCTCAGACTTTCTGGCGACACTGAGCTTGAAATTGCCTGCTCTGTTTGTATAAGATTTGTCTTTATGTGAGCTGGTCTTGTTAGCTGCAATTGCCATCACCATGGGCTGTGAGTCCCTTGCCTTCTTATAGTATAATATAATGGGCTGCGAGTTCCTTGCCTTCTTATAGCATAATATAAAATATAACACTGTTGTCTGGAAAGACAGAAAGGCGCCAGCAGTAGTACAGTGGTTAGTCATTGCAGTGCTTAGGCTGTTGTTGTGAAAGTTAAAAGTTAAAGTTTACAGGACGTTGCAGAATCAACCCTAGCAATTCTTATCTGTTGTGGTTTTTCTAGGCAAATTTTACGTTCAGTGGTTTGCCATTGTATCTGAACAGTCAGCTATTTGTACCGCTGTCAAAACTAAAATTAGACAGATCGTCTGCAGATAGGATTGAACCCGGCATTACGAAATGTGTTGGCAATGCATAAGCCCCAGATGTTGTGAAAGAAAATGTGTATAATTTGAAATTGTTGCTGTGGTAAATTGTTGTAAAGTACAGTGATTAATTATTGCGATGCTTGTAATGCTTTTATAATACATGGTATTGCAGTGTGTGTAAATGTCGTTATATTTTACTATAAAATTATTGTAGGATTGTTTTATATGGTGCTGTGAAAAGTTTAATGCTACATCATTACAGAAAGGCATGACTCCGCTCCAGTATGCAGCATTCAGAGGCAACAGAGAGTTGTGTGAATTCTTCCTGGCAAATGGTGCCGATGTCAACTCCAATTATCACGAGAACTCCTACTCTGCTCTCATGTTTGCTGCTCTTTCAGGTACTTTTTTTTTTTTTTTTTTTTTTTTTTGCAGCTGAATGGTGAGTAGAGGCTGACTCCCACGGTCGACCCAGCCTTAAGTGGGTACCAGGTGCAGTCCCGGGAAGTAAAGGCGGCGGGCGTGATGCTGACCACATCACCCATCTTGTGCCGATTGGTCTATAAAAAAAATGTAGGTCTAGCCCTATATGCCATATACTCCTAGAGGCGTGGAAAAGGGACCTTTACTATATTGAGTAGAGGGCAGTAGAGACAGAGGTGAAACAAAGGAGCTAAGGTCAGGTAATCACAGTTCCAATTTCATAGCAGTCGGAGCACCCCATAGTTTCTCCTTCCGGCGCCAATTAAAACCACACAACATGTCTATCACTGTCCCTTGGGAAAATATTTACATACTGCAGTCTCAACAATTCCACAAAAATCCTGTTAAAAACATCTAGGTCACCAGAAATGTACTAGCAGTTTTGTTCCAAAACAATGTTAAAATCTCCATGGAGTTATAATTAATAAACATGAATGCGACAAAGAATTAACTGACTTAACTTTCATTGACCATCAAAACTATGTGGTGACTTATACTTGATTTTCTCAACGTGACGGTCAGGCAAAGTCTGGTAGTCTTAGTTTCAGCTTCATAGCAAACGAGTCACCCCATCGTTGCTCCGCTCCTGTGCCAATGAAAAACACACAGAACGTTTATCACAGTCTGTCAGGCAAAGATTTTTTTTAAGGTTCGGTATGATTTGGGGTGGGGGGGATGACAGAGAAAGAAGAGGAAGTAGATTAGTTGTCTGAGGAAGAAGAAGTAGAAAGAAAAGGCCTTAGAGGAAGAACAAGAGGATATAAAAAGGGAATGTGGCAGAGGAAGAAAAGGTGACAATCGAAGAGGAAATAGAAAATATATCGCCGAAGAAAAGAGGGGGAAAACAAAAGAAATGTAGCAGGAAAACACAAAGAAGTACAGAGTGTGCTATAAGTTTTCACATTTAATAAAATAAATATCAGCAGTCCCTTTATAAGTATAGCTTCAGCTGTGCTCATTCATGTTCTTCAACAGTGGAGGGCACACATTGAAATGTGGTTTTAGAACAGTGGTGATCATGTAAAGCAGTGGTTCTCAACCTGTGAGTCGAACGAGCGTTTCACAGGGGTCGCCTAAGACCACCGGAAAATGCATATTCACTTAAGTTTTGAAGTAACAACACAAATAATGGAGTGGTTGGGGGTCACCACAGCATGTGAAACTGTTTTAAAGGGTCACTCTTCTTTATAAGAGTTAAGAACCACTGATGTAGAGCATATATTAGTGTAAAAGATTAAAAAAAAAGCTTTTCAAACAAAATGTTTTATTCTTTCATTGTACTCTTTGTGGAAACATAGCGTAGAACATGTTAGTATCTTGACCTATCAATCAATTATTGTTCACTTCACAGGCAACACAGAGGTCACGAGGCTAATGCTGGAGGCTGGAGCAAACATCTATCATGTGAACTCCGTCAACAGAACAGCCACACAGATGGCCGCTTTTGTCGGTAAAGTGGCTTCTCTTGTTTTGTTGTAAATAATGTTAGAAGTGGGTAATTACCATAAATTACTGTGTACAAGTAGACCTGGTGTAAAAGTCTACCTCAAGATTTTGAGCTCGGAATTCTGAGGTATACTTGTGCCTATCTAATGAGTTTTATACCTCAGTGTGTGTATATATATATATATAAGAAATTAAAAAACAAAATAAAAAGAAGAGGGTATATATATATATATATTCTTCTTCATGTTCACCAGCTGTAAACTCTGGTGGAAAGTTCTGGTTGTTCATCTATTTCTGGACTGCAGTGTTGTTCCAGAGCCTGAGTGTTGTGTGTGCATCTGTTTAACAGATCTGACTCATTTGTATGCTGGATCCTTGCCTCTCAGGCAGATGCACTTCAACTTTGAAGGAAGCTCCCAATTTGTTGACTCTTATGACATGCTGCTGGGTAGGAGTGGGTCTATTCTTTTTTTTTTTTTTTTTTTAAACAGGACCCGGGAACTCACACAGGGAGTTTTGTAATATCATCTTGCATATCTCTACCCCCCCCCCCCCCCCCGCCCCCAGCATTAAAATATTTCTGAGCTTGGTTGTTTAGAAGCTGTGTTGTCTTGTCCATTGAGCTTTCTAGTTTCATTTTATGCCTAGCATATAAAAGTTTACACTTAGTTTGGGAACGTTTTTCAAAGCTCAAAAACTCAACATACATGCTGCAGCTTCCAGTAATTCTTTTGTATGTTTTTTATAGCTTTTTTAATATGTGTTACTTGCACAGATACTTAGTTGCCAAAGAAATTCCCTTGTTGTGTTTTCAACTTCCTTAGTGTTCTGAAGTTAAAAGGTTTAATTTTTTCCCTATGTGGGTACTAGAATCTTATCTGAATTGGGGGAGGGGGGGCATGTGGTAGTCATAGTTAGACCCACTGTCTACTCTCGGTTAAAATTCGGGAGCGAATGGAAAACTGTGCTGCTGAGACTCAACCCTGACCGAGAGATTTACCCGCAGCCAAGACGAGTAACATCTCTTGTGGGCGACTTCTCGCAGCAAGATCCTACTTACGTACATCCTCTGTCAATCCTCAGTGTTGTCGTCACCACGCTGAGGTACACCACGGCAGCAACTTTTCATATGCTGGCTAGGAAATAATGTCCGACAAAGTTATACCCCACGGCACACATGCAAGCTCAAAGTCCGACGATCATAATTCGCACCGATTAGGAAAAAGTCCATATGTCCGTATCCACTGGTCCTACTGGCCCGAGTGTTGGAACCAAACAGGTGAAGCCACGCCTGACGCATTTTGCTTCCCCATTCTGTCGTGCTAAGGGCACAACTGAAACAACGTTAAAGGTGTCTAACGTGCGATGAAAAAGAATGTACCTATTTGTGTGGCCACAAAAGTCCTGGACCTGCGGGCTGCTCCCCGCTGATCTCCGAAGAGTGCAGCCTTGTAGCTCGGGAAGCTCAATACACGGTTGTGAGGTTAAGCAGTCATGGGCAGGACGTGACGATTCCTTGGGTGAGCCCAGAACCAGAGCATCATGTGTCGGCTCTGCATTTATGGAAGCCTCCTTGGATGGCGGGGAATGCCCATGATCTGCCCCTGCCTTCCCTTGAGGGCTGACAATTCTACCTAGGGCTGCCTTAAGGACGATATTCCGGGGGCCACACCTGTTAAAGGTCAAAGAGGACACCACACAAATGAGGCAACATCTCGACTCACACAAAACAATGGCCACAGTCAACCTAGAAATAGGCTTGACGTCTTCCCTCGAAGTCGGAGTACATCTGCCGGAGAGGCGGGGAACGAGAACTGCAAACAAATAAGCCAGTAAAACGGATGTACACGCAAAACTCAGGTCAAGGTAAAAGAGCGACAAAAGAGCGGCCGGATGTACCAGTCACATACCACCAAAAGAAAAGAATCATTAAATCGATCAGGAACCCACCAGCCCCAGCACAAGACGACTATTTTATTATGGACAGACCAGAACAAGTCATTATCCTCCGCCTCAGAACAGGGCACAACCTATTACGTAACCACATGTACACAAAATTCAAGATAGGTGTATCAGCCATGTGCACCTGTGGAAATGTGCCCCAGACAGCAAAGCATGTACTCCAGGACTGCACCGATTTTGACACATTAAGGCAAACCTTTTGGCCAGAAAGAACAACAGTGGAACGTAAACTCTATGGACCACTGAATGAACTAACAACGACAGTGAAATTTATACAAGAGACAAAACCGCTGATATAGACAACTTATTTCAGGCGAACAAAAGAAGAAGAAGAATACCCTTGTTAAAATCAATGCAAGGGGGCGGTTGCTGCCAGTTTACTCCTTGGCTACCTCAGAATTACAAAACGCATTCACGAGACCTAAACGACATGCTGAATAACATGCCTGTCCTGAAACTAATTAATTGGGAGTTTGCAGAAATCAAATGTCCAGGGCTGAAAGCGCAGTTATCGCAGTCTAGCTGTAAACCACAACACAACATGCCAGCCTGCATTATAAGGGTGAAGAGCAAAAACAGAAGAAGGCGAAGGTTTGATGCAGATTTTGGATGTGTGACATATTGTTTGTTTGTTCTTCTGCAGGTCAGCATCAGTGTGTGAGTGTCATCAACAACTTCTTTCCCAGGGAGGAGATTGAGTACTACACCAAACCGCAAGGTAAGTGTTGTTTGTAGTCTGATTTCTTGTCCTGCTCCTACTTCTCTCTTGTCTTCTTCTCGGTGTGTGTCATCAGCTTCTTTTCAGGAGAGGAGATTGATTACTACTGTGGTGTTCCTTCGAAGTAGTAGTGCATCTGCCTGAGAGGCAAGGAACTAGCAATCTGCATACAGTAAAGTCAGATCTGTTAAATGTATTAGCATGCAACACTCAGGTTCTGGAATGAGACTATAGTCCAGAGGTGGATGAACAACCAAAACTTTCCGCCGGTGTTTACAACAGGTGAATGCTAAAAAAGAAGAAGAAAACAAAAACTAATATTTACAGTGCATCATTTTTGTGATTCTAATAAATATGACTGTTAACCATTTCATCCCGAGAATTAAAACAAAAGTAGGTCATCACCCAGTAGGGCTTCCTGAAAAAAATCTGAACAAACAACAGAAATCTTTACACATGTCACTGTTAAATTTGGGGGCATCTCACATGTTCGAGCCCAGAAAGAGAGTGACTTCCCTTCCCATTCATTAATTTCTGTGTCCCAGGGCTTGCGCCATGTTGCGGAGGTGTCAAGCTTAGGGACCGGCCAACAACAGGCATCATTTTACTAGTTTTTAATGGTCCTGAAGCACTCAGAACTGGCACTCACCCCAACCCCACTATGTCTCATGAGATAGTGCAGCCTATGTTCCACAAGAGAGTGCAGCCTACATCCAGTTCTGCATGTTTTGGGACTGTTAAAAGCACTCACATGCTGTAATGTAGAACACACGATATCGCAACAACTAGTAAAATGCCATTTATGAATGGGAAAGGAAGTCACTCTCTTTCTGGGCTCGAAAACGTGAGTTGTATTAAAATTTGTTACAAATGTGTTAATCAATATTTTAAAATTATTTTTTGAAATAAATGAAGATATATAAAAGTGGTAATCAATAAATATGAACAGATGAAGCATTAAATTGAAAATGTCTGCCAGGGCATAACAAATGTGTGTGTTCAGGTGACTCATATCGTTACCCTGTGACCTTAACCACCGAGGCTTATGAGAAAATCTGACATCATCTTGGCATTAAAAAAGCCATCTAACACAAAGGAAAACCCCTGTAATTTACCCATATGTTGACCTCCTCAATGTTTGCGTAGGCGTGAACTCAGCCGATTGAATTAACTCTACATCTTGTAAACATTAGTATTGTGACATACTGCTATTTTGACAGATGCAAATAATTTAGTTTGGCTGACTAAACCATCTTGATGATTCCACTTTCAGGGCTGGAGACAGAAGCCAAACTGCCAGCAGCTGTTGCTCCCTCCTTGTGTACACTGATCAACTTCACAAATCTCCACCCCGTGAAGGTACGTCACATGTTTGGTTGGGTTTGTAGATATACACTTCATTTTTGGTTAAACAAATCATGCTATCAGTTCTTATCATCACCGTCTGGTAGCGTTGCGTGTCGTTGGGTCGCGAGTTGCTGGTGACTGTATGATCAGCTCCCTGAACAGTCAGACTTGTGTAGGGTCATAATCATACTGAGCCGGAAATGCAGAGACTGGATAGCAGGTGCCAGGGAGGTGGAAATTTAGCAATTAATTCAAGATAATGCTAGATTAGAGAGTTTGATTATTTACACAGACGGTTCAAAGTCAAGAGGCAAAAGAAGTGCTTGGGGTTTCTTAGCAAGTGGTCGACGCTTGGTGCAGGAGAACCTAGCGTATGATACCACAACATCCATCTTAAGAATGGAGGTGGAGGCGGTCACTGCAGCTTTCCGCTGGCTAGAGAACAGGACACGCACAGATCATGATTATAACTAACTCAGAAAGCATGCTGAGGAAGGACAGGCATGCTTCGTGCAGAGTGGCATGCTTCACTGCGGAGGACACAGGTGAGGAGTATTGTCTGGATTTTTTCACCCGGAGACGCCGGTGTGTTGGGAAATGAACAGGTGGACAGACTGGCTGGCTCTGCACAACTGGGTGGAATACTGATGCATGATAAGGCAGATGTGGTAAGTGCCTTGTGGGAGGGCGTATACAGTTCGGTGGAGCAGATGGATCACCACAGTCTGGTGAGATTGATGCAGCGGAGAATAACGAGAGGTTCTGGCAGATGCTCGAGGCTCAAAGGAAAGGCAAGACAGACGTTTAATCAGAAGGCTACTGGCACCATTAGTATTGGAACTCTTCACTAGCTGCTGAGAATGGAGATGGAGCGCTTATGGGAATGCCACAAACAAATCATGCTATCAGTTCTATCATCACCGAGTGCTGTGATGTCGGTTCTTGAATCAACTCAACTCAGCTCCCTCCCCCTTTGACGGTCAGATGCGAAGGGCTTCATGGTTACATGCCTAAGGTCTCCAGTCAGTGAAGTTCTGTATCCAGGTCTTTCTTGGTCTTCCTCTTCTCCTCTGCTGATCCCTGAAGTATCATTTCAGAGTCTGTTTTGTCTATTTACATGTCCAGGCCATCACATTTTCCGACTGTCTTTTCACTGTAGATTAAAGAGGTTCATAGTTACAGTGAACTGGTTAACTTGTTCAGCCCCAGATGGTTTCAGAGCAGAAACCCAATTGGGCACAATAATCACAGTAAACAGACTTTCAAAGATACAGGCATTGAATACTGATATAAAATATTTGGTCACATGTCTTTGGCTTTGTGCCAGGGCCAGAGTAATAAAGCATGTACATCTGTTTTACTGGCTCATTTATCTGCAGTGGGCTATTCCTTACCGCTCGAGCGGATGCACTCTTGACTTCAACGGAGATCCACATTTCTCAAATCCTCCTTGTTGGGGAGGCAGTGGGTCTGTTCTTGTTTTTCCCACAATGGGGCCCTGGAACCCAGAGGGGGCAAGTTCTGGAACAAGACCAAGTAGTTGG
This sequence comes from Candidula unifasciata, assembly GCA_905116865.2. Taxonomy (NCBI): domain Eukaryota; kingdom Metazoa; phylum Mollusca; class Gastropoda; order Stylommatophora; family Geomitridae; genus Candidula; species Candidula unifasciata. The sequence goes on from CAJHNH020000652.1 coordinate 72,432, forward strand.
CAAACAAGCCAGGAATTTCCTGTTGATGTTTACAGCCAATAAACATGAAGAAGAAGACTATGCAGCCTTCCCTTGTGGGCTCCAGTCAAACATAAAAATAAAGGACCCTTTTCTACGCCTTTAAGCGTATTAGGTATATAAGGCTAGACTTGTACTTTTTAGACCAAAAAGGCACTTAGTGGGTGATGTGGTCAGCATCATGCTAGCCGCCTTTACTTTCCAGGACTGTACCTGGTACCCACTCCAGGCTGGGTCTACCTGAGAGCTAAGGTCGTTTTTGAAAATGTCTGGCCCACATCAGGACCCGAACCCATTACCTTCTGATCCGCAGGTGAGTGTCTAGCCGCTAGACGACGGCGGCTCTCCGAGTCAATCATAGGTCTTTACAATTACTCTTCATTTGTTTCAGATTTCTCTGTTTCTCCGAGATCATCCCCAGATCCTAAACGAGCACAAGAAAGTGGTTATTGTGCTCTCACGTCTTGTGGAGAAGAATATGAAATCACGAGAGACCAATGATGTTCTGGCCATGAAATGCCACTTCATTTCTTGCATCATCAAGTTGGCAGCCGAGGCAAAGGAGAAGGATAAGGAACATTCTCTGAATACATGGTTAAAAGCGTGAGTACATGGGGCACCAATTTCAGTAACAGGGTAGGAAAATTAATAAATACTCAGAAATTTTGCCTCAAGAAACTATGTTGCCTGTACATAGCAGGATATGTTGGGGTAGAGGGAATTAAAGAGCTGACAGACTGGCCGTGTCTGCAGTGCTTAGTGGAGATAGAAGGTAGGTAGGTAGGTGCTTTGCTGGAAAGAAAAAAATCAAGTTCAACCAGCATCCCCAAAGGGGGATCTTAAGGTTATAATTGTGCATCTAGTTCATGTGCGCCATATAAAATGGCTTAGCATTGTACACCACCAAGAGCCTTGACAAGGACTTCTACGGTGCTGATGCGACCAGAAAAGACAGACCTAAATACTGTCCCGACTAGTGACAAAGTCCTCTACCGGCGTGGAGGTAGAAGTATGGACAGTTCAGATGTACTGTATACGCTGCCTTTACGAAATTTCGAGACATTTGAACCGCCTATTGGAAATGGGCGTTATGCTGATGGCACAGTCTTGATAGCAACAAGTCAGAAAGAATTACAGGAAATGATAGACATGGTGGTGTTAGAAAGTGGAAGAATGGGCCTCAGTTTGAATAATGGGAAGACAGAAGTAATGGTGGTATCAAAGAAACAAATTATTCCTAAATGTGTAATAAAAGTCAATGGTGTTATTTTAAGACAAGTACAGAAATTTAAGTATCTGGGCACATGGATAACATCAGATGGAAGATGCATAACTGAAATAAGAAACAGAATTGGACAGGCAAAAACTGCATTTTATAAAATGAAAAACATCTTGTGCAATATATCCTTGTCATTGAGAGTTAGAAAAAGAATTCTTGCTTGCTACATACATCCAGTTTTTAACATATGGATGTGAATCCTGGACAATCGGTAGGCAGGCCAAATAATTTTTGGAGGCCTCAGAGATGTGGTTTTACAGAAGAATGCTTAGAATACCTTGGACAGCCAAAAAGAGCAACCAAGAGGTTTTAAAAGAGGCGGGAGACCGAAGACAACTTATCACTGACATCAGAAGGAGACAGTCATCATTTTTCGGCCATGTTATGAGAAGAGGGAAAATAGAACATGTTGTGACCACTGGAAAGATCTGTGGAAGGAGGGATAGAGGAAGACAACGAGAGAAGATGCTTGACAGTCTTGTTGCATGGCATGGAGGTGTGTCGGCACACGAACTGATACATGCTGCAGGAGATCGCGGATTATGGAGAGGCATGATCGCCCACGCCAGTCGGCAAGGCACCTGATGATGATGATGATTGGAAATGGGTATTAAAAAAGACAAACATGTCAAAATAGGTATTAAACAAGACAAACATGTGAAAATAGGTATTAAACAAGACAAATGTGTGGAAATGGGCATTAAACAAGACAAACGTGTGGAAATGGGCATTAAACAAGACAAACGTGTGGAAATGGGCATGAAACAAGACAAACGTGTGGAAATGGGCATTAAACAAGACAAACATGTGGAAATGGACATGAAACAAGACAAACATGTGGAAATGGACATGAAACAAGACAAACGTGTGGAAATGGACATGAAACAAGACAAACGTGTGGAAATGGACATGAAACAAGACAAATGTGTGGAAATGGACATGAAACAAGACAAACATGTGGAAATGGACATGAAACAAGACAAACATGTGGAAATAGACATGAAACAAGACAAACATGTGAAAATGGGCATGAAACAAGACAAACATGTGAAAGTCATTTATGGAGCACAGAACAAAAGATATGCTAGTCAGTTTCAACTGAGTACATTGAGCATGGAGATGATGAGATGGATGCTGTATGAAAGGATATAGTCTGGTGGGTCAGACCCATGTGCTAGAATATTGATGCAAGTAACATAAGTAAGTTAATACCTTGTGTTAATATTTAACTCACAGCAAGAGCTGTATATGACATACAGTAATGATGCTTGTCCGTATTGGACATACAATAATGATGCTGATCCGTATTAGACATACAATAAGATCATGATCCTTATAGGACATACAGTAAATAATAATGCTGATTTATATTTTTTATTTAGTTTAATGAAAGGACGAGAGGAGGACGGTTTCTTGGAATTTCAAGAGAGGCTGATACGCCAGGCATTGAAAGAGTTTCCCTATGCCAGCTCAGCTTTGTTTCAGCAGCTGGTCCGCCAGATTGCACCAGTGAAAATTGTAAGCTGTACATTTATTTAACTTGCATGTTTAGTGTGTGCAAATAATGCCAGTTTTTCTTGCTGCTCACTAAAGTGACATCATTTGGCAGGAAATGTTGTTACATTTATGCTTTTCTTTGTTCTTTTATCTTCTTCTTCTTTCGTTTTCTTCTTCTGTGCCCATCTTTTAAAAGATTCTGTGCCCATCTTTTAAAAGATGGTTGGTACATTCTGTTGCAGTTGACTGCTAGTGTAGCACAGCTGTCTTCCAGAACTTTCAGAAAGAGAGTGCATCAAGGCTTTCTCTCTTTGCTATGGCATGTCAGTTATTACATCAGATACTATTTATATAACTAGGTTTTTCATTTGCACATATCTCTGCTAATAAACAAATAATGGTTCTAGAAAGGGAATGTCAAGGTGGAAATGACATGTTCATTATTCTTATTATGCACAGCATCCTGACTCCTGACAAATAAGTGATGTCTCCCTGTTAAACAAGGCTGCGATATCTATGCCTTTCAGCACAGCACTTCTGATTTTGACATGCCCGTAATTAGTTACTTTTTATTACATGCTTGTTCACGGCCAGTGAGTTATTTATTTACACACACTGTGGCCCCAAAACAAACATGGAAAAAATGCTATGAAATGATAGGCAGATTTTAATTACATTGTCATTAGAACCAGCATGGAAACTGTTCATTAGCTACTGAAGAAGACGAAACACATGTGGAATTGTCCTGAGTGTATTGATATTAATTTGTGATTGATTGATCATTCCGTCATCTTTGTTTTGTTTTAAAATTGTAATTCTTTTTTTTTTTTTTTTTTTAAACATTCCATTTACAAGGGGGAAGTAAAAAGTGTAGTTGGTGGTTTCTAAGGTGCATTAGGTGACAGCAACATCAAACTTTGTCTCCATTCGTCATGTGATGCTAGGTGTTGCATCCGCATATGCAACACAAAATGGCGACTGTATTTACGGAGTGTGCCCAACAAACTGCATTTTTTTGTAGGGAGGGGGGGGGGGCAAAAGGGCTGCTAGCAAGAGACATTCATAAGGAAATGTTTCCTCTTTATGCTGACAAATGTTAAATCCCATATACTGGTGCATAGCTGGGTATAGAATTTTTCTCAAAAACGCTCACATTTGTTGATGAAATCCGAACTGGTTGTCCTGTTGAGATTGCAACAGATGCATCTGTACAGCGGGTTGAGGAGATGATTAGAGGTGGCAGGGGAAAAACGGTTGACTCTGTAGCAGCTGCAATAGGGTGCTCACATGGCTTTTGTTCTACTGAAAACCCACCTTGGCACGAGACATTTCACGAATGACGCAGAAGTTGAATGTGAAGTGAAGATGTGGTTTAAAAAACAGAGCACACAGTTCTATGCAGCAGGTTTGGGAGGACTGATAAAATGATAGGACTAGTGCATCAGTGTTGTTGGAAATTATGTTGAAAAATAAAGGGGTAGTGTATGTGTAAAAACAACGGTTTTCAAGTTCTTTCACGTTTTTTTTTAAACAACCATTTGCGACTTACTTATTAATTTACCCTTGTAGCATTGTTTTATATTCAATTTCATATTGTTGTTATTGTGCATGCGTATATACTCCATGTCATATTGTTTTAACATACCATTTCATATTGTTTTACAGTAGAATACATTTAAATCTTTTTATTACGTATTGTTTTACATACCATTTCATATTGTTTGACAGCACATATTTTTTTTTAACATTTCATTTTGAATTTGTTTGATAACAAATTTCTGCATTCTGTTTCATATTGCTTTTACATTCCATCGGCTTCTGTTCTCACATTCCCTTTCACTTCCAGCAATGATAGGCTTGCATGTTTTTTTAAAACATTTTTCAGGGCAACGAACCAACAGCTCTATCACTTCTCATCGCGGCCATGAATGGGCAGCAGTTTGCCTGGGAGGCTGCCGAAGGCTGTGATACTTGTGGCGAGCCAAAGGCTAAATCAAAATGCTCCAAATGCAAGATGGTACGTGTCTATTAACTTTTAGGAACACAAATAGACATCTGAATTAAAGTAGTCCATATAATGTAGTATTAAATGTAGGTGATGCCAATTGTTGTGTATTACGTGATAATATATAAACCTTATTCTTTTTCTTTGGGTTTAATGTTTGTAAACTCTGACAGAAAGTACTGGTTGTTTGTCCACTTCTTCATCTTGTTCCAGAACCAGAATTTTGTTTGCATGTCTGTTCTACATATTTGGTTTATTTGTGTGCAGATTGTTAGTTCCTTGCCTCTTAGACAGTTGCACCCTGACTTCAAAGGAAACACAGCAAATTAGGCATCTGATAGTTCATCATCATCATTTCCCACTTCTGCCATTAAGCGTTGTGGGGAGGAACACTTTGTGATTCATTGCTTGATGGGCAGCAGTGGCTATTGTCATTCCTGTCGATATAGAAGCTCTTTAATGTGCCTGATAGCTAGAGATATAAATGGATGCCTCAGAGACATGTAAAGACAAAAACCAATAATGTTATGTACAAAGTCAAACTGTAACTCCAACACCCCTCTGTGTTGGTTTGTTCCAGGTAGCCTACTGTAACCCTACCCCCCCCCCCCCTGTGTTGGTTTGTTCCAGGTAGCCTACTGTAACCCTAACACCCCCCCCCCTGTGTTGGTTTGTTCCAGGTAGCCTAATGTAACCCTAAACCCCCCCCCCTCCCCCCTGTGTTGGTTCGTTCCAGGTAGCCTACTGTAACCCTAACCCCCCCCCTTCCCCCCCCCCCTTCTGTGTTGGTTTTTTCCAGGTAGCCTACTGTAACCCTAACCCCCCTCTGTGTTGGTTTGTTCCAGGTAGCCTACTGTAACCAAGAGTGTCAGCGTCTGCACTGGCCCACCCACAAAAAGTTCTGTGACAAACTGGCAGGTATGATACTGTGATCATGTCTTTTTTTTTTTTTTTTTTTTTTTTTAAGAGCTAGAAACATAGGATAAGACAATTTCTTTATGTAAGTAAGTTTTTTATGTGTGTTGGATATCATTGATAACCTAATTTGTAGGTACTTGGACCCTGTGGGGGAGGGGGGGGGGGAGATAGGCCTACTGCCCTCTTACAGGAATGTCGTACATCGATGCTTCTGCCTACTAGCAGGCGAGGAACCAGCAAAGAAGTCGGGTCTGTAAAAATAATGTGCACACAAATCAGGTTCTGGAATAAGACGAAGTGAACTAGATCTTTTTTTTTTTTTAGTTGCCCGAATTTACACCTGGTGAGTGCGAAGAAGAAGGAGACTTAAAATATAGGATAAAAAAAACTATATGTTCTTTAATATGTTCCTGCACTTTAAGCAGAGGGCAGAAAATGTAATCGTAAATGTTTTCTAGACGCTGAAACACAGGATTAGAAAATGTCAGCGTTAATATTATCTCACCTTTGATCACATTTAATTGTCGTGAATATTTGTCCACACATCAGAGACTTCTGATGAAGTATCGATAAAAAGACTGAATGCTGTCAAAACTGTTATGTGGAACAAAAATGAAACACAAAGCTTAGCCGAAAAGCTGGATAACATTGTCAGAAATTTCACTTATGGCTGTGTGCAACGTACTCTATTTCTCTTTGGAGAGGCAAGACTGATGTACAATCAGCCACCTACTCGTACCATCAGAATTGGAACTCTTCACTTGCTGCTGAAGATGGGGACTGAGTGCTGTGATGTCGATTCTCAATTCAATATTCTTTATCTGTTTATTGTCTGTGTATATGTGCATGTAAAGGGGAATTTTAAAAAATTTTGTTTGTGGCTAGGGTTGTGGACCTTTTGAATGTTACCATGGCCCATACAGAGAGGGAAAAAAATAATTACACTGTGTTCATCCATACATGTCAAAAGATGCAATACCAGTTTTTGTGACTGACTTTTTGTTGCAACAGTGACCTGCAGTTCTGACGTGAGACTGTTAGTGTCAGCACATCCGACAGCTGCCTTAGGCATTTTTACTTTATGTGTGCAAGCTTCAAGATATTGCTGAGACTGGACAAGTTGTTCACTAAGTTGTAAATGGGGCAGTGAAGGACACAACATATGATTTCCTCTGGCACGGAAGTGGAGCAGTTAATGGCTGAGCCATCTGCATTGATGATGGAACCTTGACTGTGTCATGAAAGTTGAAGTGGAAGGTGAGGCTGCCTGTCTTCTATAAATTACAGTCCACTTAATCCTGCCCAAAGGAACGAAATGTCTTCTGTGACAAGTCACGTGTTTTCAGAGAGATTACATATATAATGGAAGTGGCCACTGGGTAAGCCAGATTTCTTTAGTATGTTTTGACCAAATCAGAAAATTTAGAGAACATACTACATGATGGTTGGGATTCACAAGAAATATCAGTTGTAGTCAGAGATTGAAAGTTGAATCTGGTTTTCAGTTGTTGTTTTTTTTTTGGGAGGGGGGGGGGGGGGGGGAAGCAGTGATTTGTCCTTTAATTCATAATTTAATTTGTTTTGTGTTTAAATGATATCCCATCACATTTCACAGAACGATACCGGAAAGAAGAGGAAAGAAGGAAGAAAGAGGAAGAGAAACAAAGAGAGGAAGAGGAAAAGCGAAGACAGGAAGAGGAACAGAGAAAGAAAGAAGAAGAAAACCAAAATGAGGAGGAAGGAAAGTCCAAACTGGAGACAAATGCAGAAGTGAACCTTGCAGATGGTAAGTAGTAAGTTTACAGTCATCATCATTATATTTTTGACTCAGTTACGGTTCACAATAAATTCCCTCATTCCATAAAACCTGTGCAATCTTTTAAATATGCATAAATTAATCAAGTAACAGAAAGTGTATTGATCGGCACTCATAGAAAGAAGTAGAAAGATAGAAGAACACTATAGTTACCGTGCTGGGAATTGAACCTGTCACCTCCAGACGGCATGAGCGCCTCTCCATGAATAAAAGTGCACTAAGAATATGCATGTAATCTAGTCTTCCACTTGTGATCTGGTCTGTGGTCTGCCTCATTGGTGTATATCTTAGGTTTTCTCTTGTGCATCTCTTACTTCTTCAGTTCATTTATTTCACATTTATCTATCTGTGTGTCTGTCTATCCACCCGTCTGATGGTCTGTTTATCCATCCACCCTTACATCTTTGCATATCTTCCTCTTGAGTTCCCATCGTCACATGCATTCACGCATGAGTGTCATTTTAACAAACAGTTTTACACTTCCTGCTCTCGCCCCCCTCCCCCCTTTCCCCATTTGTTCTCTTTGTCTCTCTACATGATGGTTGGGATTCACAAGAAATATCAGTTGTATCCAGAGATTAAAAGTTGAGTCCAGTTTTCAGTTTTTGTTATTTTTCAATGGAAATGGTGGGGGGGGGGGGGTGGCTGTCAGTGATTTGTCCTAAAATAATTTAATTTGTTTTGTATTTGTGGGCAGTTTTTGTGGGCTTCAAGAAAGCCTTTGATATGGTAGATCATGATGTTCTAATTAATAAATTAAAAGACTTGGAAACTAATGATCATTCAATCATATTCTTGCGGTCATTTTTATCCGATAGACAGCAAGAAGTATCCTTCAACAACAGCCTGCAGAATCCACTCAGTTAAATATACATGTGCCCCAGGGGTCGATTCTATGTCCACTGCTTTATGCCATGTTTATCAACGACCTTCCATTACATCTCAGTATAACATGCAATCTATTTGCTGATGACTGTACAGTATATACTGGCCATGATAATCGTAATGAATTTCTTTACAGAAAGAAGTAGATAATCTTTCTAAAGGAAGCAATAGCAGTCGCATGCAAATTAACATAAATAAAACTAAATATATGCTTATAACAACCAGACAACAGTTACAAACATTAGTATTGGACAAGTTGAAACCTGAGCTCTACAATTATCATTTGCCTGTTGTAAATGTAACGGAACCTAAAACATTAGACCTTACAGTTGACAATCCATATGGAATTCTCATGTTTGTGTTATAACTAAGAAAATAGCATAAAAAATATAAAAGCTTGCCAAATTCAGCACTTTCTGGATGAAGATGCATGGAAACTATTTTACGCGTCCTGCATGTAAACACATGTTGACTATTGTTGCATAGTTTGATGATTGCGCCAATTCTAATGTTAAAAGGCTAAGATCCATTCAAAATCGTACTTTGTGTCTGGTTTTAGATATAAAACATATTTATAAAAATCATCTCTATAGCCATCTAAGACTTCTGCCATTTAGTCAACGTTTAATTTTTAACGAGGCCAAATTTATTCATGTGACTGTGTGAATGTCAGTGAATGTGTATGTCTCTTTGTCTGTGAGTGCAGGTGTGTGTCTGTATGCATGTATGCCCGTATGTATATATATATATATATATATATATATATATATATATATATATGTGTGTGTGCGTGCGAGCACGCGTGAGTGTGCGTGTGGGTCTGTCTGTGTTTACAGATGCATGTCTGAATGCACATATGTCTACTGTATGTCTGTATGGATATGTGTCTTTGTGCATATGTGGTTGTGCCTATTTATGTCTGTGTGCATGTCAGTGTGCATCTGTGTGTGTGTGTGTATGTCTGCATCTGTGTGCGGAGATGTGTATGTATGTTATGTACATATGAAGATTTGTGTGCATGTAATTAGTATGTGGATGTGTGTGCATGTATGTGGGTGTGAGTATGTATATGAGTGAGTATGTGTGTATGTAGGTGGGTGTGTATGTATTTGGGCATGTGTATATGTATGTGGGTTAATGAGTGCGTGAGTGAATGGGTGGACATGTGTATGTGCTTGTTTGTGTGTGCGCCCGCGTGCGTGTGCCTATGCATTTTTACCACCCACGCTTTTGTGTATTTTGTCTTCGGATTCATAATATGCAGAATTGTATGTGATCATAACATGCTATATTGATAAAATACAACTGCTGTGTAAAAAGTGAAAGTTTGGAACGGCTGAATTTAAGAAGGTCTTACATGCCCAATTTGTGACCCTTTGAAAATAAAGTTTGTTTGTTCGTTCATTCGTTCACTCACTTACAAACCATCTACAACAGTCAGAAGCAATGTCGAGAATCTTCATTCTAGCAGCGCTTTTACTCTAATTTTTTTTTTTTTAATCTATAAGGTGAGACTGCAAGTGAGAAAGATGACAGCCAACAGCCACAAACTAGTAGTGATACAGAACTGACCAGAGAACCAGAAGTATTGTCTGGACAGGGCGATGCTGATACTAAAGCCAACAATGACAAGACAGAAGATGGCAAAACAGAGGGAGCTGCATCTGGTGACACAGAGAAGGAAAGCAAAGATGGGACAAAGAAAACACTGGATGATGATAGTGTAGATAAGAGCCATGGGGGTGTGAATGAGAGCTGATGGACTGGAGATGTGGTGTGGTCTTGTGATTTGTCTGCACAAGAGGATAGTCAGGGTTGTACCATCAGTGTGTGTTGGTTTGTGTGTGTGTGGGTTTACACTTTAGTCTTTGTTAAATGGGGGGGGGGGAGGGGGTTGTGTTAATTTATCTGTGGTTTGTGTAATGATGTGTTAATTTATCTGTATTTCGTGTGGGGTTGTGTTAATTCATCTGTGTTAATGTGTGGAAGCTGTGTTTATTTATCTGCTTTGTGTGAGGTTCTATCTATCTCTTTTGTGAGGGGTTCTGCCTTTTTTTATGTGGGGTTCTGCCTATTTGTGTGTGGTTATGCCTGTTTTATGTGTGGTTATGCCTGTTTTATGTGTGGTTATGCCTGTTTTGTGTGTGGTTATGCCTGTTGTATGTGTGTTTATGTCTGTTTTATGTGTGGTTATGCCTGTTTTATGTGTGGTTATGCCTGTTGTATGTGTGGTTATGTCTGTTTTATGTGTGGTTATGCCTGTTGTATGTGCGGTTATTCCTGTTTTATGTGTGGTTATGCCTGTTGTATGTGTGGTTATTCCTGTTTTATGTGTGGTTATGCCTGTTTTGTGTGTGGTTATGCCTGTTTTGTGTGTGGTTATGCCTGTTGTATGTGTGGTTATGTCTGTTTTATGTGTGGTTATGCCTGTTGTATGTGTGGTTATGTCTGTTTTATGTGTGGTTATGCCTGTTGTATGTGCGGTTATTCCTGTTTTATGTGTGGTTATGCCTGTTGTATGTGTGGTTATTCCTGTTTTATGTGTGGTTATGCCTGTTTTGTGTGTGGTTATGCCTGTTTTGTGTGTGGTTATGCCTGTTGTATGTGTGGTTATGTCTGTTTTATGTGTGGTTATGCCTGTTTTATGTGTGGTTATGCCTGTTTTATGTGTGGTTATGTCTGTTTTATGTGTGGTTATGTCTCTTTTATGTGTGGTTATGCCTGTTGTATGTGTGGTTATTCCTGTTGTATGTGTGGTTATGTCTGTTTTATGTGTGGTTATTCCTGTTGTATGTGTGGTTATTCCTGTTGTATGTGTGGTTATTCCTGTTGTATGTGTGGTTATTCCTGTTGTATGTGTGGTTATTCCTGTTGTATGTGTGGTTATGCCTGTTGTATGTGTGGTTATGTCTGTTTTATGTGTGGTTATGCCTGTTGTATGTGTGGTTATTCCTGTTGTATGTGTGGTTATGCCTGTTTTATGTGTGGTTATGCCTGTTTTATGTGTGGTTATGCCTGTTTTATGTGTGCTTATGCCTGTTTTATGTGTGGTTATGTCTGTTTTATGTGTGGTTATGCCTGTTGTATGTGTGGTTATTCCTGTTTTATGTGTGGTTATGCCTGTTGTATGTGTGGTTATTCCTGTTTTATGTGTGGTTATGCCTGTTGTATGTGTGGTTATGCCTGTTGTATGTGTGGTTATTCCTGTTTTATGTGTGGTTATGCCTGTTTTATGTGTGGTTATGCCTGTTTTATGTGTGGTTATGCCTGTTGTATGTGGATCTTCTAGAATCTCTGCAAATTGAGTGCGTCAACTCTCATATATGGGCTGTACTAGCATACCAGGGAGTCGCCTTGGCTAGGCGCTCGCCGCGGATCGAAAGGTCATAGGTTCGCTTCCTGGCGGAGCCAGACTTTTCAAAAATAACCTTGACTCCCAGGTCGACCCAGCCTTGAGTGGGACCGGGTGCAGTCCTGGGAAGTAAAGGCGGCCGGCATGATGCAGACCACATGACCTTGTGCTGATTATTCTATAAAAATATAGGTCTAGCCCTATATGCCTAAAGGCGTGGGAAAAGGTCCCTTTTTTTTGTAACATAACTAGCATACCTGTTGTAGTGTGTGTAAAAATAGTGACCACAGTCTAGCTAAATAAATACAAGAAATCAATCCAGTGAACTGTGACGAAAAACCCTGACAAAATGGGGAAGTAGACAAACGTGCACAAAACAACACAAATTGACATTTTAGCCAGGGCATTTCTCAACATGATCTGAACGACACAGCAATAACAGTGTGCTTTTTAGTTAGTTTACTAGATTGTTTTCTGTACTGTGTACAGCTGTACTTTTTGTACTGTGTACGGCTATACCTGTTGTACTGTGTCTAGCTGTACTCCCTCTCTCCCTCTCTCCCTCTCTCTCTCTCTCTCTCTCTCTCTCTCTCTCTCCCTCTCTCTCTCTCTCTCTCTCTCTCTCTCTCTCTCTCTCTCTCTCCCTCTCTCTCTCTCCCTCTCCCTCTCTCTCCCTCTCTCTCTCTCCCTCTCTCCCTCTCTCTCTCTCTCTCTCTCTCTCTCTCTCTCCCTCTCCCTCCCTCTCTCTCTCCCTCTCTCTCTCTCCCTCTCTCTCCCTCTCCCTCTCTCTCTCTCCCTCTCTCTCTCTCTCTCTCTCTCTGGGGGGGGGAGGGGGCGTTGGCTGCGTGGTCTTGAGACATAGCTCCGCCTCGCGTGATGGAGGCCCTGTTGAAGGCTAGGATTTTTTCACGTAGTAATTTCCCGTGGTCTCTGGATAATAAGATCGGACGCCCGTGTGTATTGATGCGCGTATTTAAAAAAAAATCCCTCAGCCTTGGAAATAAAAAAAAAGTAGCCTAACGGCGCTGTCCGGGAAAAACTTGAAGTTGAAAGTCTACCCTAAGTATTTTAGGATTCTCGCCGGTACTTACGGATTTCGTGCACTGAGCTGAGATTCTTCAGACTAAGCCTTGAGTTGGAAGAAGAACAGAGCACTTATGGGTTACTACCCTTGTGCCATGATGTTGATCCGTCGTATAAACCCCACCCCATTCCCCCCTTCCCCCAAATCTAAATTCATTCCTGCCCTTCCTATATCATTTTTTTTTTAAATGACAAACTTCATAAAAGGCAAATTTGTTTTCGACATCTGTTATCTACGAATGCTTTCTAAACTTGTCATCAACATTGGACCGGACGGTTCCCAAGACGGATATTGTCTCAGCGAGGTTATCTTGGGTCAGGGTCACGTTGGCCCTAAGCAATTTTCGTGACCTCGGGGCCAGAAATGACGTCTGTGAGGGGCCGCGCGCAGACCGCCTGATAACTCAATCGTGCAAGATTATGACTGCTTCACCTCATCAATCGTGTAGAGAGAGAGAGAGAGAGACAGACACACGGACACACACATACACACAAACTCTAACTTGTGGTTTCTGAGCATTTTTTGCCCTTGTTCATCTTTACTGCTGACCATTGTCTCTTTTTTGAACAGTAATGAGTTATGTTGTGTTGATTCAAGAACCAACATCACAGCAGTCGGGACATTCCCGTAAGCGCTCCGTCCCCATCTCCAGCAGCCAGTGAAGAGTTTCGATACTAATAGTGCTAGTGGCATCTAATTAAACGTCCGTCTTGCCTTTCCTTTGAGCCTCGAGCATCTGCCAGAACCTCTCGTCACTCCCTGCTGCATCAATCTCACCAGACTGTGGTGATCCATCTGCTCCTCCGAACTGTACACTCTCTCCCACAAGGTATTGACCATGTCTGCCTTATCATTTATCAGTATTCCACCAAGCCAGCTGGTCTGTCCGGATGTTTATTTCCCAACACACTAGCATATCCTTCTGAAAAAGTCTAGACAATACTCCTCACCCGTGTTCTTCTCAGTGAAGCATGCCACTCTGCACGAATCATGCCTGTTCTGACCTTCCCCAGCATGCTTTCTGAGTCAGTTACAATCACGATGTGTTCAACAGTAATGGTGTACCTATTACTCTTTTCTTGATTTGATTCAAACATTGCGTCCTTGTGTGGGTTTTCGGGCCAATTTTTAAAAGAAAGAAAAAAAAAAGGGGGGAGGGAGAGGGGGGGGGGGGTGAGGGTGGTTCTGGTAGACTCGCTTTCCCTCAGCAACACAAATAATAATAATGTTTTGTCTCGGCCACTGGGAGTCACCGTGGCGTAGCGGCTCGGAAGGTCGTGGGTTCGCTCCCTGGCTGAGCCAGACTTTTTTTTTTCAAAAATTACCTTGGCTCCCAAGTCGACCTAGCCTTGAGTGTGTACCAGGTGCAGTCGTGGAAAGTAAAGGCGGCCGGCGTGATGTTGACCATTTTACCTATCTTGTGCCGTTGGTCTATAAAATATAGTTCTAGCCCTATATGCCTAATATGCCTGAAAGATGTGGAAAGGGATTCTTGACTAGAACCCCGGGCACTCCAACGGGAGACCCGGCTTCAATCCTTGGTAAGGTTTGGCATTTTTTTTTCTGTCGGGTCGCAAAAATCAAATCTTCACAGCTCACAGTGTCACGCTATGCATTTAACTCAGAAGCTGGGCGACGAAACTATATCCTTTTAGTCTACAAATGGAGGAAACATGCCTCGACTCCAAACAGTGTCCGTGCTTAGCGTCCATTTCGACCGGAAGTAGTAGTAGTAATTGTAATAGTATTTTCTGTTGTTGGTTTTTTATAATAGTAGTAGCTGCAGCAGTAGTAGTAATAGTAGTAGTAATTGTTGTAGTGGTAGTTGTAAATAGTAGTAGAAGCAGTGTTGGTGGTGGTTTTAGTAGTAGAAGTAGCAGTAGTTGTAGCAGCAGCAGTAGTAGCAGTAGCAGCAGCAGCAGCAGTAGTAGCAGCAGCAGTAGTAGAAGCAGCTGCAGCAGTAGTAGTAGTAATAGTAGTAATCTTGTGGTGGTTATGATGGTGGTAGCAGTAGGAGCACCAGCAGCAATTGGAGGATAATAAAGACGACGAAGAATGCGATAATGATGGCGATGATACAGATGACGATGACTCACCCCAGATGGTCAAAAATACCTTGGTAATCGTTACCTGTCCGTGCAGTGCTCTCTATTCTATTCTTAACACTGAGCAGTGCAGCCGAAATCTTTTTTTTTTTTTTTTGGCAATAGAACCAAGTTTATTTTGGAAACGAAGCCAAAACACACCACAATCTACCAATTTCTTAACAAAAACCTGTGTTCAAAACACTCGTGTGCGCGCACGCACAAACACAACGGGATCACCTAGATTTGATCTTAACTGTAATTCTTTGTCCATTACATATTCCCTACCCCCCCCCCCCCCCCCCCCCAATCTCACTTTCTCCATTTTTTTCCCGCACTTTCTCTTTTATCGCTTCGGATGTGGAGACATATATAAGTTTCTGTTTCTTTCTTTGTTTGGCCAGCATTCACATGACGCTGAGATTATCTTATGTTATCTTTCCATAGTTTTTCTTGGCCTACCTCTTGTTCTCCTTCCATCTCCATGAACTGAACTATGCAACAGTAACAAAGGGGAGAGTACTCCAACCACTAAGGGGTCACGTGAGAAACTCTTTTCTTCCTTAAAAGCGACGTGTAATGAATGAAATAAATGAACACAATCCAAAATCAAATGAGATCGAGACCAGAAAACGTCACCACAAATATAGCTGAAAGGAAAGTGAGCAGAAATGTGAACGGACCTAGCTGAAAGTGGTCAACGAAAGAGAATTTGAATGAAATAAAATAAAGGAAGGCTCATGCAATGGTCGCAAACAATAAAAAGTAATATTTTTAATGAATACAATTTTAGTACGAATAAAAGAGTGGTAGAGATACAACTGTTTATGATCCATAAATGGTATTGATAAGAGATAGAATAAAGTTGTATTTTTTTCCCGCACTTTCTCTTTTATCGCTTCGGATGTGGAGACATATATAAGTTTCTGTTTCTTTCTTTGTTTGGCCAGCATTCACATGACGCTGAGATTATCTTATGTTATCTTTCCATAGTTTTTCTTGGCCTACCTCTTGTTCTCCTTCCATCTCCATGAACTGAACTATGCAACAGTAACAAAGGGGAGAGTACTCCAACCACTAAGGGGTCACGTGAGAAACTCTTTTCTTCCTTAAAAGCGACGTGTAATGAATGAAATAAATGAACACAATCCAAAATCAAATGAGATCGAGACCAGAAAACGTCACCACAAATATAGCTGAAAGGAAAGTGAACAGAAATGTGAACGGACCTAGCTGAAAGTGGTCAACGAAAGAGAATTTGAATGAAATAAAATAAAGGAAGGCTCATGCAATGGTCGCAAACAATAAAAAGTAATATTTTTAATGAATACAATTTTAGTACGAATAAAAGAGTGGTAGAGATACAACTGTTTATGATCCATAAATGGTATTGATAAGAGATAGAATAAAGTAATAATATTAAAAAAAAAAAAAAAAAACGGACCTAAAATTAACAACAACAAATATGATAATAGTGAAACTGTTTGGATGAAGGTATCTTAGACATTGATGCCTCCTGGACTAAGAACACCTAGGCTGAGAATGAGGCGATTTTCCATAGCGGGGCGTATGATGTGATCGCCAGAGCAAGATTTAAATGCTTCGACAAAGGCCTACATAGCATCTTTGTCTCTGTAACAGTTCTGACCATAGAGGCAAAGATGAAGAACCTGCTGCTGACAGGCGAGTTCATAGAGGCAACCCACCTGATGGTCTGATCTGAGCATACGAAACCGATCGCGAAGAAGAAGAAGCAGTATCAAATTATAATGAAAGTACCAATTTCGGGAGCCCTGACCCAAAGTTGCCTGGCCTTGTATGTTTACGGTGTACACAAACAACCTGAAATATAAACAAATTACACAGAGAAACTTTCACATAAACAAAGGCAACATAATTATAAACACTACCTCCAAATAATCACTGGTTTTCTTCTACCCAACTCTGAACTCTGTCACATGCACCTGGACTTGCAGAATAAGCACTTTAGGCTCCCATCTACAAAACATTTTAGCCATTAATTGGTAATAGGGTGAAGCGTACACCGTGACCCTAAAAGTGATGAAAACCGGGTTGCCTTCTTCTTTTCCTCCTCCTCATTTTCCTCATTTTCCTCCTTTCTCGTCCCTTCTTCTTCTTCTTCTTCTTCTTCTTCTTCTTCTTCTTCTTCTTTTTCTTCTTCTTCTTCTTCTTCTTCTTCTTCTTCTTCTTCTTCTTCTTCTTCTTCTTCTTCTTCTTCTTCTTCTTCTTCTTCTTCTCTGCTCTTGGAATGTCTCGCAGCCTCATGGCAGAAAGAGAGCCTTTGAACGGGCCTTTCTGTTAGTACATTTTAGTGTCTATGTTATTTCTGTGCTCCTCAATCTGCGTGGTCGGCCTCTGACTCTCTTAGCCTTGTACTTGTATAACACTGCTCTCTGTGATGACTGTGCTGCCCTAGTGAAGAAATGCATCTACTGAACAATAGCGACTTGGGAGACAGGATTCTCTGCCCCTTTCATTGTTGATGTGGATTTTATCGATAACGACTTCATCTGAAACTTCTAAGTTCTCGTGCATGTGTGTGCGCGCGCGTGTGTGTGTTGTTGTTATTCTTCCTCACCCCCCCCCCCCTCCATCTTTCAGTACGCTTCTTTGTCACAGTTCACTGGTTTAATTTTCCGCTCCTAAATAGAAAGAACGAATACGTCTTCACGTACTGTAGATAATGGGAGAGCAAAGATAAAAGATCTGGCCGACACTCAACCGTCAAGGGCAAGGCATCGAAGTAATCAAATTGTGGCCTAACCAACCAAGCGAGTCAGTCAGTAGCATGTCCTTTGCAGAACCTCGATTAAAGGCAAGAGACACCCATCTGGAGATCATCCGCAACATCCTGGACCCATTCTCTCTTTGGCCTTCCTCTTCCTCTCTTTCCAGGCATATACCCCTCCATTATTGTTCTCTTTCATGACGTTTCAAGTGACCAAACTATTTCAATTTTCTGTGTTTTATCGTCTTTAAAAGCCGACCTTCTTCGGCACCAAGAGAGTGAGACAGTAAAAACTAGTATCCAAGAAAGGTGGTTGGATATCCACACAAATCTGTTTCCTGACATTGCCTCTCTAAAGAGAGATTACAGAGCACAACCGGCTTCATCAACATACGTTCATGTTGTTGGTTTAGGAAACACGGAGATGTGACTTGGCATCAGAAAATGCTGAGCCTGTGCTCAAAACCATCAACTGTGTGCTGGCAACAGAGAAGCAGTTTTGCCTGTTCCAATCTCCATGAAGACAAGGCTGTGTGATACACGAGAAGATAGGGACTGGACGATAGCTTTGAAAATGCCGCCGACCTCACGAAATACGTTTTCTGAAGGAAGGATCGAATGAGACGAAGACTATTGATGGTACGATGGGATATTGAACTCTCATTTGGCTGCTGAAGATGGGGAAACGGGTCATTTATTGGAATGGCTGTAGTGTTGTGATTTCGGTACCTAATTTAGTTAATTGACTTCAAGGGAGCTCTATTTCACTCACCTAGATAAGTAGATAGGATTACAGGTAGATATCTCATCATCATCATGAAGCAGGTCCTTTGCAGAACGTAGCTCTGATCACGGTATGCCTAAAAGAAACTCGGTCTTTCGCCAGTTCTCCCGCCTCATGTACTTTCATACTCAAGGAGTCACTTATATCCTGTGCCCATCTTCGTGTCGGTCGGCCCCTGCCCCTCCTTCCTGGTACCATGCCTTCTGCTTTATTTTTGTCCAATCCGTCGTGGCGCTTGATATGACCAAAATATTTTAGCTTCCGAGACAGGATGCTGTTTATTAGCCAATCTTCCTTGATGTTCAGATCTTTCAAGATGTCAGTTTTTCTCCTCTTCTGTGTCCAAGATATTCTGAGAATCTTTCTATAGCATTTCCGCTCAAAAGTCCCTATTCTCTTTCATAATGAGGTAGATATCAAGTTAATATAAATAGGTTATGTAGCAGGCAGGCATGTGGAAGTCAGTCAGATGACTAAGCAATCGCTACCACCCTAACCATGTTTACAAGTGAAGATCCCTTTCCCAGGCCTTTAGGCGTGTTGGGAATATAGGGCTAGACAGTAATTTTTGTAGGCCAATCGGCATTTGGTGGGTGATGTGGTCAGCATCACGCCGACCGCCTTTACCTCCCAAGACTGCACTTGATACCCACACAAGGCTGGGTTGACCTGGGAGTCAAGGTCATTGTTTAAAAAAAGTCAGGCTCCGTCAGGACGCGAACCCACAACATTCCGATCCGCAGGCAGGGTCTAGCAGCCAACGCCACGGCGACTCCCCTTGAAACATCCCTGCACCCCCCCCCCCGCCCTTTCCCCTCCCCCGGGTCAGCGTCCTTGAACTGCATCTTGTTTCGTGTCAAGTTATCTCAAGTGAAATTTGACCTAGCCATGGGACCACGAATTCTCTAGTTGTGTTTTAGTTTAGAAAGGCCACATACAAAAGCCCATTAGAGATAAGTGAAAGGGCCCTTATGACTGGTGCAGCTTCTTTGTCGGGTCTCTGAACAGCCTCTCTTCACTAATGATACGTCGACGAGCAGATACGTTCCCAGGCAATCAGTCAATAGACGCTAGCGGAGAGGTGGGTAGTTCTGGGGAGGTTGAAGGACGATTTTTTTCTTCTTCTTCTTTTGTTTCTTCTTCTTCTCCTCCTCCTCTTCCCCCTCCTCCTTCTTCTTCTTCTTCTTCTTCGTCCTCTTTTTCCTTCTTCTTCTTCTTCTTCTTCTTCTTCTTCTTCTTCTTCTTCTTCTTCTTCTTCTTCTTCTTCTTCTTCTTCTTCTTCTTCTTCTTCTTCTTCTTCTTCTTCTTCTTCTTCTTCTTCTCTTCTTCTTCTTCTTCTTCTTCTTCTTCTCTCTTCTTCTTCTTCTTCTTCTTCTTCTTCTTCTTCTTCTTCTTCTTCTTCTTCTTCTTCTTCTTCTTCTTCTTCTTCTTCTTCTTCTTCTTCTTCTTCTTCTTCTTCTTCTTCTTCTTCTTCTTCTTCTTCTTCTTCTTCTTCTTCTTCTTCTTCTTCTTCTTCTTCTTCTTCTTCTTCTTCTTCTTCTTCTTTCTTCTTCTTCTTCTTCTTCTTCTTCTTCTTCTTCTTCTTCTTCTTCTTCTTCTTCTTCTTCCTCTTCTTCTTCTTCTTTGTTCACTTATGTAACCTCCAATGTCAGGTTCAGGTTATTCGTACCCTTCTGGGTAAGGATTAATATTATTAGTGTACGTCTACAACATATAATTTTACTGTTAGTCAACAATTAATAAAGAGGCAAAGAGTGACTAAACAAAATATAGTTTTATGCACTTACCCAGAGCTCCGAAATATCTTGACACAATTTATTCACAATTTGATTTCTACATTCAAAGTAGAAAAATAATAAACAGCCAGTTCCCAGAAGTCCAAACTACTGACTAGAAACACACACATCACAACACGACTGTCTTCCGTGAATTAAAATTAAAATTGCTGTATATCCACTTCACAATATCCGCTTGTAGATTTGTAATACGAATACGTTTAGAACACAGGACTTTGTAAGCATATTAAAATGTTACACCATGCAACATGGAAACGATTCCAGTAACCTATTTTCGAGGGGACTCCTCGAAAATGTACCGTGATTCAGTTGTCAGAACTGAATATACAGCCGGACGTGTCTAAGCCTACGACTTTATCTATCTCAATGAGGACAGCTTCGTTTGTTTTTCTACCGCTCAGGGCTCGAGGCAAGGTGTCCGCGTCGAGTTCTAGAGGTTCCAGGTTCAATCCCTGGTAAGGGCTGAGATTTTTTTCGTAAAAAACTCTTTCCCAGTCGGAAATCGAAAATAGTTACCTAACGGCGCTGCCCGGGCAAAGTTTGGAGCTAAAAATCTACCCAAAGTATTTCAGGATCCTCGCTGGTGCTATAGGGCCTGTGCCTTGTGCTGAGCTTCTTAGACTCAGACTTGAGTTAGAAAAAGAATGCAGCACCCATCGGTTACTACCCGTGTGCCATGATGTTGATCCATTGTTCAAACTTTTTCTATCGCTGATGATATATTTGCATTCTTCCCAAATTCAACTCTGCTGCGAATAACTAGTCAGATAACTTGCTAACCGAATAACCATTGTTTTTTTCTTTTAGAGATAATATTCATTGCACATTAGACATGACCATAAGTGCTCCGATCTCCTCCTGAGTGTGTGTCCTAGTGTTTTTAGGCTAACAACTCCCATTCTGTTTTGTTAGTCGTAACGACAGGTAGATCCTGCATTGTTTTCCCGTTACGCATCTCCAATTGGTAAACGAGTAATCAATACCGAGTCTTGCTTCCAAATAACTAACAAATCAATGAACGAGTCAGTTTTTACCAAAATTAACACACTTGGACATTACAAAAGGCTAACCTACGTAAAATTAACACACTTGGACATTACCAAAAGCTAACCTACGTAAAATTAACACACTTGGACATTACCAAAAGCTAACCTACGTAAAATTAACACACTTGGACATTACCAAAAGCTTACCTACGTAAAATTAACATTTGTGAAATGAGATGCCCGAGAAAAGCCGTCAACTTAACTCACCGAGACAATGTTAGAAATAATACTATCACACACTGTAGAAACTACACCATGTAGCAAATTCATTGAGAAACAGAAGATCGAATGGTTTGGATATTTTGTCAAAATGCAGCTCGAACAACAATCAACGCAGGCGCTACACGTGAAAAGATCTGAAGTGAAAGCAAGAGGACGCCCTAGGAGAACATGGATCGATGACATTAAAGAGCTTCTACATCGACACGGTATGACCATCAAGCAATGGATCGCAAACTGTTCCTCCCCACAACGCTTAACGGCAGAAGTGGAAATTGATGATGATGATGATGACTAATGACTAACATGGGCGTGGTGTAGTAGATACAATCGTGACATTTCATGAAATAAATACAACTAAATTAAAACGTGTTTCTGAACAACAAATATGCGCTCACGACAGATAAGGTTCATCGATATCAGGATTACTCAAGACAGTTGTGTATGTTTTTAGGACTATGTGCTTGATTTTTAGTGCTCACACACAAGTGGATGAATCAGATTATGGCTCACAAGTGGATGAATCAGATTATGGTCGTCGCTTGGTAGGAAATTAGGTTTCATTGTAGATTTTTTTTTTTTAAATGTACGTTGCGTATTCTTTACTGGACGTTGCAGAACAAGCCCTAGCATTTTTTGGCTGTTTGTTGTTTTTTTAAGGCAAGTTTACGTCCAGCAGTTTGCCATTGTCCCTGGACGGTCGGCTTCTCGATAACACTGTCGAAACCAACGCAAGGCGCAAGGTCCGCAGCTGGGATTGAACCTGGCACTCCGGCATTACAAAGCGCGTTCGCATCGACTTAACCAAAGTCGCCGACTTATTATTGTAGATAAAGGAAGTAAAAATCCGTGAATGAAAAGTACTAATAGTAGTACATTTTACCCCACTAGAACATGACACAAGCGATAAACACCCGATGACACAAAGTGCCACTATGAGGATGAGGTCCCGGAAACCGCGTTTAGCCGTTAGGCAATATTTAAGGCCAGACTATATTGCGGCCCCTGGCAAAAACCAGGGTGGAGCTTCAAAATAACGAAAAATTGCACCCCAGTAAGGAATGAGGATAGCCGTGAAGGAAAAGCTACCCGTTTAAATCCAATTCCGACCAGTTTGTATGAATAACTGTGGTGCCGTCTTCATAATAAAGGTTAGCTCCGATGGAACTCCGACAAGTTCTTCTTTCGCTGTGGATGTGTACTCTTTGAACTTACCTTTCGCCTATCTCTTGATATTATCTTTCCATTTGTATCAGTGTCTGCCTCTTGATCTTGCTTGCCTTCAACATTGTCCCTCCAGTTCAGTTTTCGCGAGTGTTATGTCTCTTAAAATGACCAACAAATTTCAGTTGTCTTCAGTTTACTTCTTTCGCTAACCTCTTTTCACTCTTAGTCTTATTACAACCTCAATATTTGTTTCTGTTTCAATGAAATACGACCTGTTTGTTCTTCCGTACACACACATCTCTAGAGAGTCAGTTCGATTTTCTCGCTGCCTATTCATTGTCAAGATTTCTGCACCATACAGCAGGGTTAAGTATACATAACATTTCACGATGTTCATTTGTAATGTGCTGTTTATCTTTATAAATGTCAGTAATGTCACGCTATTTTAAATATTTCGTCCTATTCGTGTTCTTCTTTTGACTTCTATTTCATTACCACACTAGTGTGTGTACTGTTCTGAGAGACCACGTTGTCGTACAAAGCCAAAGTCTAGATGGACGAACAACCAGAACTTTCCACTGGAATTCATAGCCGGTGAAGAGAAAGAAAGAAGGCACCATAATAAATGACTCTTTTAAAGGGAAGTCCCGTTCCTACTTTTACTGACTCCGTGTGATTCAGAAGCCAGATGTATCGTGCAGCCCTACTTGGGTAAGGACGGGGAGACGCGCTCAACCGAACGTTTCTTCTCAGAGTCTTTTTCAACGAAATAAAAACAAAATACAATACAGTCACAAGCAACCTTTGTGTTGATGCTATATTGCTAGAAAAAAGGACATTTCCACCAGGCATATTAGGCACAGTGTTAGACGTATACTTCATTGACCAACAGGCACTTTTGGGTGATGTTGTCACCACCACATCTGCCGCCCTTACTGTCCAGGACACCAACTGGTACCCATTCAAGGATGGGTCGACCAGGAAGCCAGGGATTTGTTGTTGTTGAAAAAAAGTCAAGACTGAACCCACGACCTTCCGATCCACAGACGAGAGGTAATGCTATATTACATAAAGATATTTCTCAATATCCGCTTTCCTGAAGTCATCCCTATTTTTAAAATCACGTGTTCCGCTCTAAATAAAACTGATTACATAATTTTGGTTGAGACATGCACCAATATTTCTAGTAACAAAAATGAAAGAACATTTGAGCTAAAACAATTACACTAAAATAACCCACTTGCTCTCCATTTATAGCAACCATTTTTAGTCAATTTCTATTTAATCTCCGGTGAGTATATTATTTTTATCCTATACATAAGTCCCAATTAAAAACAACTTGAATGATAATTGATTCTGCAAAACAGGAAATGCGAAAGATTATATTTGGTACCAGAGTGAAGATGTTTTAAGTTCTCTGAGCCGAGGGAGGCTGGAGTAGCCCAGGATTAGGCGCGACCTCATCGACGTGTCTTCTTAAGCTCACAGTCCATTTCAGGGGCGGCGACACAAAGAAAACTTGAAGAGGGGAGTGGTGGACTGTCTTAGAATCTTTACACATTTTCCCTCGCGGCAGGGGTGGTTGGGGTTTGAAGCCTCAAGGAGTCTAAGACTTGATTAAACCTTCAGGGTATTTTAATTTCAAATCACTGCAAACAGGGGAAATCAATGAGTTTTGAGGATTGTCCAAACACGCCACGTGGCAACAGTGTGTTTTTCTTCCGCAGTTCATTGCGATTTTATGTAATGTATGTATTCCTAAGCTTGCGCGTAAACGCTGACCCCAAACCCCAAAGCTGACCTTTACATTACCCAGTGCTAAATATAGCTCCCTAAATGTATCTACCTGGTGTGCTTGGGGTGAATTAAAATTGAAGAACCGCATTCAATGATAAACAGTTTTGTAATAATAATAATGATAATAATAATGATAATAATAATGATAATAATAATGATAATAATAATAAGTAAAGTAAAGGACTCTTGTCAACGCCTGGAGGTCTATTGGGCATATAGGGCTAGACCTATATTTTATACACCGATCGGCACTGGGTGGGTGATGTGGTCAGCATCACACCGACCGCCTTTACTTCCCATAACCTTCCCTATTATTATTATTATTATTATTATTATTATTATTATCATCATCATCATCACCACCATTACCATTTTCTGCTGCTACATGGGCGCCAGTTATAAACTCAGGCTGGAAGTTCTGGTTGTTTGTCCACCTCTGGACTTTAGTCTTGTTGCCGATCAGCAGTGTCGGGTAATCATCCGTTTGATAGATCTATCTTATAAACATGCAGACTGCTGGTTCCTTGTCATGTCAGGCAGATGCACTCTGATTTCGAAGGAAGCTCCAGTTTAGGCGTCACTTACGACATGCTTGATGGGTAGACAGTGGGTCTATTCTTGTTTTCCCCCACAATGGGGCTTGGAGCCACACGGGGAATCATGATGATGATGATGATGATAATGATGATTAGTGAGAGCCGTAGTGGTGTAGCGGCTAGGCGCTAGCCTGCGGATCGGAAGATCGTGTGTTCGGATCCTGACGGAAACGAAATAATTTTTTAATGACCTTATCTCGCAGGCAGACCCAGTTTTGAGGGTAATGCCGGCGTGCCGGGTTCGATCCCGGCTTCAGACAATTTGTCTCGCGTTGATTTCGTCATTGGCGCCGAGAGGTGATCGTTCTGAAAGCAGTGGCAAAAGCGTGACGTAAAATTGCCTAGAAGAACCACAAAGCCAAAAAATTCCTGGGGTTTGTTCTGCAACGTTCTTAAGGGCTACACAACTAACATAACTAGGAAAATTTTGGAAAGTAAACGCGGCCAGTATGATAATGAAGGCATCACATATCGAGGTCTATAAAAAATATGTCTTTAGCGTTGCAAACGCGCTTCGTAATGTCACGGTGCCGGGTTCGATCCCAGCTGCGGGCTTTGAGCCTTGCGATGACTTCGACAATGGTACCGAAAAGCCGACAGTCCAGTGAGCAATGGCAAACTACTGGACATAAACTTGCCTAGAAAAACCACATACAGCCAACAAATGTTGGGGTTGGTTCTGCAACGTCCTGTAAAGGATACGCAACTAACTAACCCCATGCACCACTGGCGTGTAAAGGGCCCTTCACTTCATCGAACATCATCATCATCATCATCGTCATCATCATCAAAATCGACAGCAACACAATGTCCACCTTTGCTTTCAAGCAATTACCATTGCTTGAAAGCAAAGGTGGACATTGTGTTGCTGTCGATTTTGATGATGATGACGATGATGATGATGATGATGATGATGATGATGATGATGATGATGATGACGATGATGATGATGATGATGATGATGATGATGATGATGATGATGATGATACGTCCACTCACATCATGAAAAAAGAAGGCTTAACTTAGTTGATTTTAATTTACACAAAGAAATACCAATACTGGTTAACTATCCGATCGTACCTCCCTTGGGGAGTAACTATCACGTGACTTGGATGCAGACTACCCACAGAAGCCGTAAGAATAGATCCCCGAAGAAGATGAAGTATCCAGGATAAATAACAACGAAATTACACCGTTGTTTTGAGCAATTCTTTTAACTGAGTTTTTGGCTTTTGTCTAAATGCATGGTAAGATAGAACGAATCTTCGTAAAAAAAATCATTCACTCATCATCATCGTCATAAACCACTTATGCCGTTTAGAGGCGTGGGGGGGGGGGGGGGGTAAAGTTTGCGATCCAGTGAAAGCTGGCTAGCACTGGCTATTGCCGTGCTGTAAAGGCCTAAAGTGTTTTTAATGTTGTCGATCCATGACTTTTGGTAGCCGTCCTCTTGCTCTTACATTCTAACGAGATAGCCAGCCTATTTGATCTGCTGTTTCTGAATGAATCTAGTACAAGGTGTCGTTCTCACAGTCTGTCTGATTGTATCATTATGCCCCCGATCTAGGATTTTTACTTAGATCCAGAGGTCGACCACACAGATTATGGACCGCAGAAATATCAGACATGGAAAAATCACTTTATACGAAGTTAACAGAAGGGCCCGTTTCAGAGATCTTTTTCTGCCCTGACGTGGCGAGGTGTTCCAGAGATCTTTTCCTGCCCTGACGTGGCGAGGTGTTCCAGAGATCTTTTCCTGCCCTGACGTGGCGAGGTGTTCCAGAGATCTTTTCCTGCCCTGACGTGGCGAGGTGTTTCAGAAATCGTTTCCTGCCCTGACGTGGCGAGGTGTTCCAGAGATCGTTTCCTGCCCTGACGTGGCGAGGTGTTTCAGAGATCATTTCCTGTTCTGACGTGGCGAGGTGTTTCAGAGATCGTTTCCTGCCCTGACGTGGCGAGGTGTTTCAGAGATCGTTTCCTGCCCTGACGTGGCGAGGTGTTTCAGAGATCGTTTCCTGCCCTGACGTGGCGAGGTGTTTCAGAGATCGTTTCCTGCCCTGACGTGGCGAGGTGTTCTAGGAGTAGAGACAAGAAGAACGAGGTTTGAGGATTCCTTGTTAGACGAGAAATAAAGTGTTCATTCAATGATTTGATTTTTTGTAACAGTGTCTGAATATTTTGTGGTCCTCCTCGGTTGAATTACATGTTGTTATGTTTGGACGGGCTGTGCAGCGGGGGGGGGGGGGGGGGGGGGGGGGGGAGGTTGAGAGTGGTGGGGGGGGGGGGGCTTGCCACATCCTCAAAGAGGGAACCACCTGATTAAGGTTTGACACTACTGCCCTTGTGGGTGGTTCAGAAAAACACACTTTTCCTTGCTTACTGGTAGTCGTTCGAGAGTCACACCGTGCAAGAGAAAGGGACCTCATTACCTAAAATTTCTATAGTTAACCTTCATTGTGAAGATAGTGCATTTAATTTTTTTAATTAATTTAATAATTAATTTTGGTGACGAATTCCCTATTCTTGCTATCTTCATTTAAAAAGAAAAATTTCATGTACCCAACTCTACACAAACTAAAGCTCCCGCACAATTAGAACAATCTACTCTTTAATGTTCGTAATCCAGAACAAAGCACAACACCGTACCCGGTTGTTAATAAGGCAGGATATTTTTTCTCCGGGCAACTGTTGCGACTCTGCACCGAGCACTCAAACTTTCAAAGCGCTGGGAACCGGCGAAAGGTTCTTGTATAAACTACAGCCTTCATTCTGACAAACTCTCTCGACAAGAACTCATTGACTTTTTAACTCCGCTACTGAAATCTCTTCAGATAGTATTCCAGAAAATATACTTCACCTGTTGTTGTTAGTTGTAGTCTGTGATTCTAACTTGGAGTTAAAACTATTCGAAATTCTGGGGTTTTAGCAGGAGGTCATATCGTCTGTGAGGTCAGTAGATATTTTAACATCTTTTCTCAGTGGTTTGTGATGTAACCGCACGACGGCAATTGACGCAGCTACAACAGCTGTAGTTCTTACTGATGTTGCTGCTGCTACAAGACTAACAACAACAACAAGAACAAAAACAACAACTACTACTACTCCTCCTCCTCCTTCTCCTTTACTATTGCAGCTGCTGCTGCTACTACTAATACTACTACTACCACCACTACTGCCACCACTACTACCACTACTACCACTACCTCTGCTACTACTACTAATACTACTACTATTACTACCATCACTACCACTACTACCACTACTACCACTACTGCTACCATTACTACCACTACCACCAATACTACCACTGCTACCACTGCTACGGCTACTACCGCTAATACTACTACCGCTGATGTCGCTGCCGCGGCCGCTCCTGTTAGTACTACTACTACAGCTGCTGCTAGTACTACTATTACTATTACTACTACTACTACTACTACTACTACTACTACTACTACTACTACTACTACTACTACTACTACTATTACTGCTACTACCACCACAGCCACCACTATTGCTGCTGCTACTACTACTACGACTACTAATGCTACTACTACTGCTGCTGCTGTTACTACTACTACAACTACTATTTCTTTTTCTTCCTCCTCCCAGCCTGCTCCTCCTATTCCTTCGTCTTCTTCTTTTTATTAATATTATTATTATTATCATTACTACAATAATATCATTCTATCGTCCTATATATTTCATTGTTCTGATCAACCCTTTTTCTTTTCCCCTTTGTTGCTCTGAAATTGATACTAGTGCAAGCTGTGACAGAAGATATCACAGAGCTCGTTTCCGCCCAGGATCTTTGCTATCGATTCCAACTGGCTCTGTAGCGCTTTAAAATATTGGTTTTGTGTTCAAGGGTGGCATGTCGAGCTGTCGTTTATACATAGTTTATGACCTTTTTTCACAAGGAGCGGGAGTTATTTGGTTTGTGTTGCAGACGATTATCTGTGAGGGCAGTTGTGTTTTCTTGGCTGTGTTTTGTTGTACTGTGGTTGCTGATCGTAAGTTTGAAGAATTTATTTTTATTTTTACCCGCCTTTTTTGTGTATTAATTTATTAATAATGTCCGTCTGTTTGTCTTGATTTTTATGTTTTATTTTTTAATATTATTTTCCCTCCTCCCTCTTCTTCTCCTCCATCTCCTCCTCCTCTTCTCCTTCTCTTTCTCCTCGACCTCGTCGTCTCCTTCTTGTCCTTGTCCTTGTACTTCTGTTTCTTCTACTACTACTGCTGCTCCTGCTTCTACTATTACAAATACTTCTACAAATAATACTAATGCTGCTACTGCTACTACGACTACTATTATTACAACTACTACAAATACTACTATTACTGCTGCTGCTGGTACAACAACTACTACTACTGCTGCTGCTGATACAACAACAAACAACAACAACTACTACTACTACTACTACTACTCCTCCTACTACTACTACTACTACTACTACTACTGCTGCTGCTGCTGCTGCTGCTGCTGCTGCTACTACTACTACTAGCAGTAGGTTTTTGTAATCAGGTTGACTTGAGAGCTGAAGGAGTCGTGTACTTAAAAATCCGTTTTGACGCAGATTCGAACCCGAAACATTCGACTCAGCATGCAAACATCTAACCATTACGCTTCTGTGCCACCCGGATCTTTATTTAGCTCCGGTAAACACTCATAGGTCTCAGTAACTCCCGCCTCTTGCTGTGGCTAACATATCCTGGTCCGACCGGCAACCACCTGCCACAGCTTGGCTCTATAATATACAGCTGGTGGGCACATAACAGCATTTATAGCCGGGCTGAAATACGAGCCAATATTTTTTGTGCTTGTAGTTGCAGGAAAGCAATACGGGAGTGGTGTTTTGTTGGTTCGTTATTTGTTTCGTTGATTGTTTCGTTGATTGTTTCGTTGACTAGTTGTTTTATTGATTGGCTGACTGTATTTTTTGTTGGTTTTGTTGGTTTTGTTTGCTTGTTTGGTTAAATGGTTGACTTGTTGAAGAGTTGGTTGGTTGGCTGGCTGATCTATTATTTGTTTGATTGATTGGTTGGCAGTTTTGTGCTTTCGTTGTTCACTTGGCTCGATGTTTGGTTGGTTCGATGTGGGGTTAGCTGCTTGGCTGTTGGTTTTGTTTTGTTCGTGTTTTCTGGTCAGATGCGAGCAAATCGTGACGTATCAACGGCGAAAGACGATGATAACAATGACGATGATGGTAATGATGATAATAATTATGATGTTTAATATAAAGTGAAATCATTCGCCTTTACTTGCGTCCCTTTCCAAGACGTCTCAGAACCAACCTCAACATGTTTAGGATATTGTGATTTTCCTTAGCAAGTTTATGTTCAGAAGTTTGCCATTGCTCATGAATGGTAGGTTTTCGATACCGCCGTTGTAGTGGCAAACTACTTAACGTTTAATTTGCCTAGAAAAACAATAACAACCAAAAGAAATGCTTGGGTTTTTCTGCAATGTCCTGTAAAGGATATGCAATATATATATGTATATATATATATATATATATATATATATATATATATATATATATATATATATATATATTACAGTGTTATGATATTACCTTCGGGAGTGCAGCTAATCTAAGAGAAGGTAAACTCTGACTACACACCTCCACTGGCTTGTGGCCATCACCATGTTTGGGAAAGTGCTTCGGGAGTAAACCCTGAGGAAAAATCCGGAGCTGGAGTCCCTAAGGCGGTTCAGCATTGTATACAGTGCTATTCCGGCAATTCCTGCAACGTCCTCGGTGCCAAGTTGTACTGGTTTTTGCCTTTTCCTTGGTATCACCGGCGACGTAGAGAGGGGGTACTTGCTGCCTGGGCAACAGTCTGTACTCCAAATCAAAACGCCCTGGCCTGTGCCTTGGAGAGGTCACTCCAGCGATGCTTAACACTTCGACACAACACGGGAAACAGCAGTCACCGGTTATAAGCCTTTGCTCAATTGGCGTAGAGCTAGGCGCCAGGGGTTGTTTGCTACGGTGGGAGAGACCATCGTAGTCTCATTGGACAGCTACCGCCCGCCTCAGCTTGGCAGCCCCCAGTCAGTAAGGTGTTGTCCCGCCACGATTCGTTTGCCTTGTTGGGTGCACAGGGCTTAGGGGATAACCCGACATACGGATTGTAATCCTTGTACCTACACAAAGAAGCCAAAAAATCAGATTCCCAGCTCTAAAGCTGGGCACATGGAACGTGAGGACCATGACACCTGGTATTCTGGACGATCTGCAGCATATGAGCGAAAACTGCAGTCATTAACAACGAACTGTCCCGTTTGAACGTAGACATTGTTGCCCTACAGGAAACCCGGCTCTCCTCCTCAGGTAGCATCAAAGAGAAGGACTTCACATTCTTCTGGCAGGGAAAACCATCTTCGGAGTCCATGTAACAAGGCGTAGGCTTTGCGATTAGGAACCGATTGCTTGGAACTGCCACACCACCTACAGGAGGATCAGAAAGGATCCTTAAAATTCAGGTCCAGACAAGAGCTGGACCATTCATTCTGATAAGTGCCTATGCACCAACCCTGCCCTCTTCTCCCGACTCCAAGGACAAATTTTACGAAAAACTCAGTTCCACACTCAGCGAAGTCCCGGACAGGGAAGCCCTATTCATTTTGGATGACTTTAATGCAAGAGTGGGCGCTGAGCACAGCTCATGGCCATCCTGTATGGGACATTTTGGAGTAGGACAAATGAATGAAAATGGACAGAGGCTGCTTGAACTATGCTGTCTTCACAACCTCTGCATCACAAATACCTTTTTTGATCTGAAGCCCCAGCACAAGGTCTCTTGGAGACATCCCAGATCTAAGCACTGGCACCAGCTTGATGTCATCCTCACTAAACGCAGTCACCTTCATCTTGTTAAGGTCACTCGCAGCTATCACAGTGCAGATTGTGAGACAGATCACTCCCTTGTGTGCAGCAAAGTGAAGTTAATCCCAAGCAGAATACATCGGGCAAAGAGGCCAGGACGGCCCCGCATTGACAGACACAGGAGAAAGTCGTAATCCTGGAAAAGTAGGAGAATTTATAAAAATCCTGAGCACAGCTCTCCCCGGCCCACCAAACGCGGATGCTAGTGACAGATGGAAACATCTAAAACACGCCCTTTATGATTCTGCCATGTCCGTGTTCGGTAAGAGGCAAGTTAAATCACTGGACTGGTTTGAGGAACACAAGGAAAAAATGTTGCCAATAATAGAGGAGAAGAACAAGGCTTTATTGGGATATAAAATCCAGCCGAATATTAGAAATCTGCAAGTGCTCAGGTCCATTCGCTCTAGAGTCCAGAAAACTGCACGGCGCTGCGTTAATGATTACTGGATCAAACTTTGTGAGAGGATACAAACCTCAGCTGCTACTGGCAACATAGGGGGAATGTATGCTGGCATCAAGAAGGCTATTGGGCCAGTAAAAAGAAAGATTGCCCCTCTCAAATCAACCACGGACGAAATCATAAAGGATCGGACAAAGCAGCTGGACCGATGGGTGGAGCACTACTCAGAGCTATATGCTACAAGCACCTTTGTATGTGAAAAAGCCTTAAATGCAATGGAGTGTCTGCCAACCATGGGTGAACTAGACACGGAACCCTCCGTCACAGAAATCGGTGAGGCAGTAGATGGGCTTCCTTCAGGGAAGGCCCCAGGAGAGGATGGTATCCCACCTGAGATCCTAAAATGCTCCAAGGATGCTATTCTTCCTGAGCTACACAAGATCTCTGTCAGTGTTGGCAAGAAAAATCGGTGCCACAGGATATGAGAGATGTCAACATTATAACTCTCTATAAAAATAAAGGAGATAGAAGCGACTGCAACAACTATCGCGGGATCTCTCTATTGAATTATGTGGGGAAAGTCTTTGCTCGTGTTATCCTAAAGAGGTTGCAAATTCTAGCGGACAGAGTATACCCGGAATCACAGTGTGGGTTTAGGACCCAGAGATCAACAGATCAGGCAGCTAAAAGAGAAGTGCAGAGAGCAACAGAGGCCACTGCTCATTGCTTTCATAGATCTCACTAAGGCCTTTGACTATGTCAGCAGAGATGGTCTATTCGGGATCCTTGAAAAATATGGATGCCCACCTATACTACTGAGTCTAATCAAATCCTTTCATGAGAATATGAGGGGGACCATAATATATGAGGATTCATCATCTCGACCCTTCCAGATTCGAAATGGAGTAAAGCAAGGATGTGTTCTGGCTCCCACGCTGTTTGGCATCTTTTTTATCGCATTATTATGGCGTGCATTTGGGACAGCAACTGAGGGGATATACCTCCGTTCGAGGTCAGATGGCAATCTTTTTAATCTGTCCAGGCTACGTGCAAGGACAAAGGTGCACAAAAGATGCTTCAGAGATTTTCTGTTTGCGGATGATGCATCCATTGTTTCACATTCAGAGGATGATCTGCAGATTCTGATGAATCGCTTGCAAAGAATTTGGGCTTACCATCAGTCTGAACAAAACACAAGTGATGGGATTGAATGTTGGAAATCCAACAAACATTAGTGTGTATGACCATCAGCTGCTGGCTGTAAATGAGTTTGAGTACCTAGGCTGATGTATCTCAGGCAATCATTCTCTGGATGCAGAACTAAACAAACGTATAAGAAAGGCCTCTGCTATGTTTGCAAATCTCACAAAGAGAGTCTGGTCAAACAAAAAGCTAACTGATAATTCAAAAATGAAGGTTTATGAGTCTTGTGTCCTGAGCACATTACTGTACGGCTGCGAATCATGGACTCTCTATGCTCCGCAGGAAAAAAGACTGAATACCTTCCATATGCGCTGTCTGAGACGCATCCTTGGTATATTATGGCGAGACCTTGTCTCCAACGAATGTGTGCTCACAAGATCAAAAATACCATTAATGTATTGTATACTGAAGCAAAGACGTCTGCGCTGGTTGGGACATGTCTCCCGCATGGAGGATGGTCGTATTCCAAAAGATCTCCTATATGGTGAATTGGTAACTGGGAATAGACCTACAGGAAGGCCAAAGCTGCGCTATAAAGATGTATGCAAACGTGACCTAATAGATACCAACATAGACACATAGACGTGGGAAAAATCAGCTGCAGATCGACTACTATGGAGACAGAAAGTGAAAGACGGACTGTCACATTTTGAAAGAAACCGAACACAACGAGCTGTGGAGAGGAGAGACCGGAGAGTAAAACTGCCTCACAACGAGGGAGTAACTGCTTTTGTGTGTATCCTGTGTGGCAAAGGCTGCCATTCCCGCATCGGACTTTACAGTCACAGCAGATGCTGTTCCCAAAACCAGCGGCACATCTCCATAGTCCCCCGGGACTGACGGATGCCATTATGATATTACCTAGTGTAATTTAAAACACACTATGAGTCTGAGGATGTTATATGGCTCAGAGTCTTATCAAGAATCAATCCCGCCCTGTGTTGAGCTGGATGCAAGAATGCATTAAAAAACCTGACCCAGACACAATTAGCGAACAAAGACCAGAATGGATCTCTTTTTAACTAGCCAAATAAACAAATAATCAACTCCAGCAGAACTGAAAACAACGCCGCTGTTTTGTATTTTTAGGTTTTTGAGTGCCAGGAAATTTTTAGCAGACTTTTTGTAGCTGCTATTGATTTCGTAATTATTCATTTGCTAGTTCCGTCTTATTCTTTTTTTTTTTTTTTTTTCTGGAACCGTCATTCTATCACAGTCCTTGCCATGGGCGCTGACACATCAAACAAAACATGAACCGGACGGACGATGTTCCACACGGAATACCATCGGGTAGATAAGGATAGGAGACAAAGTTGCGGCACAGAAAAGAAAGGGGCGGTCTATCTCTGCGGGAGGGAACATTACCCGAGAGAACTTGCGCACATTCCTCAATCTTAGTCCTGCATGTAGCGAAAATAAACCAGACCACAAATATAACCGCAGACTGTTGGCGGCTCGTTGCCGCTGCCAAAAGCAGGTGGATTTTTTTTTTTCTCAGACGATGACCGGACTTTTTTCAAAAATGACCTTGGATCCCAGGTCGACCCAGCCTTGAGTGGGTACCAGGTATAGTCATAGGAAGTAAAGGCGGCCGGCATAATGCTGACCACACAAAGAAACATGTGCCGTTTGGTCTGTAAAATGAAGGCGTGGGAAGGGGTCATTTACTTTTGTACTGTGATTATTATGGGCTGAGTCGCAAATAAATCTAATTATATTTGAGTCCTAGGCTAAGCTAACCCTACCCCTTCCCACGCCCCATACTATCGGCGCCTTCGTGCAGGTGGGCATCAAAATCCCAACAGCTATGGCTTCACAGAGTCCAACAACAAAAACAACGAGAGAATAAATCATGTATACACATATGCAAGGACATATTCAAACAACAAAAACAACCCAAACAAAAAGGGAATAAATCACGTATACACGTATGCAAGGACATATTCAAACAACAAAAACAACCGAAACAAAAAGGGAATAAATCATGTGTCCACGTATGCAAGGACATATAACAAGGCTAATTTGGAGGGAGATATTGATAACGGTAAGCAACTATAGGTAATGCACTTGGGACGAGTCTGAAGAAAGCATACAACATGCAACTAATCAAGAGTATAACGTGTAGTTGGGAAGAGACGGGTAAAAAGAAATTCGATGTAAAATATGGATGTTTTACTGTACCAGGTGGTATGTATTTAGGAGATGCAGTAAATAGTTTAGGAAAGAAGACTTTTCTCATAACTGTGCAACATCTCGTAGTCATTAGGAAGGAAATGGAGGCTTTTGAGATGAAATGACACAGAAAGATTATAAGAATACCATTGAACAAGATAAAGAGAAATATGGAGATCCTAAAATATCTGAACATTGAGGAAATCTGTCTCGTAAACAACGTCTTGTCCGCCTCGAGAGCTAGAGGTTCCGGGTTCATTCCCCGGTAAGGGCTGGGATTTTTTCACGTAAGGAATACTGATGAAAATTGGACAAACCCTAGACAAGCGTGTCGTAGGAGGCAACTCATTATGATGTTTCATTGGAAGTCAGACTAAATCTGCCTGAGAGCGAGGGACCAACAGTGCTTATACAAATAAGTCAGATCTGTAAAACAGATGCACACTTAAAACTCAGGTCCTGCAACAAAGCTTAAGTCCAGAAGTGGACGAACAACCAGGACTTTCGCCTGGAGTTTTCAGCCGGTGAGCGCAAACAGTAGTTGAAATAAAAGCAGTGGTGGTAGTAGTTGTGGTGGTGGTGATGGTGGTTGTGGGGGTTGTAGTAGACGTGTGGTAGGTTTATTAATGTGGGACCGGGGTATATGGTGCTCAGTCAGTATCTCACAGACGAATCAGCCCGTGATGGATGATTAAGATCAACTATACAAAAGTTCTCCCCCAAGCAGATTCGAACCCAACGTTTTTAGACCTGCAGACGAACGACTAGCCACTTTTGACCGCTCTAATTGTACCTTCTTCAGAGGCTGAACGGGGCGGGCAGGGGGGGGGGACGGACAGTGAGTAAGTAAAGTATCTTCCCGTGTGAGTTCCATTTTTCCATCTTAGGGAACAAGAAATCCCCCTTAACCCATCCCCCCCCCACCCCGCCCCCCAGAATTTACAGAAGACTATCAAACTCTCACACCAAGACTGTTTGAAAATAACTTCACATGTTCCGTGATGGATGGTGATTATTTGATAGCCTATCCTGCATACAATGAAAAAACCATACCTTATGGTAAGCTAATGCTAGAGCTGACTACCCGATAGTGAAACGCCCATGAGTATTGTGATGTTTTGAAACGTTCCAATAACCCAGTTAACTGTAAGCACTCAGATTGTTTGCTTTGAATCGGTGTCTGGGTTTTCATACGCTGCAAATGAAGCAAAATTAAAACTATTTATTTCTCTCTTTTTTAAATTAAATAAAATAAAATCCTAAAATGAAATGATAATTTACAGGCTGCACGCCAGATTTCAACAATTTACACCCAACAGTTACTGAATTAGAGATTAACATTTTTTTTAAGGTTTTCAAAGTCCTAACTGGCAACAACTAAGATTAAGTATATGGTCTGGATACATACAGGCGTACATTTCCTCGGTGCCCCCTGACCTAAGGGGCTTAGGTCTCTTCAGGCCTCCCACCTTCCACCCCCCCCCCTTTTCACGCCAAGAAAAAAAAAAACCACGCCATCCACCGTCCCCAAATGGTTAGGGGCTGTGTCTTCTATCAAACATCTTTGGCAGTTATTTTGTTTCTTTTTTTATTTATGCATCTGTTATTTCAAATATATTAGTAGTCCATTCGGTGCATCACTACTACTACTACTACTACTACTACTACTACTACTACTACTACTACTACTACTACTACTACTACTACTACTACTACTACTACTACTACTACTACTACTACTACTACTACTACTGCTGCTGCTGCTACTACCACTACTGCTGCTGCTGCTGCTACTTCTGCTGCTGCTACTACCACTACTACTAATTTTAAGCGAGGCTTAGCGCCTTCCCCGAACTCTAGAAATGAAAATTTTAAAGTGACGAGCCCTAACACAATATTTATTATTGTTTTTCATTATTTATTATTTTTATTATTTCAAAGGTAGGCTTGAGCCAACTCACCCCCCCCCCCCCCCACCCCCCCCCCCCCTCCCCCCCCCCCAAAAAAAAAAACCTTTTTTCTGTAAATAAAAACATGTAAGGGGAGATTAGCATTTACATCCCCCTCTCCAGGGTTTTATATGTGTTTGTGTGTGTGTGTGTGTGTGTGTGTGTGTGCGTGCGCGCGCTTCTGATCTCTACTCTAGACGTGTCTGGTCTTTGATTAATCAATTGTCCCTGGACCGACTTTACCCGTGACCTCCGCCATCTTGCAGCTCATCGCCTGACCTACTTGTATCTACGCTGATACTGTGTGATGCCGTGGTCCAATCGGAGACTCCCTGTTGTCTCCGGAGTTTAGTATATGGCATTTAGGTAAAGGTGAAAAGGTAAAGTCGGGAGATGTGAACCAGCGTCATTATACACGGTTAAAAACCATAAGTGCTCTGCCACCAGTACGGACAGCTGATGAGAATTGTCCGCCTATGTTACCGTTCGCACGTAACTCTGTAGCTACGGCGACGTTCCTCCATTTACCCCAGAGTGTCAACTCCGGTACCCATTTCCTAGAGGCTGGGTCAACCCCGGGAACCGCCCGGTTTCGAATACCGACCGTGGCTGCAGCGAGTCGTGGCTGGATTTGAAAGCGAGCCTCTTATCGACTGCGCTAACGCGGCCCCTGTATGGCATTTAAAGAACGTCGGGGGTCTTATGCTGGGCACTGGTTCGAATCCTTGCAAGGGTAAAAAATACTTTTTTGTTTTTAACTGGGTCTAAGGCACGCCCACACACACACACGCACACACACACACGCACACACACAGATTCTTTTTGCGACTGCACTAGTTCTGTATCCCTAAGTTCTTGCTTTTTATTTCTAGTCCAGTTTTCACATTACTTCCTATACTTGTTCTCATTTGTTTCGTTTCGTATTGTATGTAATATAACCTGTTGAACGGGGTTTCTGGGACCTCACCCCGGGTGATCCTCACCCGCATGGTGGAACTTTGTGTCACCGGATGTTTCTCGATTGGTGGATGTCCTCTTGGGGTTGAATCTCATTTATTAATTCGGGCATTTATTTCTTCTAACTTGTAGTCAGCTTAAATTGAATTAAATAATCATCTTGAAATACATGTAAAAGGAAGATAGCCATAGCAATACAAAGATTGAACAGTCTTAAAAGTCTATGGTTAAGCACCAGCAAGGAGATCAAAATTAGAATTTTGAGAGCATGCATCTTCCTTGTGGCTACATACGGATGTGAGTCGTGGACTATGTCTCAGTCCTTAAGAAAGAGAATATGGGCTTTTGAGCTGAAATGCTATAGAAAGATTCTCAGAATATCTTGGGCAAAAAAGATGAGAAATATTGACATCTTAAAAGATCTGAACATCAAGGAAGTTTGGCTAATAAACAGCATCCTTTCTCGAAAGCTGAAATATTTTGGTCATATCAAGCGCCAAGACGGATTGGAAAAAATTATAGCAGAAGGCATGGTACCAGGAAGGAGGGGCAGGGGCCGACCGACACGAAGATGGGCACAGGATATAAGTGACTCCTTGAGTGTGAAAGTTCATGAGGCGGGAGAACTGGCGAGAGACCGAGTTTCTTTCATGCAGACTGTGATGAGAGCGACGTTCTGCAAAGGACCTGCTATATGATGATGATACATCAACTTCCAACTCACATGTATGCTAA
The DNA here is from genome assembly GCA_905116865.2 of Candidula unifasciata. NCBI lineage: Eukaryota > Metazoa > Mollusca > Gastropoda > Stylommatophora > Geomitridae > Candidula > Candidula unifasciata. The sequence continues at coordinate 111,839 of CAJHNH020000652.1, forward strand.
AGTTATCTGAGATCAACTAGTGTCACTTTAAACGAAAGGGGCCTAGGGTCTGATCAAGTCTTTATCTAGCCCTGAGCGTGCAACTCTTCTTTGGCCACTTAGAAAGGCGACGCTGCTTTTGTGCAAATGTGTTTTGGTTTGAGGTTTGAACTAGGTATCAACATCATGGCACACGGATAGTAACCCATTAGTGCTCCGTTTTTCTTCTTACTCAAGTCTGAGTGCAAAGAAGCTCGGCAAAATGCTTCGGAGTTAAGAATCTACCCAAAGTGTTTCAGGATTCTCGCCGGTGCAACAGAGTTCGTGCACTGCGCTGATTCTATGGACTTAGGCTTGAGTCAGAAGAAGAACGGAGCACTTACGGGTTGCACCCGTTTGGCATGTTGTTGGTCCGTTGAATAAACATAAACCAAGCCTCACCCAGTAATGCGTATTTAGATATAGGTCACCTCCTGATTATCTTTATGGTAATATTGCACTAAGTTAGAACCTGTCAGATTTGCTGCGGTAGCCGAAGAAGTAGGACGAAATGAATGAGCGAAAAAAAAAAGAGTTGCGAAAAATCAAAAAAGGAAATTATGAGGAGAATTACAAGTAAAGGAAGAGGAGAAAAATCATAAAACTTTTGAAGCCTCTTATTTACCCCCTGCCCCTTCCTAAATCCTTGTCTCTGCGACCCTCCTCCCCTCCTCTTCCCCTTTCCCCAGAAAACAAAGGGGAAATAAAGGAAAAGTGCAAAACTTGTATAGAAACCAAAAGAACACTTGTCAATGCCGCAAATGGAACCTCGATGTACTGAACTCAAGGAAAGCATCGTTTTAGAAAATTCACAATCAACCATCCAACCCTATTGTAGTCATGTAACTGCCAATCATCTCCCGTTAATGAGCTTATTGATGCTTATTCACGGCTAGACACTCAATTCCCTTTCTATGATTGGATAATCTCAGGCCTGTTGTCCTGTCAAAAATGGCCGCCGTTGAATAATGTTGTAATTTCCGGTGCTTGAAGTGAAAGGCGCGACAACTCTGAATCATTTCCTTTTATTTTTAGTTGAATTTACCTCAGATCGGTTTCACTAAAACGTGAAGTAAAAGATCATCTTCATATCACTGGTAAATGGGTATATTAGGCTAGACGAAGATTTGTATAAACTAGTAAGCATCCCATGGGTGATGTGATCATTTACACGCCGGTCGCCTTTATTTCCACAGAACTGTTTTTTTTTTTTTTTTTTTCAAGTATAGGGAAAACATAGAGTTTGTGTCAGCTTTAGATAATTCTTTATCGTCAGAGCCGATCATAGGACTCAGAACAACACCAAAATTAACTGACATCATAAAAGCTACAGTAGGTTTACATAGCTACAGTAGGTTTACATAGCTACAGTAGGTTTACATAGCTACAGTAGGTTTACATAGCTACAGTAGGTTTACATAGCTACAGTAGGTTTACATAGCTACAGTAGGTTTACATAGCTACAGTAGGTTTACTTAGCTACATTAGGTTTACATAGCTACATTAGGTTTACATAGCTACAGTATGTTTACATAGCTACAGTAGGTTTACATAGCTACAGTAGGTTTACATAGCTACAGTAGGTTTACATAGCTACAGTAGGTTTACATAGCTACAGTGGGTTTACATAGCTACATTGCGTATTCAAATATTGTCTTTGTTTCGCTGTTATTTACCCTTTAGGCAGGTATACATTTCTTCTTGTTATTGTTCATTTTCTTCTTCTTGTTTTTATTCCTTTCCTCCTCCCAATTCTTCTTTTTCTTCTTCCTCTTCCTCTTCTTCTTCTTCTTCTTCTTCTTCTTCTTCTTCTTCTTCTTCTTCTTCTTCTTCTTCTTCTTCTTCTTCTTCTTCTTCTTCTTCTTCTTCTTCTTCTTCTCCTCCTTCTTCTTTTTCTTCTTTGTCTTCTTCATCTTCTTTTTCCTCATCTTCTTTTTTCTTTTCATCTGGTTCTTCTTATTTTTCTTCTTCTTCTTCTTCTTCTTCTTCTTCTTCTTCTTCTTCTTCTTCTTCTTCTTCTTCTTCTTCTTCTTCTTCTTCTTCTTCTTCTTCTTCTTCTTCTTCTTTCTTCTTCTTCTTCTTCTTCTTCTTCTTCTTCTCTTCTTCTTCTTTCTTCTTCTTCTTCTTCTTCTTCTTCTTCTTCTTCTTCTTCTCTTCTTCTTCTTCTTCTTCTTCTTCTTCTTCTTCTTCTTCTTCTTCTTCTTCTTCTTCTTCTTCTTATTCTTCTTCTTCTTCTTCTTCTTCTTCTTCGTCTGCTCCTCCTATTCCCCCTCCTCTTACCGCAGCCTAGCTTTAAGTAACAAACCAGCTTTGCCAACAGCTCTTTTAATGGTGAATGAAGAAGAAGAAGAAGAAGAAGAAGAAGAAGAAGAAGAAGAAGAAGAAGAAGAAGAAGAAGAAGAAGAAGAAGAAGAAGAAGAAGAAGAAGAAGAAGAAGAAGAAACAGCAGCAGCAATAGCAGACATAAGTGATTCCTATTTTGTTTACTTAAGCCAGGTACCCACTTGTGATCTATACGCATTCCTCTCATACCAAACACACACGCGTGCACACATACACACTCACACAAACACACGCAGGTACACAAACGTTCTTCTTCTAGCTGTGTTCATTGACCAAGCAAACAACCCTGGTGAGTTTGTTGGGGGCTGGCTCCCTGTGGAGTATTTGAGATGGTTATGGCACCCGTCATCTGTGTTCGCGGTTATTAGAGGCACAAATTCTCGACCTACATAACCGGCCACGCGTCTAATTGACCCAGCCTTGTAACATGCTTGTTAAACTGACCATGCCACACAAGGACATCGGAGACGCGGTACCACAGTGGCTGGACCATGTGTATCTCAAATCTCTACGGGGGCGGATTTGTTCTTTCGGACTTTTTCATGTTTCCCGGCCCATCTACCCACTTTCTCAGTCCGATCTAGGTCAGAGGTGTGTCACGTTGTACTGCTGTCTTTGAAAATTGTTTCTCGTGGGACCTAGGCCCAGACTGTGGGTAAGGGGGTTGGGTTAGGGACAGTTTTAGATGTGCTGGGGTCGTTAAAAGCTGTGTCGTCGTGTAGTATAGAACATACGACATCGGCGCTAATGTTATTGGAGGCAAGACAACCTGACACCTCTCCGACGTAGACGAGTCTGAGAAAGTATAAATGAAAGGTCAGACAGTGTGTAAATGTGCCGGGAAACGTGAACAGGGCCGTTCTTTCTTTAGAATTGACATTGGCTCGCAGGTCGATCAGCCTCAAAGGGGTACCAGATTATGTCCTCGGAAGTAAACATATAATGAAAAGTTATAAAACAAAACAACAAGTAGAACCAGTCAGAGTTACAGTATCACAAACACAAATGTCAAGTGAACTGTACGGCTGTAAATCCTTCATCAGTACCTTGAATAAATATGGAATACAACAAGTACAAACAAGATTATACAAAAGCCCTTACCTGACATCTCTGCATCGTGCTACTGCAAAGATAGGGCATGGCCACAAATGGGCTACAGTGCCACTCAACAAAATAGACTTGCACAGAGGGATAGTTAAAAAAGACGAAAATGGATAGCTGATAAAACAGAGTCAGCGGCGCAATAGCTGATCAATGATAATTCACACCCAGGTGACATCATAGTATATACAGATGGGTCTTTAGTGAGAGGTAAGAACAGTGTTAGGGGTTTTAATGCAAAGGTTAATGGGCACTGTTTAAAAACAGAATGCTTTGCGTACAACGTGACTACATCCAGTATCAGCATGGAGGTGGAGGCAGTAACGACAGTTTTCTGATGCCTTGAGAGCAACACATCCCGACATGTTGTGATTGTAACAGACCCACAGAGTATGTTTCGAAAACTTCAAACTGGTCGTAGAGTGGCTGGCATCAATTGATAAGACCCAGATCAAGGGCATATTATGGATTCTGTGTCCAAGATTTTACGGGTGCGAGGTAACGAGCAGGCTGATAGATTAGCTGCTGCCTCTGCTCTGGGTGGTGAGCTACTGTATGGTCAAGTGGATCTGGTGAAGGCTTTACTCTCATGGGATCGAATGGACAGTGCAGAAAAACAGTTAGGCGAATCCATACACTGAAAGACTAATTCAACGGGAGTGTATAGAGGTCCTGGAAGGTATTTAACATTGAAGGATAGACAGAGACGGACTTTTCATCAGGCTGTACCTGCTTCTTTTAGCATATAAGCTCTTCGTTGGCTGCTGAAGAAGGGGACGTAACGCGTGTGGGATGTCCCGAGTAGAGTGATGTCAGTTCATTCATTCATTCATTCATTCTCCATTTGAACAGACATTCTGACACTAGTGTGGCCACCGGAAATAAATGCAGGACAGAATCAGCTGGTGGCGACAAGGGACGTAACTTGGAAAGAAGAGGCCGCCAGTGGCGAGTTGACCACCTCATCCACCGAATGTCGCTTGGTGTATACAAATACTAGTCTAGAACTCTAAGGACTATGTGTGAAAGAAGTTAAAAGAATCATTTAAAAGGACTATGGGAAGCTTTTAGAGCGGTTCTCAACCAGTGGATCGCGATCCCTTTAGGGGTCAGAGGACCCTCTCACAGGGGTCGCCTTACGTGATTGAAATTTAATCGCGTGTACAACTGAATTGAACGACTGTTTCCGTCACTGATAGACTGCTTTTATAGTGACGGACTGTTTGTGTTAGCACTTCTGATGGCTGCCTTATGCCTGTAATGCGTGTATATGCTAGTGGATATATCCTGAGACTGAAGTCTGTGTCCGTTTTTCTACAAGGGATAGTTACGGACTCACTGACTGACTTTCTATCCCACTAGTACATCACACAAGCGATAAACACCCGATGACACAAAGTGCCACCATGTGGATGAGGATCACCGTGGAGAGGTCCCAGAAACCGCGTTCAGACAATTGGCCATATTGATGGCCTGCCTATATTGCGGCCCCTGTCAAAAGCCAGAGTGGGGCTTCAAATAACAAAAAATTACGTACTAAAATGGACGTAAGGAATCAATTACCGATTATAGTAATAGTTACGGACATTTTGTGTGTCTTTTATTGGCACGGGAGCTGAGCAACTACAGGTTGACCCGTTTGCTATGCAGCTGAAAGTTAGATTACCCGGATTACCATAACGTGGGATTACTCAAGTGGCTCTGCAGTAAATGTATGCCTGTTTGGCCATTGCCTCAGTTTGGCTATAAAATTGGGAACCAAATTAAAAAGTGATAAACGAAGTCCTAGCTTTGTACTTTCTGAACCGTACGGCACGTAGCACTAACATTCATGTAAAGTAGTTTACATAAAGTGTGGTTACTGTTGGTTTTACGTCTGCGTCTAATCATCTCTGACTTAGTTTGTCAAACCACCTATTCTGTTATGCTGAATGTTGAATCAAGAATCAAGTATGGACTAATACAGCACCTGGGACACCATTCATAAGCGCTCCGTCCCCATCTTCAACAGCAAGCGAAGAGTTCCAGTTCCGATGTTACCGATAACTGATTGTACATCCGTCTCGCCTTTCCCTTGACTGTTGAGCGTCACATTATGTGAAATAAGGCTGGTACAGATAATGCACAATTTTTGGCTGTACCTCGTCAGGTGCGTTACTGCAGAATTATATTACTTCTTTGAGGCACAAACAACGCTGTGTGTTTGCAAGTTTCAATTAGACCAAACAACGCTGTCTGCGTCGATCTTCTGTCCCATCTCTAAGCAATAAACTAAGAAAGAAACGTATTGTAATTTTTGAATTTGTTAGGAAACTGAACAAACGTCAAAGTGTTATTCTCAAATATGGCCCTTCCATGCTTTTGTGGCCTCAAAAACATGGTGACTAAAGATTTGTTTGGTAACAATGTGTCTTTGTAAATATAACACCTGCTGAAATATTTTTTTCCTATTACCTTTAACAGTTTGAAACAGAAACATGTTATCAGACTAAAAATGTATATTCATTTCTTTTCAAAAAAAAAAAAATGTATATACTTTTATAGGGATAAGAAGCCCTACTTGCTAGCTCAGTTGGGTAAACCTGACTGTGCGGCGACCGGGTGACGAACTCCTTGTGGTCTGAGTTCACGCCCGGGGGTAGGCAGAAAAGCCACATGTCTCCCCGATTTACGGTATCTATCATGGAATCAAGGCCGAAGGCTTGCGATATCAATAGTACCGAGCCAAAGGGTTAAGAACTCATGGTTTCTGGATTTAAAAAAAAAATTGGAATTGCAAATATATAACAATCTCAATTGCCTGTTACACCACCCTGTCTGCCATTTTTGATATGGGAAAATTAATGTGAGCCAAGTTTGTCAAAATTCCTAGACCTGAAAGAGATTAACATAGAATGAATCATAAAGAAATGGATCCTTCTCGTCGTGATACATAAATCTCAATGTCAAGTTACTGTACATCTGTCCACCGGAAATTCAAGAGCACCCAGGTAATTAACAATCTAACTTCAAATTTATCACGTCATCTTTTTGTTTCCATTACACATGAATTAGTTATATTCCGTCAGATCCCCTCTTATCATTCTAACCTTTCCTACAACTTCTACTGTTATATACACTCCTTGAAATCTCAACGTTTGAGAGTTTCTAGCAATGTCTATAAGCAGAAAGTTATACATCAACGAGTTTATTGGCCATGCAAGTTTTTATGACCTATCGATTGCTTTTTTATTGTTATTTATAGGTACTCGGCTCTTTCTAGCAACACGGCCGGCCAGTCCAGGTTATAAATATTTATACTGACAGGTCTGGGTTAAGAACAGAGCGAACTGTGGTAGCTGGTGGAGCATCAAAGTACAGCCATGAAACCAGGACATGGTTTCAAGTATCTATGCCTATCACATATGTCAACTGTCTACTTGAGTTCCCCTCCTCCTTTCCCTTTTTTTGTCCCCACCTCCCAAAATGGGGCTCGGTATACTGAACGGTGAAGAAGGGGGAGGGGGCGGAAGTTAAATCTGCATTCTCTCCAGTTAGTCCTATTCGTGTCATTGCTCTACAACGAAAGTGAAATTACTATAACTGGTATACTAATCTAATCTAATATCAGAAGGCATGGCACCAGGAAGGAGAGGCAGGGGCCGATCAACACGAAAATGGGCACAGGATATAATTGACTCCTTGAGTATGAAAGTAAATGAGCCTGGAGAGCTGGCGATAGACTGAATTGCTTTCAGGCAGACCGTGATGAGAGCGACGTTCTGCAAAAGACCACCTACATAATGTTGATGGTACACTAATCTCATTTATCTGTGATCCATTTATACTAGAGTCGCCGTGGTGTGGCGGCTAGACGCTCGCCTACGGATCGGAAGGTCGTGGGTTCGGATCCTGATGGAGCCAAACTTTTAAGGAATATGGACTTCAGCTCCCAGGTCGACTCAGCTTGGAGTGGGTAACAGGTGCAATCTTGGGAAGTAAATGTGACCGGATTGATGCTGACCACATCACCCAAGGGCCGACTGGTCTACAAAAATAGAGGACTAGTCTTAAATGCCTAATACGCCTAAAGTCGTGGAAAAGGGATCTTAGCTTTGCTTTGCATACCTGATTGATTTAATTTTTAGGGGCCACGTTAGCGCATTAGATGGAAGACTCGTTTTGGAATCCAGCTGCGACTCGCTGCAGCCCATGGTCGGTGTTCGAAACCGGACGGTTCCCGGGGTTTACCCAGCCTCTAGGTAATGGGTACCAGAGTTACCACTCTAGGGTAAATGGAGGAACGTCGCTGCAGCTACGTAGTTACGTGCGGAAGACGACACAGGCGGACAGTTTCTTTTCAGCTGTCCATATTGGTGGCAGAGCACTTAGGGTTTATAACCGAGTGCAGTGACGCTGGTTCACATTTCCCGATTGTACCTTTTGTATAGATTTAAGTGTCTAGATTTTGTTAATGAAAACGTTTGTTGCCAGTCTTTTAATTATTATTTGTACACACCGCTGCATTTTTTTTTTCCACTGCCTCTTAGCGCACCTGAGGCTCCTACCGCCTCATCCCCATCCCCTCCCCCTCCTCCACTCCAGGGTCGTTTCAGCACTCCAAAATTTAACTGTCGAAGTTACCGCCACCCCTTGAACTTTCCAGCAGCTCAAAAAAGCATCCTCAAAATAATTTACCATCATTAAAAAAACATTCAAATATCTCCGCTGTTTCCACAATGCAAGACAGTTGCAGGAGGTTCGTCTATCCAGAAGCCTTGAGAAATGCCTTTGATTTGAACCGCCAGTCTGAAAATCCAACCCTCGTCAGTCGAGGATTATGACATACATACCAGATGTAACGTGACCCAGGTCAATGAAAAATATGAGGGTTACATACCCGACAGACTTGAACAAACACCGCCGTTTCCGTCCTATTTCTACCTGCAGTTTCCATAGTCCGTTCCAAAAGTGCTGCCGAACTATAAAAATCTGTAACTTATTAACCGTTCCGAAAAAGTTGTTGAAGCTTGGCATGCAGCACGGTTATAATAAAGTCCTTGTAAGTATTGTTGTAAGTATTGTTGTAAGTATTGTTGTAAGTATTTTTGTAAGTACTGTTGTAAGTATTGTTGTAAGTATTGTTGTAAGTATTGTTGTAAGTATTGTTGGAAGTATTGTTGGAAGTATTGTTGTAAGTATTGTTGTAAGTATTGTTGGAAGTATTGTTGTAAGTACTGTTGGAAGTATTGTTGTAAGTATTGTTGTAAGTATTGTTGTAAGTATTGTTGTAAGTATTGTTTTAAGTACTGTTGTAAGTATTGTTGTAAGTACTGTTGTAAGTATTGTTGTAAGTACTGTTGTAAGTATTGTTGTAAGTATTGTTGGAAGTATTTTTGTAAGTATTGTTGTAAGTATTGTTGTAAGTATTGTTGTAAGTATTGTTGTAAGTATTGTTGGAAGTATTGTTGGAAGTATTGTTGTAAGTATTGTTGTAAGTATTGTTGGAAGTATTGTTGTAAGTATTGTTGGAAGTATTGTTGTAAGTACTGTTGGAAGTATTGTTGTAAGTACTGTTGTAAGTATTGTTGTAAGTATTGTTGTAAGTACTGTTGGAAGTATTGTTGTAAGTATTGTTGTAAGTATTGTTGTAAGTATTGTTGTAAGTATTTTTGTAAGTACTGTTGTAAGTATTGTTGTAAGTATTGTTGTAAGTATTGTTGTAAGTATTGTTGTAAGTATTGTTGTAAGTATTGTTGTAAGTATTGTTGTAAGTATTGTTGGAAGTATTGTTGGAAGTATTGTTGTAAGTACTGTTGTAAGTATTGTTGTAAGTATTGTTGTAAGTATTGTTGGAAGTATTGTTGGAAGTATTGTTGTAAGTATTGTTGGAAGTATTGTTTAAGTATTGTTGTAAGTATTGTTGGAAATATTGTTGGAAGTATTGTTGGAAGTATTGTTTAAGTATTGTTGTAAATGTTGTTGTAAATATTGTTGTAAGTATTTGTAAGTATTTTTGTAAGTATTGTTTAAGTATTGTTGTAAGTATCGCTGTAACTATTGTTGTCAGTATTGTTGTAATTATTGTTGTAAATATTGTTGTAATTATTGTTGTAAGTATTGTTGTAAGTATTCTTTGTCTAAACAAACATTTAGTTTTCACTTTGCGTTATTTGCGGTATTTGAATGTGACGAATTGGGCATGTTTCCCTTGAAATCAGAGTGCATCTGACAGGCGAGAAGCCAAAAAGTCCGCATACAAAGAGGTTAGATCTGTCAAACAGATGGGCAAGCCAAAGTCAGTTCTAGAACGAGATCAATGTCTAGAACTGGACGAAAAACTAGAACTTTGCGCAGATGCATGTTAGGGGGGGGGGGGGTGCGGGGTGGGTGGGGTGGAGGAGGGGGTTCATCTGTGAGGCAAACCCGCCCCCGCCCCTTCACCCCCCCCCCCCAATCCCTCTCCCCCACACACACACACGCGGGGCCTTTTCTTTTTTTGTAATACGCCTTCTTTCTGTCTTAGCACTTTTGCAAACATTTGGATTACTTTTCTATCTGTCCAAAGAATGTCAATGATTCTTCAACTACATCTCTGAGGTCTAAAAGACACGTGTGGCTTGTTTACTAATTGTCCAGGATTCACAGCCATATGCAAACAAAAGCTCTGTTTAGCATTGAATAATACTTTTCCTAACCTCCAGTGACAAGGGATTTATTGCAAACGACTTTGTTCTTTTTATAACATACAGTTTGTGTCTGTTCTTTCTTCTTCGTTCTTTATCTCTGATATATCATCCATGTGATGTTTTCTGTTTTTTATCTCTGATACACCTTTCATTTGATAATGTTCTTTATCTCTGTTATATATCTTCTATTGGATGTTATCTGTATGTCTAATACTTGAAATTATGTCATCATCATCACCACCACCACGACCAGCACCAACATGATCGTGTGCCCTGCCGAGAAACGTAGGCGGTTATGTTTCGCCATCTCACTCGATCACCAGAAATACCGATTAAGACAATGCTCTATTCTCACCCCATCCATATTTCTAATCAGCCGGGTATTTACCGATGTGCCTTCTCGCAAGTTGTCACCAAGTTCTGGAGTCCATACCTTCTTGTGGTGTATCCTAAACACAGAATGACTTAAATCTATTTGTTTTAATCAGTTTACAGCTTCCATCTCTTTCGGTTAAACAGAGTACGTTTCTTGAGAAAGGTGGAGACAGGCATACTCCGTGCAGAGTGGCAAGCATCTCTTCAGAGATCCCGCATAGTCAACTACTTATTTCCCCAGGTCATGACGGTGTGTTAGGAAACGAGCAGGCATTTAGATACTGGGCTGTACTCCATCGTTTGGTTGTGAATTGTTGTATGATAAGCGAGATCTTGTGAGATCCCTATGGGAACGAGTGAACAGTGTCAAGGCACGAATAGTTCTTTACGGTCTGAGGCAAATGGTGCTGCTAGGTGATACCAGGGGATCTAGCCGAAGCTCAGCACTCAAGTGGAGGGCGAGACGAATAAATAATCAAACAGTTACTATTACCATCAGAATTGGAACTCTTCGCTTGCTGCTGAAGATGGGGACGAAGCGCTTATATGAGTGTCATGAGTACTGTGATGTCGATTCTTATTTCAACATTCAACATATCTGTTTTGATGAGAACTGTTTCGTTGGTCTTTCTATTATTCTATGACAGATTGGTTTGATTTGATTGGAACAACGGATCAACATCATGGCACACGGGTAGAAACCCACAAGTGCTTCTTCTTACTCAAGTCTGAGTCGGACGATGCTCAGCAGAGTGCATCAACTCTGTAGCACCGGCGAGGATCCTGAAATACTTGGGTAGATTTTTAACTCCAAATTTTGCCCATTCAGCGACGTCAGGCTACTCTTTATGATTTCCAACTGCGAAAGGATTTTTTACGTGCGCAACATTGCACACGAGCGTCTGATCTCACTACCCCGAGACCAGAGGGAATTACTGGAAGTCCAAGTCCACGGGAAAAAATCCCAGCCCTTACTGGGGATTGAACCCTGCCTCGAGACCACGCAGACCCTTCATTCTGTGACAGAACGCCTTTAAAATGAGTAGGGAAAATATTCACTGTCTCCTTTTATTTATAGCATCAGCTCTATTTTATACAGTAAAAGAGGGACTCAAATTGTTCGAATATGAATTCACAATACTTATCTGATATGCAGTAACTATGCATTTGTATTGTTTGTTTTCTGTGCAATTGTATCTATGAGATATTGTTATAAGTTTAAAATATAAAAACAAGCACCAAGAGTTGCGAAACGAATTAATCCTTCGTCTTCTTCGCGTTCACCAGCTGTAAAATCCTGCGTAAAGTTATGGTTGTTCGTCCACTTCTGAAATGTAGTCTTTTTCCAGAACCGGAGTCTTTCATCTTTAATAAGGTTGGAACATTTTGTGATCGGAATTTAAAAATATTGGTGCTAAGTTTATAAAACATACCAAAATATCGGGCGTAGTACCAAACGTATTTTTTGCTGGGCAACAGTCAAACAGTACCAAATGTGTACGAAAGAACCAATTTCGACAGCCCTGTCTCCGACAACTGTGAAGAACGAATTAAGTTCGATAACTGAGGCTTCATTATCAACATCATGCCTTTCGCTCTCATCACGGTCTGCCTGAAAAAAATTTGGTCTCTCACCAGCTCTCCCGCCTCATGTACTTTCATACTCAAGGAGTCACTTTTACCCTGTGCCCATCTTGGTCGGCCCCTGCCCCTCCTTTCTGATACCATGACTTCTGCTATTATTATTTCCAATGATTTATATGACTACAATATTTCAGCTTCCACAGAGTCTTCATTTAATTTATTTTGTTTATTTTTCAGAGGCAAGCGAAACAATAGACAAGCTGCCTGTTTTCACAGCGGAACACAGTCTCAGTTGAATGAGATGAGTCAACGTTCGCAACTGATTTACCACTTATATGATCAAATCACACAGCCGCCACAGTTATTTGTGGAGTCATCAATAACAGTTGATCACCAATAACTGATTCACCAACAATTGATAATACCAATAAATGATTCACCAGCAGCTCATAACACCACTGATTTACCACCACCGATAGCGCCATTAATTTACTAGCACTAATAATTTAATCTACAGCTGATAGCGTCAATAATTGATTGACTTGACAATTTAAAACACGAATAATTGATTCACCAGCAGCACATAACACCAATGTTTCACCAAAGGCTGATATCACCATTGATTCACCAACAGCTGACAACGCCAGTAATTTATTGACCAGCAACTGATAACACCGTTAATTAATTTTGTAACACCTGATAAAATCAATAACTGATCCATCAATGACTGATAACACCATTACCTTATTCAACAACAGATGATAACACCATTCATGAATTCACCAACAATGGAAACATAATTAGTGGATTCGTCAACTAACAACATAGCTAATGACGTCAGCTTCAACAGCTGAGGTATACTTGTAGACTTTTAAAACACCCTATACTGTATTTATCCCCACTAAATATTTATACACTTTAATTTGGATCATCGACACGTTAGCACTTCGATGAAAGCCGCAAATGCTCAGTCCCCGCCAGCAAATTTAGTAAGAGTCTTGTGCTGGTCGTTCCAGCAACTTTCTGATAGTGAAGGGGTCGGATGTAGCTTCGCATTCCTCTGTCTGTGTTGCGGTAACACCACCGTCTCCTCTGAGGCAGGATTGGATCATCAGTCAACAGGTTGTTGACAAAAGTTGCGCTCAGCACAGTACTATTGCAAGTCTTTCTGTCTCTAACCCATTCTCCAGCCCTGTGTGCTTTCAAAGCCGACAAATCTTTAAAGGCTTACATTCATCTGCGCGGAGGTCTGCGTCTGCCTCGTCTTCCGAAAACAGTACACTCCATCACCGTTGTTTCCAGGCCACCATGCCGTTTAACATGGTCACATATCTCAGCTTTCGTGGAAGGATTAGGGTTTAACACGTTCTGAAACGTGTGGTTGCGTCTTCAACTTGCAGCCTCTCATAGGTAACATTTCCAAACGTGTACGCATGCAAAGGATTAAGGGAAAACCAGTTTCCTCGTAAACACATGTAAAGTCTTTGATGTTTTGGAACGTGCTGTCAGTACAAGGCCATTGACCTCAGGTAGCGACCGTTAATTGTGGATAGAACCATCTTCAATATTATGTCGTGTAACCCAAGAAAACCAGGAACAGCGGTAACTATGTGTGCATGAATGGAGAAATTAATTAGGAATTGATAACCCTGCACTTTGGACATTCCTTCAAGCCTTTCATTTGTGTCTTCTGTAGCTAACGAAGAGTTGTCGCCCGTTGATGCATGTGACAACATGCCTAAAGACCCACCTATCTGACCCGAAATTGCAGACATTTTGGGATAACATTAACAATTGAATGAGACCCTGTCATGCGAAGTTATACCTGTTGATCTGAAATTTTTACTCAGTTTTCGAAAATTTCAATAGTGGAAGGAGATTTTATCATAAGAAATGATCTATGTTGACCTGCAATTTTTTAACAAAGTTAATAATAATAATAATTGTCGAAAACTTATCAGGAAAAGTTATAAATTTTGACCTAGAATATTTAACTGTTTTTATTGTTCAACCATTACAGATACACTAGTTGGTAATTGTGATAGTAAGAAGCTGACTGGTTGTACGTCTGGTCAGGTTGTATGTGTTCATGCGATTACTGATACAAATCAACGTGGCTAATGACTCCCAGCTGGCCACCAATTGTAGCGCCACATCTTAGTGTGAAATTGCTTCTCGAAGTGTAACTAGACTGTAACATACAAACTAACTTAACCCTTTATGTCCAAGGAAACGGACAATCTCTAACGGGCTAGTTATATTTTAGAATATCAACTACTGAGCCATGGGTGACGCGCCTCGTTTGTTTAGCCCGAGAATACTAAAGAAATCTGGCAACGTTTACTTTATACAGTACACACATATATGTTATCCTATGAATATAGAGCAACTGTGATTTTGTTGTCCTCATTGTCTCAGCTATGTTACCTGCTAGTCACACTCGCCGTCGCCATGGGCTGTGAATCCCACGCCTCCTCATAGCGCAATATAACACTGTTGTCTGGAAAGACGGAAGGGTGCCAATCATGTTACCTGCGATATATTGATCTAAGCTTACAGGATAAACTGTGTGAAACTGTTTAGTTGAAGGGAACGAACTCAAAGCACAGAGGATTATACTGTAACTTTAGGGTGGCCACAAATAACCTATTTACAGTTGAATGGGGTGGCTTTGATTTAATCGTTACATTCACATCAGGAAAGTTCCTTTTTGGGTCACTGGTTATCAGTTTTTAGACTGCAATCCCGGATGGCAGAAATCGAACACAAAAATACTTGATCGACGAAGGATATCAGTAACCACACCATATTTAAAAGATACAGACAGTGCGACCAAAAGAGTCGGTTGTAATAACGATTTAATGACAGCTGTATACATGCCAGCTTGAGAGATTACCCAACATGAAAGAACCAACAGCAAGTACCTCGCCAACTCCACCAGTCATTACTGTCGCTTCAAGGCCGTATATATATATATATAACACCGGATTAGGAAACCTTAAAAGTTGTACTGGCTCAAGGCGGTTTCAGTAATCCTTATAACAACAGAGGAGAATGATCTTTTATACTAGGTCGTATCCTGTTAGGAGACTGTGTTTTTTTATTTCGTTGCTTTGCGATACATATTAACTGTTGGGTGTTTTAAAGAAGTTGGCTAGCATGGATAAGTACACAGTGCTGTTGTCAGTTGTTAGAAAATATCAGATAAGTGAAATTGTTATTTAGATTCTGCTTTGTGCTTCGAGGGAACAAGTTTAATATGCACTCTACTGGGTTTCTGGATACGTATTTATTAATATGGACAACGAAATTATGCAGGATTTTGATTCCTGCTCCGAGGACGTGTAGCTAAACTTTGGCAGCATTTGTCCTCACAGACAGACAGTTCCAGCGCGTGGAATATTCTTTCTAACTGCGAAACTAGCATGCATCTGATAGAAGCCTAGACACAAATTAAGAAATAAACGTCTTCTAATGGATGTTACGACCTAAACTTTGTTTTTCTCCATATGAAAAACAAAGGGACATCCACATAAGAGATATTTTTTTTTAAGTTGTGGTTCTTTTACAATTCGTCGCACTATGGTATTTGACTAGGCTGATTTACGTTCAGTAGTTGCCATTGCTTTTTCAAGGGTTGACTCTCTAACCCACTGTCGAAAACACCGCAAGGCGACCTGCTGTCAAATCGCCCACAGCTGGGATCGAACCCCACACCACAGAATTACGAAGCACATTCGCAGCTCATAAGCCACAGACGGCGAGTCAGGAAAAGAAAACCACTTATATGTGTGTCTGTGCTTTCTTCTGAATCATCAGCGGTTTAGCTGACGGAATAATTTATCAGCCATCGATTCAGCTTTATCTTCAGTGACCAACCCTCCATGCAGGACGCCGTAATGGCCTGCTTCTCTGGGTGTGTACCAGAACGGGAGGCGGCCAGTTTGTACGATAGCCCAGAGGAAGCTAAGCAAGCGCGACAGCGGGACAAGGAGCTGACCAAGGTGCTCAACAAAGAACACAAGGAGGATATGAGGAGGATCAAACTACTCCTTCTGGGTAAGTTCTGTTCTCTTGTGTGTCCGTTGTTCTTTATCGTCATCATCACGTGCCTTGTCGACTGGCGTGGGCGATCATGCCTCTCCATAATCTGCGATCTGCGACTGCTTGTATCAGTTCGTGTGCTGACACCCCTCAACGCCATGACAAAAGACTGTCAAGAATCTTCTCATGCTATTTTTCCTCTGTCTCTTTTCCCACAGATCTTTCCAGTTGTCACTATATCTTCCAGTTTCCCTTTTCTCATAAGATGACTGAAAAGATGACTGTCTCATTTTTTCGATGTTTGTTTTGTCTTCGAGCCCTCGTTTGTGTTGATACAGTTGTGTAGTCACAGCCCCCCCCCCTTTTCCCCCCCCCCCCCCCCACAGTCAAAGGTATAGGTACTCACAACAAAGTGTTAAAAACTGAAGAAGGATCTTTTTCCAGGCTTCAGGTATTGGGCATGTAGGGCTAGACCTATTTGTTGTACATACCGAAGGGCACGTGGTGGGTGATGTGGTCAGAATCAAGCTGGCTGCCTTTACTTCCCAGGACTACATCTCATACACACTCAAAGCTGGGTCGACCTGGGAGCCAAGATCATGTTTGAAAAAAGTCCGGCCCCTGTCAGGATCCGAACTCACGACCTTCCGATCCACGGGCGAGCGTCTAGCCGCTAGACCACGTCGGCTCCTCACAAAGTGTTGAAAGCACACATATATTCGCAATAATATGTCTATTACTAAAGCACTGGAAACTAAAGGATGCATAGACATGCTGCTGGCACTGTGGTCCATGCGTACTGCCAGGAAGAAAAGCCCTGTTTGTAATTATCGTTATGGCTGTATGTGGAAGAGGCTAGTTGAATGCGTTCAACAATGTTATACGAATCGAGTTCTAGGGTTCGATGGTTATGGCGGGCGGGAAAACAAGCAACGTTCTTGCCACTGTTGGACAATCATACCACGTGGCACAGAATTAAAATGGGTGTGTGTGTACGTGTGTGTGCGTGTTTATGTGTGTATGTTTATGTGTACATGCGTGTGTATGAATGTGTGTATGCATCTGTCTGACATGAGTGTGGTTATGATTGCGTATTCTTTTCTCAACATCCTGTTGAGCAAAGTAGGTCGTGGAGAGGCCTGATCGTTTGCGCTAGTCGGTGAGGCACTTGATGATGATGATTCTTACCCAGACAGGATTGCAGACTATATCTATACCACTAAGTGTACGGATGCCCCTGCTACATCTCCTTTGGAAATTGTGTACATAATAAGCAAAAAAACATAGACTGATTGGCATTGATACGAGGATGTAGAATGACAGAAGAACCACGCTGGAGAACATAAATATCAAAAGCTATAGTCGCCATGTTGGGAATGGAACTTGCGACCTCTGAATGACAGAAACAAGTCTACTGATGCACGACCAACAGCCTTAAAAAGTTGTCATTATAAGCCAGGTCTGTTATACAGCTTGAACCTACAGCTGTTGAAGAGGGACGTAATTCACCTGAAACCATTAATTTAACATCATAGGCTATATATGTGTATGCTAGACAATCAAATGTTGAACAGCTAACACGACAACAATTATAAACACATGGGACTCTTGGAGACAGGATGAGGCATCTAAGATTTCCCTCTTGTTGGTTTATAATCCAGGAGGAAATTTGTTAGTTTCATAGGTGATCAGGCCTTCAGGTGGCACTACTGGATGTGGGGGTGGGAGGGGGAAAGGGAGGGGGAAGAAACAGAAGTTTACACAGACGACCTAAAGGTTGTTGTGAGCCTTATATTGGATACAAAAACCCTCAGTTTGAGAATGGAGGTAGAGGTGGTTACCCCAGCTGTTGGCTGTCTTGAAAGACAGCTGCACACAGTTACCCTGATCGTAAGAGATTCACTAAACATGCAAGGAAAAGTGAACACTGACAGTTTCATCCAGAGTAGCAAGCAAGTGGTGAGTACCGAGTAAATCCGTAGAAAGTTTTTCCCTTTCTTTGGGCTAAACTAACTGAGGCGCACTTAAA
>CAJHNH020000652.1:135000-248005 GCA_905116865.2 Candidula unifasciata
AAGATATCCTTTCAGTCTACATATGCAGGAAAATGCAACAGCTTATTGTCAGTAGCAAAAACTTGCCACGAATAAAAAAAATAGTAAACCTGCACATTTTTCATATACATTAGAGGTCTCTGACTTATAAAGTGATATTGAGAAGCGACCTTTGAGAGAGCAATGGCAAACTACTGAATGTAAAATTGCTTAATAAAACTAAAAAATCGCTGGGGTTGGTTGTTGTAAAAGGTATCGGATTGTTTACCATTCTGTCGAGTAGATGTGTTTGTCTGATTTTTAAACCCCAGAGAGACCGATCGATCTACCGATAGATAGATAGATAGATAGATAGATAGATAGATAGATAGATAGATAGATAGATAGATAGATAGATAGATAGATAGATAGATAGATAGATAGATAGATAGATAGATAGATAGATAGATAGATAGATAGATAGATAGATAGATAGATAGATAGATAGATAGATAGATAGATAGATAGATAGATAGATAGATAGATAGATAGATAGATAGATAGATAGATAGATAGATAGATAGATAGATAGATAGATAGATAGATAGATAGATAGATAGATAGATAGATAGATAGATAGATAGATAGATAGATAGATAGATAGATAGATAGATAGATAGATAGATAGATAGATAGATAGATAGATAGATAGATAGATAGATAGATAGATAGATAGATAGATAGATAGATAGATAGATAGATAGATAGATAGATAGATAGATAGATAGATAGATAGATAGATAGATAGATAGATAGATAGATTAGATAGATAGATAGATAGATAGATAGATAGATTAGATAGATAGATTAGATTAATAGATTTCATCTTGCTAGTAACACTCGCAATCGCCATGGGCTGTGAGTCCCATTCTTCTCATTGCACAATAAAACAATATCGTTTAAAAAGACAGAAAGATACTAATTATGTGTGTAAACATATATATATATATATATATATATATATATATATATATATATATATATATATATATATATATATATATATATATATATATATATCAGTAATATTTCCATAACCACTTAGTATATGAGCTTATGTGATATTTCACCGAATGTTCCCACAGCTGCTGTTTCAGCTTGTCTTGATGTTTGCCTTTATTTTCAGAGAACGTCTGGAAAAGATTTCAGATATAGTCAGAAATGTGAGGGAATCCATGTTGGTAAGAAAACGCGTGAAGACAACTGTGAAATACATTGTCGTTGTTTCTGACATGAATGGTACAGGTATTTAGGGGCATTTGCGAGAGCAGGAAGCCATGACCATATTGCATGAAGAAGGGGCCTCCAGAAGGGGATATGGGTAAAGGAGAAGTTGATTACTGATAGGTTTAGACTCTAGCGTTGAAGAGGCACAAATGCGATGGCAGCAATGGTATTTCAGTCTGATGTTCTAACTGTGAATGAGTTTTCTCAAGCTATCAGGTCTTGCTTGTCGCGCTCGTCATGGACTGAGAAAACGAGGACGACTAAAGGAAAACATCAGACGAACCTTGTCGAGAAGACTTGAGGGGTGGGGTGAGATGGGGTTACTAGACCATATGCCAGCCATATCTGAAGGACTGCACGCGATATACCGGGATATGACGCAAAAGCGGATGATAGTAGTGATGATGACATTGATGATATTGATCATATGTGAGTGTATATGTGTTATGTGTTTGGTGTGTGTGAGTGTGTGTGTTTGTGTGTGCGAGTGTGCGTGTGAAAAAGTTAGCTGCATTTGATTTACTCACGTCGTATAACACTGGTTGGACATATTGCTTGTATGTAGGTGCTATCCTGGAACCCCCACCCTAGGGGAAAAAATGAAACCCGTCGTACAGTTGAAGTTTCTATAATATTATCTGTCTTTTTATTTTAAATCTAAGCCTGCTTTGTGCTTTATGTCCATCTTCTGTTTTGGTATATACCTTGTACAGTATAGCGTATATTCTCTATGAGTGTGCAAACCATTTCTTCTTGTTTCGTTTGCCCGAAATAAGTTTATATATATCAGCTAATGTGTCTGTCGTATAAATTTCACTGTGGTTGTTAGTTTATTCAGTGGTCCATAGAGTTTATGTTCCACTTTTGTTCTGTCTGACCACAAGTTTGCCTTAATTTGTCAAATTCTGTGTAGTCCTGAAGTAAATGTTCTGCAGTCTGGGCCACCCTTCTACAGGTGAATATGGCTGTTACGCTTATCTTAAATTTTTGTGTACCTGTGGTTGCATAATCGGTTATGTCATGTTCTGAAGCGAAGGGTAATGACTTATTCTGATCTGCCCCATACCAGAATAGTCGTCTTGTGCTGGGACTGATGGTTTCTTGATTGATTTAATGATCTTTTAGTTTTGCTGGTATCTTAACCATTTGATGTGCAGTCTTCGTGTGTAATTTAAAATTAGTTTTGTGCCGACTATTTCTCTCATGACGCATTCCTGATTGTATCTCTTCTGGTAACTCCTGTAGCTCTTCTCTGGCGTCTCATTTCCGTGGTTACCAATTTCCTTTTCTAGTTTGCTGTTGATGGCCACGTCTGCTCTCACTTGCGGTTGGATTTTATTTTCAAAACTGAGTGGCTACCGTGCCAACCCAGCCTGAAATTAGAACCAGCTAATTTCTTGGGAAGTAAAGGCAATCAGTATCTTGTTAGTCACATCACTCATAGGACCGAGTAATTTATATTAAAATGGGTCAAGTATCATATGCTCAGTACACCTATGACCAAACGGTTAAGAACACTGGGCTCTCCGGTGGGACACCCAAGTTCGAATCCACGGTAGGGTCATAGATTTTTTTTCTGCCGGGGGCAAAAATAATATCCTAATCTCCACAGCCCGTGACGATAGCAGTAACCATTCGGCCCTGAAGTCTTAGGCTCAAATCCCTCTCCCCTACCCAACTCCCGTTTATGCCAACGCCCCATTTCCCCACCCAACCTGCCTACAGCGCACAAAACAGTGGTAAAGACAAGCAGTACCTGACAGTTGTGTGTCTGACTGAGAATCTGTTGTGTGTGCAGGCGATTCTGGTGGCCATGCAGCAGCTCTCCATCAATCTACAGAAGGAGAGCAACAAAGCCAGTGCGGAGTTCTTGCTGGCAGAGGCAGCTGAGCATAAGGTTGAGGCGTCTGAAGTAGGTGGTTCTTTCTCTGTTGTTGCTGTTCATTTTCTTCTTCTTGTTCATATTCTTCTTCTTCTTCTTCTTCTTCTTCTTCTTCTTCTTCTTCTTCTTCTTCTTCTTCTTCTTCTTCTTCTTCTTCTTCTTCTTCTTCTTCTTCTTCTTCTTCTTCTTCTTCTTCTTCTTCTTCTTCTTCTTCTTCTTCTTCTTCTTCTTCTCTTCTTCTTCTTCTTCTTCTTCTTCTTCTTCTTCTTCTTCTTCTTCTTCTTCTTTCTTCTTCTTCTTCTCTTCTTCTTCTTCTTCATTCTTCATTCTTCCTCCTTCTTTTTCTTCTTCTTCTTCTTCTTCTTCTTCTTCTTCTTCTTCTTCTTCTTCTTCTTCTTCTTCTTCTTCTTCTTCTTCTTCTTCTTCTTCTTCTTCTTCTTCTTCTTCTTCTTCTTCTTCTTCTTCTTCTTCTTCTTCTTCTTCTTCTTCTTCTTTCTTCTTCTTCTTTCTTCTTCTTCTTCTTCTTTCTTCTTCTTCTTCTTCTTTTCTTCTTCTTCTTCTTCTTCTTCTTCTTCTTCTTCTTCTTCTTCTTCTTCTTCTTCTTCTTCTTCTTCTTCTTCTTCTTCTTCTTCTTCTTCTTCTTCTTCTTCTTCTTCTTCTTCTTCTTCTTCTTTTTCTTCTTCTTCGTTTTCTTTTTCTTCTTCTTCTTTTTCTTCTTCTCCGTTTTTTTCTTCTTCGTCTTCTTCTTCTTCTTCTTCTTCTTCTTCTTCTTCTTCTTCTTCTTCTTCTTCTTCTTCTTCTTCTTCTTCTTCTTCTTCTTCTTCTTCTTCTTCTTCTTCTTCTTCTTCTTCTTCTTCTTCTTCTTCTTCTTCTTCTTCTTTTTCTTTTTCTTTTTTCTTCTTCTTCTTCTTTCTTCTTCTTCTTCGTCGTCTTCTTCTTCTTCTTCACCTTTTTCTTGTTCTTCTCCTTCTTCAACTTCTTCTTCTTCTTCTTCTGCTTCTTCTTCTTCTTCTTCTTCTTCTTCTTCTTCTTCTTCTTCTTCTTCTTCTTCTTCTTCTTCTTCTTCTTCTTCTTCTTCTTCTTCTTCTTCTTCTTCTTCTTCCTATCTTCTTCATCTTCTTCCTATTATTGTTATTATCTTCTTCTTCTTGTTCTTCTTTTCTTCTGCCTTTTTTTTTTTCTCTATTCTTCTTCTTCTTCTTGTTCTTGTTTTGTTGTGCTGCTTCTGTAATGTTTAGGCTGTGTTAATATTAGTAGTAGTATTTCTACTGGTGGTAATAGCAACAGCAGCAGCAGTGTTAGTTGTACTAACAGTTGAGGTAGCTGTTGTTGAGGAATGTTGCAAGCATATGTTGTACTGTTATTAAGTCATGTGTACTTATGTACAGGAGTTCTGGGATCACTGTGAGAAGCTCTGGGCTGACCAGGGTGTCCAGGCCTGTTTTATGAGATCCCACGAGTACCAACTGTTCGACTGCGCCAAATAGTGAGTTCCGTGTATTGTGTCATGTTTTCCTTGGTCTTCTTGTGCCGCAAATGTGCAGTTAACGTTTGTTAATATTTTATCGGGAAGTTGACTTTTTGTTATGTTGAATGAAGAGTGTTTTATGAAGTTTTATATTACTGTTGCTGGTTGGGATAGTATTTGGGTCTGTCTACGTTGATCGTATCAACACTGCTAGAGTGCTTGTCACGGTGCTTGATGGTTAGAAATGATTTGCTATTTTATATGTCTCACATAACCTGGTTACATTTATTCAGGGATGCTGGTAAAATGTGACGATGCCCCCCTCCCCCGCAAACAAGGCTAGTTGGAGCACTTAGGGATCTGTCCGGAGTGCTGCGATGATAGTCCCCACCAATCATTAGTCCTGACATTTTTTAAAGGATCTAAGTCTGAATAGGAGACCCGCAAGGCAGGTCATAGATATATGGAGGGCTCAGTGGTTTTGAGACCTGGCGTCCGCCTAGAGTGCTGGAGATCCCGGGTTCAGGCCCCAGTGAAGGCTGGCGTTTTTCACGTGGACTTCAAATAATTTCGCATGGTCTCTGGTTATAAGGATCGGACGCCAGTGTGTATTGTTGCGCACAAAACAAAAAGCCTTCGCAGCTGGAAATCGAACAGAGTATCCTAGCGGCGGCGCCTGGGCAAAATATGGAGTTAAAAATCGGGCTTAAGTATTTCATTAGCCTCGCCGGTGCTGCGGAGTTTGTGCACTGCGCTGAAATTTTTGAACTCAGGCTTGAGTTAGAAGTAGAAGAGAGCACTTATGGGTTACTACCCTTGTGTCGTGATGTTGATCCTTGGTATAAACCAAACCTAGATACCCAGTTCAACCCTCAGAGAATTGACAATGGGGTCAGCCGCGACAGCCAAGTGTAACCTACAGGCTTGCGTGGGTCAGGATTAGCTTGGTCGTAACATAGTTTTCTAACGGTCACCACCAGAGGTTAAAGGTTAACACATTCTATTTCCAGAAATCGAATTTCTTTGATCATAGAGTTCACCGTCTGTTGACCTTCAGTGGGGTTTAAAATAGAAATGCCAATTATCGACCTCACTGTACTCAAATTAACGTAACAAGTGGCCATGAAGGTCGACAGACGAAAAAGCCGGCGTTTTGTTCTGTCTTTATCGAGGGACAATATACTTAACTCTTACAGTACGTTTACAAACTTGTACCATAGTATTTTGATAATTTCTCAGTAATTACTTATTCTAGGAACATGATTTTATTTATTATTATTGTTTTTTTTTTTTTTTTTAGGGCGTATGGAGGGGGAAGGGGGTGTTTAAGATGCTCTTTTGTCATCCCGACGTTGATGTTTTATACATAAATATTCTTTAGTCTGCCCAGTTGTATTGAAACAGGCGTTTTCTTTATTTTCATTGCCTGTATGATTTTAGTTAGCGCGGCGTCCGTGGCTTAGGCGTTGCGAGTCCGACAAGTAACCCAGCGTACCGCGATCGAAACCCACTGCTGGCTGCGTGGATTTTTATCATGGTACGGAGCGTCGCAGGTCAACCCAGCCTAAAATGGGTACCAGGATGGGCTGTCCTGGGAAAGTAAAGACACCCGGTGTAATGCTGACCACATTACCCACCGAAGGCTGATGGTCTGTAAAAATATGGGCGCTCTTCTTATATGCCCGATACGCATAAAGACGTGGAAAGGGATCTTTACTTTTACTTAACCCAACTTTAACAGTACCAGTTTAAAAAGGTAAACGGTAAAGTCGGGAGATGTGAACCAGCGTCATGGCACACGTTATAAACAAATAAGTGCTCTACCACCAGTACGGACAGCTGATAATAAACTGTCCGCATGTGTCGGCGTCCGCACATAACTCCGTAGCTACAGCGACGTTCCACCATTCACCCCAGAGTACCAACGTGAGTTACCCTAACCCTAACCATATAGCTACGCTTTTACAACTTGTGACAAAACATGGAAATGATCCGACACACTCGGCACAGCAGTCGTGGACCTATTCAGAGCATAAACACAAGAAACGCTTTTTCCTTTGTAAGTTCCATTGGCTACATTTGAACTTTGTGCTGTATAGATTGAAAGGCAATCCAGCAAGGATCATCATATATTTATAAACCTGGAATAAGCACAAAAATGCATTTTAGTCACCTACTATGCAGGCATAAAATGTGATATAACGTTGAGAACGAAATTAATATTAACATACTCATTTTCTTCTTGGCGTTCACCGGCTTCAAATTCCGGCGGGTATTTCTGGTTGTTCACCCACTTCTCGACTCCAGTCCTGTTCAAACAAACCGAACAGCGCATAAATGCATTTGAATATAAATGTTACAGACAGGTTCTAAGAATATCTTGAGTAAAGAAAAGAACAAATGCATCCATACTTCAAGAGCTGAATATTGAAGAGGGTTGGCTAGTAAAGACAATAAAACAAAGAAAATTGAAATATTTTGGTCACTTGAAACGTCATGGAAGTCTAGAGAGAACAATAATGGAGGGGTATATGCCTGGGAAGAGAGGAAGAGGAAGGCCAAGGAGAAGATGGGTGCAGGATGTGGCAGATGATCTCCAGATGGGTGTATCAGACGCAGGACATCTTGCTCAGGATAGGAAGGTTTTCCGGAGGGTTGTTATGGCAGCGAGGTTCCGCGAGGGACATGCTACTGAATGAATGAATGAATTATGCAGGCATAAAATGTGATATAACGTTGAGAACGAAATTAATATTAATATACTCATTTTCTTCTTGGCGTTCACCGGCTTAAAATTCCGGCGGGTATTTCTGGTTGTTCATCCACTTCTCGACTTCCAGTCCTGTTCCAGAACCTGAGTGTGGCGTGTAAACCCCTTTCACAGGTCTGAATCATTTGCATGCAGACTGTTGGTCCCTGCCCCTGAAGCTAATGTACTCCGACTTTGAATGAATCGCCCAATTAGTCGACTCTTACGACATGTTTTTGGACAGGCAGTGGGTCTATTCTTGTTTTCCCCAACAATGGGGCCTTAGAACCCACACGGGGAATATTGATTTAAAATTTCATCCATTTCTTTTCCACCACATCTGAGATATATTATTTCGAATATCGGCATGAATTGTAACCGCACTATAGCAGACATGTTAGTAGTAACTTGTGAAAGGGTTTCACAGTCAAGTCCTTGACGAACCATTAATGTTTCTATAGCGGGCAGTTTGTGAATATCTTGGCTTTCAGACAGTGATACGAGAGTCGCACTGTGGAAGAGCTTAGAGCCCGACCACGTATAATTTTAACGTAGAGAGCAGTGGATGGGCTGCGGTCGCCCTGTAATGTAGAGCCGCGCTGTACAAACTAAAGAAATAATAAAATTCACTTTGAAAAAGGAAGAAATCAATGTCTGGTTACATGCATCATGAATAATTCGTTTAACCATATTATCTTTGTGCCGCTCGGGCGTTCAACGCAAGGAGAGTGCAGACAAGATGAAACTGTGAAGGCAGTTCAGCCCCCTAGGGTTTAGATACATTGTACAGGCTGGCGGTATAGCAGTACAGCTGGAAACAGCCAGCATTTTGCAGAAGGCACATGACGCCTGATAATCAACACAGAACGTTCGTGCTCAGCCGTTTTACATATATGGAGGAGATCAGAGCAGTTCTGGATCATTCCAGAATTATGTGATGATAGCCCTCACTAATCACTGATGTGTGATTGGATGAATAAATGAGTGAACGAGCAAACAAATGAACTGACACCAGTGCACTCGGCGTATTCCCACACATGCACTGGTCCTTAGTCAGCAGCCAACGAATAACTCACACACTGATAGTGCCAGTACAGCCTGATTAAAAGCCTGCTTTTTCCCCGTGGAATGAAAATTTATCCGGACCATCAGCTCACTGCCTGTGCAATCTGTCTCTATATATGTGGATAATGTCTCTGTTCCGTTACACTGTTTACGTGATCCTAGAGAGCTTTTAACACATCCGCTACAAGATAAATTACATCTCCACCCAGATGGGCGGCATCAGCCGATGTGTCGGTCTGCTAATTACAGTCCTCACCTGAGTTTTCATTCCACGGGGAAAAAGCAGGCTTTTAATCAGACTGTACTGGCACTATCAGTGTGTGAGTTCTTCGTTGGCTGCTGACTAAGGACCAGTGCATGTGTGGGAATAAGCCGAGTGCAATGGTGTCAGTTCATTTGACTTCTATGAAATATAAACAGTACAGAGCCACTGACAGCATGGAAAGCAGCGGTAATATGGTGGATAGACCCTCTCCTACCGACATGAAGGTCATAATTTCAAATTCGCAGAGAGAAAGGGGGTGGGGAGGGGGGATGGAGTGGAATTGTGAAAATATAGCGATTCAGATCTTACACATACACACACACACACACACACACACACATATATATATATATATATATATATATATATATATATATATATATATATATATATATATATATATATATATATTCCTGTGGACCCAGCTGAAATTCTTCTTAGCTATACTATTATCATATATTGTTTCCTCATTATCATCATGAATGTTAACTAATGCCAACAATTAAATTAACCATTTTCCTTGCTGATCATCGATACGAAATGAAACATTAAACACTTTCACATGTTCTTTTTCGATTCTTCTTTTTTTCAGTTTTCTGGATAAAATCAGCCAGTTGAGAGATCCGAGCTATGCCCCTCCAGACCAGGTATGTACCTCGAGCGCTAACTCACGTTGTCTATCGTTATACTGTCAATCGCACCTCGGAAGTCTAACATAGTGAACTTTGTCTGGAATATGTTTTTGTGAGTCCTCGTGATTTAACTCTTTGAGTCCGAGAGAGTTTAGCATCCCAGGCCCAAGGGGTAGTAAAGAGAGACATAAAATAGGCGCATCTTGCGTTTACTGGGCTTCTAGGTAGAAACCTATGAACGTATGATGCGCTCCTTGGGACTCAAAGAGTTAAATACCGTGTTTCCCCGAAAATACGACCGAGTCTTATATTAATTTTGCTTCAGAAAAGGCACTAAAGTTGACTTTGAAGGGGAATGTCTAATTTGTGTTTAATTCCCCCCCCCTTCCCCTTCCCCTACCATCCCCTCTACCCCCCCCCCCCCAACCTACACCCCCCCCCCCCCCGATTCATCAGTATACATTTTTTTTTTTTATGGTTACTACCCTTGTGTGATGATGTTGATACGTTGTTTAAAACTAAACCTAAACCTCCCTCATTTACTCAGATATAGTTTTGTCAGTTTCTTCAAGAACATCATCATCTTTTTCCAAATCCAAATTTTGAGCATGATTTACGAACCACATCCCTTTATTATCAAGACGGCGCCAGTGATGTCTGTACTGGCTTCTGTACTGGCTTCTGTACTGGCGACTGTACTGGCGTCTGTACTGGCGAATGTACGGGCGTCTATACTGGCGTCTATACTGGCGTCTATACTGGCGTCTGTACTGGCGTCTATACCAGCGACTATACTGGCGACTGTACTGGCGTCTGTACTGGCGACTGTACTGGCGTCTGTACTGGCGTCTATACTGGCGACTGTACTGGCGTCAGTACTGGCGTCTCTACTGGCGTCTATACTGGCGACTATACTGGCGTCTAAACTGGCGTCTATACTAGCGACTGTACTGGCGTCTGTACTGGCGTCTATACTGGCGACTGTACTGGCGTCTGTACTGGCGTCTATACTGGCGACTTTACTGGCGACTTTACTGGCGTCTATACTGGCGTCTATACTGGCGACTGTACTGGCGACTGTACTGGCGTCTGTACTGGCGTCTGTACTGGCGACTGTATTGGCGTCTATACTGGCGTCTATACTGGCGTCTATACTGGCGTCTATACTGGCGACTGTACTGGCGTCGGTACTGGCGTCTATACTGGCGTCTATACTGGCGACTGTACTGGCGTCTGTACTGGCGTCTATACTGGCGACTGTACTGGCGTCGGTACTGGCGTCTATACTGGCGTCTATACTGGCGTCTAAACTGGCGTCTGTACTGGCGTCTATACTGGCGACTGTACTGGTGTCTGTACTGGCGTCTATACTGGCGACTGTACTGGCGTCTATACTGGCGACTGTACTGGCGTCTGTACTGGCGTCTATACTGGCGTCTGTACTGGCGTCTGTACTGGCGACTGTATTGGCGTCTATACTGGCGTCTATACTGGCGTCTATACTGGCGACTGTACTGGCGTCTATACTGGCGTCTGTACTGGCGTCTATACTAGCGACTATACTGGCGACTGTACTGGCGTCTGTACTGGCGACTGCACTGGCGTCTGTACTGGCGTCTATACTGGCGACTGTACTGGCGTCAGTACTGGCGTCTATCCTGGCGTCTATACTGGCGACTGTACTGGCGTCTGTACTGGCGTCTATACTGGCGACTGTACTGGCGTCGGTACTGGCGTCTATACTGGCGTCTATACTGGCGACTATACTGGCGTCTAAACTGGCGTCTGTACTGGCGTCTATACTGGCGACTGTACTGGTGTCTGTACTGGCGTCTATACTGGCGACTGTACTGGCGTCTATACTGGCGACTGTACTGGCGTCTGTACTGGCGTCTATTCTGGCGACTGTACTGGCGTCTGTACTGGCGTCTGTACTGGCGTCTGTACTGGAGACGGTACTGGCGTCTATACTGGCGACTGTATTGGCGTCTATACTGGCGTCTATACTGGCGACTGTACTGGCGTCTGTACTGGCGACTGTACTGGCGACTGTACTGGCGACTGTACTGGCGTCTGTATTGGCGTCTGGCCATTCAGCTGCAAGTCCCTGATTCTAGCCAACAATCGTAATTAGGGCTTTTTTGCGTTAAGGTTTGTCTTCTTTCGTCTTCTTCTGCCTTTCTATCCCCCAATGGAGCATTGGCCCTCAACCAACTCACAAGTCGTTCTATCCTTCGCCATTACATGGAGCTCTCCCCATGTCGTCCCCATCTTTATAACTTCATTCTCCAGCTCTCTTCTCTGTGTGTTTTTGGCCTTCCTTTATTCATATGCCCCTGTGGGTTCCAATGCAAAGACATCATGTTATGCTGTTCTCATGTTTTCTCAGTATGTGTACTATCCAACGCCAGCGTCTTTTCCTCACCTCTTGGTCCACTGGAGCCTGTTAAGCTCCCAAAGTTCTACATTAGTTATTCTATCATAGTTAAGGTATGTATTAAAAGCATTTTAAAGTTAATACTATCTGACTTATTTTTTTTATTTTTTTTTTGGGTGGGGTTGGGGGGCGGGGGGGGGGGGGGGGGGGGGGTGGGGGTCCTAGTTTCCTGGAGACAGTTTAGCAGTACTGGCAGAAAACTTTGATGACATGTTTGATATTCTGCTATCATTGCTCGACAGGACATCCTCCGCTGTAGGGCCATCACTACATCCATACAGCACATCGAGTTTGATGTTCCCGACGCTGGCCAGCAGGTTAGATTCAGGTAAGTGTCTGCTGCTGGGAGGGGGAGGGGGGGGGGGTAGGCAACACATATACACAAGCGGGTGGAGGGTACGCTCAACTCCTTGCACATTTTTAATTCTTTTTTTTTTTAATTCGCCTTATCTCGGGGATTCCGAGATTTCTTGGGGAGTTCCTGTGAAAGTCTTGTAGTATAGGGGTGTTTGTGTTTCAAATGAACATTGACTAACACAAACCCTAACCCCCCACCTCCATATTTTTGAACTAACCCAGGAATTTCACACGAGATGTGATGAACTAGCAGAATCGTACACACATTTTCTAGCGGGGTCTTAAAGGTGCCTTAGCTTTGTTTAAGTGTGTAGGAATAATAATCATAAACTAGGAAAGAAAAACATTCATTACCGCTGCATTTAACACCTTTTTTAAGGGCCATGTAGAAAGGGGGCGGGGGGGGGGGGAGTCTATATCGAGCCTGAGTATTCAGGACAGCGTGGCCGATGTTGTCGCCACACACTCTGCAGGCTACAATGTGTATTTTTGCCCCGACCGAAAACGTCGAACTTATGTCTACCCGAGTCAGCCGTTGTAACTACTGGGCCAGCCTCTGTTCCATAATAATTACAGTAATGATAATAAGTAAAGGTAAAGGTCCCATTTCCACACCTTTAGGCGTAAAGGGCATATAGGGCTAGACCTTTTTTTATAGACCAATCAGCACAAAATTGATGACGTGGACAGAATCACGGCGGCCGGCTTTACTTCCCGGGACTGCAGCTGGTGCCTTCTCAAGGCTGGATATACCTGGGAGTCAAGGTCGTTTTTTTTACCTTGGATCTGCCAGGGTGTGAACCCACGGCCTTCTGCTTCACATGCAAGCGTCTAGCCGCTATGCCACGGCAGCTCCTAATAATCGTAATAATAATTAATATTAACCTTTGTGTTCACCGGTTGTAAACTCGGGCGGGAAGTTCTTGCTGTTCATCCACCTCTAGACTCTAGATTTGTTACGGAACCTGAGTTTTAGATGCACATTCGCTTTACAGATCTGACTTGTTTGTAGGAAGACTGTTGGTTCCTTGCCTCTCAGGCAGATGTTGGTTCCTGGCCTCTCAGGCAGATGTTGGTTCCTGGCCTCTCAGGCAGATGTTGGTTCCTGGCCTCTCAGGCAGATGTTGGTTCCTGGCCTCTCAGGCAGATGTTGGTTCCTGGCCTCTCAGGCAGATGTTGGTTCCTGGCCTCTCAGGCAGATGTTGGTTCCTGGCCTCTCAGGCAGATGTTGGTTCCTGGCCTCTCAGGCAGATGTTGGTTCCTTGCCTCTCAGGCAGATGTTGGGTCCTGGCCTCTCAGGAAGATGTTGGTTCCTGGCCTCTCAGGCAGATGTTGGTTCCTTGCCTCTCAGGCAGATGTTGGTTCCTGGCCTCTCAGGCAGATGTTGGTTCCTTGCCTCTCAGGCAGATGTTGGTTCCTTGCCTCTCAGGCAGATGTTGGTTCCTGGCCTCTCAGGCAGATGTTGGTTCCTGGCCTCTCAGGCAAACTGTTGGTTCCTGGCCTCTTAGGCAGATGTTGGTTCCTTGCCTCTCAGGCAGATGTTGGTTCCTGGCCTCTCAGGCAGATGTCGGTTATTGGCCTCTCAGGCAGATGTTGGTTCCTGGCCTCTCAGGCAGACTGTTGGTTCCTGGCCTCTCAGGCAGATGCACTCCGACTTTGAAGGACCCGCACCCAAATTAGTTTACACTTACGACATGCTTGTTGGGGAAGCCCTGGGTATGTTCTTGTTTTGCCCACTAAGGGGCGCAAGCACCCACATGGGGGTATAATAATAATAATTGATACTCACCGTAAAGTGTCTAAACAAGCTGACGATATTTACCTCAAAATGTCAATTACTGTAGCGCTAAAACAAACGATCACGGCATGAAGAATCATCTGTGTCAGAGTTGATTGCAAGTACAAGACACAGAAGCTTGTGGATAGACACGACTACCAACACCACACTGCATGGACTTTGAGAACAAGTGAACAAAATGTCCTACTGCCTACCGACAGAGAGAAAACTCTGATAATCATTATAGTTTAAATCATCATCATCATAATCATCATCATAATCATCATCATCATCATTCCAATAACAATGACAAATTATTATATGAAAATTTCGAAATGATATGATATGAATAAATTCGTGTTTCCCAATGTGCTGAAAATATTTTGAGCCCTCGGAGATGTGACGTCATAGAAGAATCCGTAGAATTCTTTGGACAGCTCTGAAGAAGAACGCAGATGTTTTGAAAGGGGCGAGTGCTCGAGGACAACTTATCACAAACATCAGAAAGAGACAGTCATCATATTTTTTTGGGTCATGTTATGAGAAGAAGAAAAATGGAACATGTTGTGACCACTGAAAACATTTGTGGAAAGAAAGACAAAGGAAGACAGCGTGAGAAGATTATCGACAGTCTTTTGTCATGGGGTGTCAGCATACGCATTGATACATGCGGTTGGAGATCGCAGATTGTGGAGAGGCATGATCGTCCACGCCAGTCGGCAAGACACTTGATGATGATTCCCACGTGTGGAATCAATAATGGGAAATGGATATTAAAAATAATAAAGGATTAACTTATTTGCTTTGTTTGTGTAACTGTTACTGTGGTAATCACTTGACGATGTACAGCGACATAGGCCATGCAATAAAATGCTATTGTTTGTGTCTTTGTTCAAATTCCCTACGCCATGAAAACACCACTTGCTTTTTGCATTCATATTATAATATCTCTATCAGTTGCCCCAACTTTGTCTACATTATTGTCTAAATAGGCGTGTGACTCTACATCTCGAGTTAGATATTATTAAGATAAATAGATTCCGGTTAACTGGTTTATTCTCATTATTTCTGTCTTCCCTTTAAGGGTTTTTAGGTCTAATTGTTTTGATCTTTGCTTCATTGATGGGAGGGAAACACAAAAGAATGAGAAGAAGGAAAAACAGAAGGAATGAGAGAAGATTAACACATTAATTTGTAGTTTATCTATGTAGTGTTCATGCTATCTAACAGTGTTATGTTGCATGTAGAGGACTTCTGTTGCAGCCTGTACGATGTCGGTGGCCAGAGAGGGGAGAGGAAGAAGTGGATCCAGGTGTTTGACAGTGTGGTGGCAATCCTGTACCTGGGCGATACATCCAGCTTTGACCAAACTCTTCGAGAAGACCCCCGCAGAAATCGACTTATCGAGTCCCTGGAGATCTTTCAGCAAGTGTGGAACAACAGGTCAGCTTTCCCCTAGTTGTGTCCCATTCTTTATTTTATCAGTTATCCCCCTTTTGTTAATTGTTTTTCGTCACAGACATATTTTCCTATTTATTTGTTCTTTCATTTTCCTGTACAAATATTTACATAGAAGTTCGAATAAAGGTTTATATGAAAGAAAGTTAACTGAAAATTCACATGCAGTTTTACAAATATGTTTACACGAAGCTTTGCTCGATATTGATGTCAACATATCACATACTCTACACTCACTCTTATCTTTTCCAACTCACACACTCCACTCCGTTAACCCACTTCATAAATTGTTAGACCTAATATATGTGAAGACCTACACTTAAAGAATCTCTTATAGGCTTTCCCTACATTTTACTTGGGGTTTTTCTGCATAGCTTTTAATCAAATTTAGAGTGGAAGAGAAAGTAAGGTCTTCTTCTTCTTCTTCTTTTAAATCTTCTTTTTCATGTTCTCCTTTACTTACTCTTATAAGTGTGATTGATATACTGTGTTGGTTTACAGCTACTTGTAGATCCTATCTGCACTTTTGGCCTAATACATTCGATTTCAGCTAACCCTTAAATCTTTCTGTCCCAAGTTGAAAACCATGTGTGACTGGATATTTTCACAGGTTTCAATCGTTGTGGTATATATAATTTTACATCTAATGTTTAGTCATTGACTATGAAGATCTCCAACCATTTAGTTGCTTCCTACAAAAGGTTGTGCATTTAATCCCCTTGAATGTAGTATATCTATGAGTTTGTTATTTTCATCATTGCCTCCCTCGGACATCAGCTAGTACCTTTAACATTGTTTGTTGTTTTAGTATCCAGAAGCTATGACCCTTAGGCTCGGTATTATAGATATCGCAACCTTTCGGCCTTGATTCCATTGTAAATACCGTAAATCTGGGAGAAAATGTGGTTTTCCTGCCTACCCCTGGGATTGAACCCGGACCACAAGGAGTTCGTCACCCGGTCTCCGCGCAATCCGGTTTAGCCAACTACGCTAGAGAGCCGGGCACCTTTACCATTTGCAACATGCTTGTTAGGTCAGAGTGCGTCCATAGTGTGTTCTCCCAAACTGGAAAAGTCTTGAAATAGCTTTTATTAATTGCCATCCTTCCTTCATCTAGGTTTTTAAGACCAGTGTCCATCTTGTTGTTTCTGAACAAGATCGATATTCTGGCAGACAAGATCGCCAGGGGCAGATCAATCACGGACTTTCTGGCCCAGTATCCGAACAGATTCCCAGAGTACAGTACCTTTAGTCCCACAGGTGAGTCATACAGGAAATCTTCTACCTGGGATAAATTCTCATGCTGTAGTCAAAAGTGTTTGCTAAAACATAAATGTCAGCTTTATAGAACTAATAACAAAAAGTGTTGCGGTGATAAGTCTTCATCAGCAAAACCGTGACGAGAAACAGCACAATGTTAGGAGAAGGAGGGAAACATGTAACCACTCGAAAGATGTGTGGAAAGAGGGGTAGAAAAAGGCAACGCAAAAAGATTCATAATGGCCTTTCTCATGGTATAGAGGGGTGTTAGCACACAAACTGATACATGCTGTTGACGACCGCAGATTGTTGAGAGGCATGATCGTCTACGCCAGTAGGTCGACCGAAGGTCGTGGGTTCAGATCCTGATGGTGCCGGGTTTTTTTTTTTTTTTTCAAATGACCTTGGCTCCCAGTTTGACCAAGCCTTAAAAAGGGGCCAGCGTGTAAAAGGGTCCTTTACTTTAGACACAACAGACTCTGCAGCCTTTTGTACAGGAATTTCAAGACTGGGGATTTGGACATGTGTCCTTGTGGACAAACACCTCAGAATACTGTACATGTGCTATACACAGGCTGCCTGCATGCGATAGAGATGTTTACCTCTGTTCATTGGCCAAACTTTCCTGATGTTCAAATCTTTTAGGATTTCAGTTTTTTTTCATTTCTTCTTTGTCCGTTGTATTCTGAGAATCTTTCTATCAGATTTCACCTTGAAAGTTCCTCTTTTCTTCCTCAATGACTGTGAGATCGTCCACGACTGACATCTGTATGTTGCTACAGGGCTGATGCATGCTCTGAAAACCCCCCCCCCCCCCCCCCAACCACCTTCTTTTTATTTCCTTTTTTTCCCCTTTGTGGTGCAAAGCTATTAAGTTTTAGTGCTGTTTAATTGATTATATTTATAATAAAATAATGTCTGAGTTACATTGATTTTGCAATTGTGTGAATTATTCAGTTGTTTTTGTTGTGAACTTTCCAGCAAATGAAAAATCTGAATTTTTGGAAGCATTTCCTTGTGGACACAATGCAGCATCAAAGAAACGGGGACGGTTAAGTTCAAGGCCAGATATCAATCCAGAGGTCACCAAAACTGCCGTTTACATCAAACATTTATATATGGTAAGATCATCATCATCATGTTTATATATGGTAAGATCATCATCATCATGTTTATATATGGTAAGATCATCATCATCATGTATCACCTGGGCACCATTAGGAAAACTTGCACATTATAAGAACGCACCCGACTCAACCCACCCATACGTGATTACAGATAAATTAGTACTTTATTGTTAATTCACCCCAAACAAAGGAAATCGGGGAGTTCCCGAAAGAGTGCAATATTCTAGGTATTATGGGTTAGGGTTAGTTGGTGTCCCTCAAGCGGTCAGGGCTGATAACCTAACTGATCCTAACCCTAACACCAACCCATAATACCACTACAATACTGGACTTTCCTGAAAACTCGGGGATTTCCTTTATTTAGGGTTAATTAAAACTATAATACCGGTTATCTGAACCATTTTTGAGTTTGATTCTCATCCTTTAGATGTTAATCCTACAGAATGCAAATCTGGAGGGGATTTAAAAGTTAGGTACGTATCTTTTACAGCACAACCACAAATATAACCGGAATTTGTCGGCAGCTTCGGCAACCAACAGTAGGTTTAATGTGGTCATGTTTTTGTTTTCTAATGGAACGAAACTTTACAGGACGTTGCAGAATACTCCGTATATATTTTTTTGTTTTTTGCTGTTATGAATTTTCAAGAAAGATTTTGCTTTCAGTAGTTTGTCATTGCTTTCTCGGCTATCAGCTCTTGGTACCACTGTCAAATCAAACGAAGACAAATCGTTCGCAGATGGGATCTAAACCAGCACCCCCGGCATTAGGAAGCGCATTTGCAACGCCTAAGCCACAGATGCCAACAGGAGATTGTACATACATATATAAATATTTTTTTAAGGTTGCAGGTCCAAAAATCAAGATGTATCTTATACATGGGATTATCTTATACTTGTTGCAATATGGTATTGGGTGTGGTGACCTGCAAGCGACCCTAGGTTGATTGGTGTTCGCACACACAAATACACTCTCCCACACTGTTTCCCACACAACACATT
Organism: Candidula unifasciata; assembly: GCA_905116865.2. Classification (NCBI taxonomy): domain Eukaryota; kingdom Metazoa; phylum Mollusca; class Gastropoda; order Stylommatophora; family Geomitridae; genus Candidula; species Candidula unifasciata. The sequence goes on from CAJHNH020000652.1 coordinate 153,725, forward strand.
CCCAACTACTGCCCCATTTTTCATCAGTGACCCTCAGCAAATACCTCACTCATTACCATAAAGCTTGTCCTTTACAGAAAAACTGTGGCTTAGGAGTTTGTACCGCGATCAAAACTGCGTGGATTTTCATCATAGTGTGGGGCGTCGCAGGTCGATCCAGTCTAAAATGAGTACCAGGATCGATGTCATGGGGAAGTAAAGACGGTCTGCGTAATGCTGACCACATTACCAACCTAGTGCCGATTGGTCTATAAAAATATTGGAGGCTTATCCCATATGCCTGATGCGCCTAAGGCGTGAAAAGGGATCTTTCCTTTACTTACAGAAAGTCGCTGTTGTCACAGCGTACCTTAAAAAAGTCCGTTTATCGCCAGCTGTCCTGGCTCGTATACTTTCCTACTTAAGGAGTCTCTTATATCCTGTGAGCAAATTCGAGTTTGTCAGTTCCTGTCACTCTTGTCTTGTACCATGTCCTTCGCCGGGTTCTTTATTAAAATCCTCCCCCAAATGAGGTCACAGGATAGTCCAAGATTTTAGAAGGTGGTAAGACTGGGATTCCTGGCTTTCAGATGCTTTTAACGTCCTAAAAATGTCTAGAACTGGCTCTAACCCCAACCCAACAATTTCCCACGAAAGAGTGCAGCCTAGGTCCCGCGGATGCATGCATCCTAGGTCCCACGACTGCATGCAGCATATGTACCACCCTCTGAAATATTAGATTGTCCCGTGACCTGTGGATTTTCCCTGTTTGGGATAGGATATTATTAAAGCACTCTTCGCTGTTGTCTACCGATGTTTGATATGGTCAAAGTATTTCAGTTTCCAAGATGCTGTTTATGAGCCAGATTTGTTTTGATACGGGTCTTTTCTTCTTTTTTCATCTCACTGAGACCAGTTTCTAGCCCTGTGACGTCGTTTTCTGTATTTTTCTTGTACTTCTCGGGTGGCTTGTGTGATGAATTTGTTCATTCCTTTGCAGGTTCAGGCTGCACCATTTATCCATATCTTGTTTGGTCTTCCCCTCGCCTCCTCCCAAATGTTCTGCAGTAAATATTTAGTTTGGTCTGGCTGCATTCTTGCTAAATGGCTGAACCATTTCGTCATTTGTTTGTCAATATAATTTAGATATGGTCTTATTGCAACTTTCTTTCTAATTCTGGTCTTTATAACCCTGTTCCCTCTTGTGTTGTTAATGACCTTAGGGAGATTGCGCATAATTTAGGATATCTTTATTTCTTGGCTTCTGTGTCCATCTTGGTGTACCTTTCTGTGACATTTCAGCTCTATAGCCCCTCCTTTCTTCCCTAATGACTATGAAGATAATCCACGACTGACATCGTTGAGTTGCTCCAGGAAAGTTGTATGCGCTAAAAATTGTAACTTTGATTTACTTTCCGATGCTCAGCCAAAGATGTTTGATGTTAAAACGTCTCTCTGCTCACAGAAAATCGTCACGGGAGAGCTGTCCGTGGGCTCTGGTGTCCAGGGCCATGATCGCACCTGGCATCAGAATCACTCATGCGAGTATTTCTATACCTGCGCTGTGGACACTAACAACGTCAAGATTGTCCTAGAGGGCTGTCGGACATTGATCATTCGTAAACACCTGGAGCGTTTTGGGATTATCTGACACTTGGTTGTGAAAGTGAGCTGTCATGTGTCATCGACGTTGTCATTGTCTTTGTCGATGTCATCATCATCATCATCACACCATCACCATCATCATCATATTCATCATCATCATGTGCCGTCTCAAAGGATCACCGCAATCACAGATCAGGTCAATGTTCCTGTCTCCCCCCCCCCACCCCACCCATGAGAGTCAGTTATCCTGATGGTTATCTCTGTGCCCTCCTCTTGTTATTGTTTGATTAATATTTACATTTGTGACCAAGTTATCGAGTCCATTCCTTTCCTATCATGTCCAAAGACACTGTCTGTCTATGTGTACTTGTTCAAATAAGTTTATCACTTCCATCTGTCTTGTTGTACACCGCATCATTTGCTTTTCTATCACTCCATGTTAGACTTTGAATTCTTCTCAAAAACCACATCTCTGCAGCCAGTAAATGTTTTTCAGCTTGTCTGTTTATTGTCCATGTCTTACATGCATAAAACAACACGGTTTCTACATAGCACTTCATCTATTTTCCCCCCTCTCACTTAAATCAACATCTTCTTAGCGATTGTTTACAATTTGTTTTTCTCCTGCTCTTATTGGTTGACTTTGAAACTTTTCTCACAGAGGGGAGAACTTCGCTTTTTTTCAGTCTACAGTATGTTTGCTTATAGGCCTATACTTTCTTCATAGATGAAAACTTATTTGTCTTCTTCCCGTCTTTGCCTTTTTTGTTTTCAACTGTACACTTCCCTGTTAAGTGAAATTAATACTTCACTTGTTACGTCTGTGTCTGTTTACTTATACATTTTTCCATATAGTTAAATAACACTGTCTTCTTTCTGGTTTTTGACTTTTAATTTCTTCGCTTTCCCATACAGGAAATTATTTAGTAGAAAGTGTTGAAACATTTAGAATTTATCTAGCCTCTAGTGCAATTTCAATGTTTTTAGTCGCGAGTAGTGATATCGAAGGCCCGTGTGTATTGTTGCACACGCAACAAAAAAATTACCTGGCAGTTGGAAATCGAAAAGAGTTGCCTAATGGCGCTGTGTGTGCAAAATACTACCCGTATGCCATGTTGTTGATATGTTGTTCAAACCTCAAACTTCAAACCTCAGTCGAACTATGTCCATATTTCATAGTTTTGAATTCTGGCTGTATGTTAGACATCTTATTTTTAAAGTTGCCTTAGTGGTCATGCATCTTAGTACACTTGTTCTCACAGTTAGGCGCTGGCTTCATTTGGGGGTGACAGGTTCAGTTCCTGTCTTAGTCACTATAATGAACTCGCCTACAGTCAGACAAAAAAAAACTTAACAAGAGACGAGGACACGGGTGACTCAGGACTGGACAGATGAATGAGGAAAAGCCCAAGGTTGGCTCTTGGTCATTTGGGTACCAGAGTTCAAGGAAGACGGTTTTGATGCAGTTTAACTGCAGTGTATTAAAGGGTGTGTTAGTGATTATAGAATTGTTTTGGAAGCTAGCAGCAATGGCCATGACTGACTAAACTGACCGATCAAGTGGAAGAATTCGGAGAACAAGAAGAATCCAGAGGAATAAATTGGCAGAAATTACATGGGAACATAAATGCCATTCTGCGTTGTTAGTTGTAGACAGTTGCCTGTGTTCCCAAGTTGGTAGCTGTGCATGTGTTCCCAAGTTGATAGCTGTGCATGTGTACACAAGTTCACATGAAGTTGATGCTAGCTGTAATTGAGAGCCCTAGACCGAAAGCCAGGATAGATACTTAACAATACCGAAGGAAGCAAGCATTTTTTTAGTAACTATAGTTTTTGATTTTTATGTTGTTTTTGTTTGCCCTTCCTATCTTTCTCCTTTTTTTTCTGAGTCTTGATCAGCACATATGAAATAGTTAATGATATATACTATTATTAGATGGTGGCATACCGAGATATTATGTCTGCAGTTAGTTTGAACTCTTGTGTCCTTGTTTCTCATCTACAGTCGACTGCAAATTGGAACTGACCTCAATTAAAGCTTGGGAACTGAACAAGTCTAAAAGCTTCATGGAGATCAAATGTCAGATGGAACCTTTAAATAAAGTTCATGACTTGTGTGGACCCTCTGCAAACTATGACCGTTCTGATTAAGTTCATGATCAATGGGAAATGACTGCTGACCTTCACGAAAAGTTCACGGTCAGTGCAAACCCTCCACGAACTATGACCTTCGGTAAAAGTTCAAGATCGTGGAACTGCAAAATGTGACCTTCAGATAGAGTTCATGGTCAGCGTGACGCTCTCTGTTAACTGCTTCTGATTTAAGATGCTATCATCCGATGACCCATGACTACATTCACTCGCTCCAGTTCAGTCTGTCAGTCAGAGTATGTGATCGCAGACTGTTAGTCAGAGTATGTGATCGCAGACTGTCAGTCAGAGTATGTGATCGCAGACTGTCAGTCAGAGTATGTGATCGCAGACTGTTAGTCAGAGTATGTGATCGCAGACTGTCAGTCAGAGTATGTGATCGCAGACTGTCAGTCAGAGTATGTGATCGCAGACTGTCAACTTGGGATGCATAGAAAGAAACCATTATATTTACACTATGACCTTGGCGCAACAGACTCCGCAGCCATATGTATCAACAAATGTCAAGACTGGGGATTTGGAACCTTGCCCACGGGGACAGGCCCCACAGAATATGAAATACGAGCTGCAGGCAGGCTCTCCACATGCAGTTGAAGATTCCCAGGTTTGGCCAATAGGCATTCCATTGGAAACCAAGCTTTGTGGAACAGTGGACGACGTGCTTCATACCACAGCCTTCACAACTGCTGGGGAGAATATAAAGAAGAAGAAAAGAAGAAGAAGAAGAAGAAGAAGAAGAAGAAGAAGAAGAAGAAGAAGAAGAAAAAAAAAGAAGAAGAAGAAGAAAGAAGAAGATGAAGAAGATGATGATGAAGAAGAAGAAGAAGAAAGAGAAGAAGAAGTGAAGAAGAGAAGAAGAAGAAGAAGAAAAAGGAGAAGAAGAAGAAGAAGAAGAAGAGAAGAATGATGATGATGGTGATGGTGATGATTAAAAAAAAAAGAAGAATGATGTTGATGGTGATGATGATGATGAAGAAGAAGAAGAGAAGAATAATGATGATGATGATGATGATGATGAAGAAGAGAAGAATAATGATGATGATGATGATGAAGAGAAGAATAATGATGATGATGACAAGGATGAAGAAGAATAGAAGAATAATGATGATGATGATGATGGTGGTGAAGAAAAAGAATAGAAGAATAATGATGATGATGATGGTGATAAAGAAGAATAGAAGAATAATGATGATGATGATGGTGATGAAGAAGAAGAATAGAAGAATAATGATGACGATGATGATGGTGATGAAGAAGAAGAATAGAAGAACAATGATGATGGTGATGATGATGATGAGCCAGCTAGGCCATTTGTTCTAGTCCTAATGTCAGTGATTCTCAAATTGTTTGACGTGACACATTAGTGTTATGAAAGTGACTTGAAAACACTGAGTAAATATTCAGACAATCACAGATTTGACTTGTAAATAAAACACAATCAGTCATGGATTTATGTCTCTGAATGTCTAGGGTTTGTCTGTTATAATGTAGATATGTTGTGGCTCTGTGGCCTAGAGGTTAGTTACAATGCAGTCCTCGACATTAATCAGGGTTTGATCCTGCAGTGGACGGTTCAGAAAAAGATCATTTTCATGGCTTTCATGTAGTGGTATGAGAGTTGCACCATGGAAGATATTAGGGACTTCATCATGCTATATTCCCATAGTTAGCAGTGGATACATTTCAGCCAGGAACTATTTTATAACAAAAAAGAGATAAAAGTTGCTGGTACTCACCACAAAGGGAGCAGAAATGGTGTAGTGGTTAAACGCTTGCTTTTGAATCTGAAGGGTGTGGGTTAGGGTCCTAGCAGAGCCGGACGTTTTTCATCAATGACCTTGGCTCCTAGGTCGATACAGCCTTTAGTGGGTACCAGGTATAGTCCTGGGAAGTAAAGGTGACCAGCGTGATGCTGACCTTATCACCTGCCCAGTGTCGGTTGGTCTATAAAATATAGGTCTAACCCTATATGCCCGGTACACCTAACGGCATGAAAAAATGTCTTTTTTTTTCACAACAAAGTGTCTCAATAAGGTGCCAGTACTCACTACAATGTGTCTCAATAAGGTGCCGGTACTCACTACAAAGTGTCTCAATAAGGTGATGGTACTCACTACAATGTTTCTCAATGAGGTAACGGTACTCACTACAATGTGTCTCAATAAGGTGCCGGTACTCACTACAATGTATCTCAATAAGGTGACAGTACTCACTACAATGTGTCTCAATAAGATGCTGGTTTCACTACAAAGTGTCTAAATACAATGATGGTACTCACTACAATGTGTCTCAATAAGGTGCCGGTACTCACTACAAAGTGTCTCAGTAAGGTGACGGTACTCACTACAAAGTGTCTCAATAAGGTGCCAGTACTCACTACAATGTGTCTTAACAAGGTGCCAGTACTCACTACAATGTGTCTCAATAAGTGCCAGTACTCACTACAATGTGTCTCAATAAGGTGCCAGTACTCACTACAATGTGTCTCAATAAGGTGCCAGTACTCACTACAATGTGTCTCAATAAGGTGCCAGTACTCACTACAATGTGTCTCAATAAGGTGCCGGTACTCACTACAATGTGTCTAAATAAGATGCCGGTTCTCACTACAAAGTGTCTCATTAGGGTGACGGTACTCACTACAATGTGTCTCAATAAGGTGACGGTACTCACTACAATGTGTCTCAATAAGGTGACGGTACTCACTACAATGTGTCTCAATAAGGTGCCGGTTCTCACTACAAAGTGTCTCATTAGGGTGACGGTACTCACTACAATGTGTCTCAATAAGGTGACGGTACTCACTACAATGTGTCTCAATAAGGTGACGGTACTCACTACAATGTTTCTCAATAAGGTGACGGTACTCACTACAAAGTGTCTCAATAAGGTGCCGGTACTCACTACAAAGTGTCTCAATAAGGTGACGGTACTCACTACAATGTGTCTCAATAAGGTGACGGTACTCACTACAATGTTTCTCAATAAGGTGACGGTACTCACTACAATGTGTCTCAATAAGGTGCCGGTACTCACTACAAAGTGTCTCAATAAGGTGATGGTACTCACTACAATGTTTCTCAATAAGGTGACGGTACTCACTACAATGTGTCTCAATAAGGTGCCGGTACTCACTACAAAGTGTTTCAATAAGGTGCCGGTTCTCACTACAAAGTGTCTCAATAAGGTGCCGGTTCTCACTACAATGTGTCTCAATAAGATGACGGTACTCACTACAATGTGTCTCAATAAGGTGCCGGTACTCACTACAAAGTGTCTCAATGAGGTGCCGGTACTCACTACAAAGTGTCTCAATGAGGTGCCGGTACTCACTACAAAGTGTCTCAATGAGGTGACGGTACTCACTACAAAGTGTCTCAATGAGGTGCCGGTACTCACTACAAAGTGTCTCAATGAGGTGCCGGTACTCACTACATAGTGTCTATTACAGAAGCGATAAAAAAAAAATACCTTAACTCTTTCAGTCCCATAAGTAAAAAAACTAAAGGACCCCTTTCCACACCTTTAGGCGTATGGGGCATATAGGGCTAGACCCCTAATTTAAAGACCAATCGGCGAAAGATGGGTGATGACGTCAGCATCACGCCGGCCGCCCTTACTTCCCGGAACTGCACCCGGTTCATACTCAACGCTTGGTCGACCTGGGAGTTAAGGTCTTTTTCTTCCTTTCAGTCACATGTTGTATTGAATTCAACAATGTCGATGCTTCAGGTTTTGTAGCCAGCGCCGTGGGAATTTGATAAATTTGACCTGGCAGGCGTTGACGAGGCAGGTAAAGTGGCTGATCGAAAAGGGGAAGACAATTGTGCAATACAGGGGAGCAACTAATAGTCTTAGTCTAAAACAGAACTGCTGTTGTTATTTACTTCATGCAGAGGGATATAATGAGAAGTAGATCCGCGCACTTATGGACTGATACCTGTGATGTGTGGTGAAAAGCACTTGTCAGTTAATTAACAGACTTAGACTCAATGGTTCAGCAACAAGATAAAAATATAAGAAATCTTTCGGACATTTGTCAAGACAACTACAAGATAGTAGCGGCTAGACGCTCGCGTGCGGATCAGTATGTCGTAAGTTTGTTCACTGGCGGAACCTGATTTTTTTTTTTTCAAAAATATCCATCACTCCCAGGTCAACCCAGCCTTAAGTGGATACCGGGTGCAGTCCTAGGAAGAAGTAAAGGCAGTCGGCGTGATGCTGACCACGTCACCAGTCGTGTGCCAAATGGTATGTAAAAATATAGGTCTAGCCCTATATGCCCTATACATATAGAGGCGTAGAAAAGATGCCTGTACTTTTTATGTTTTTTACTACAAGATAGTGCACACAACAAAGAGCCATGTCATTAAGATACACTGGAATTAAAACTAGAGGTCCACCACGGAATCGATCGATAGATGGAATATCTGAGGCCTTAAACACCAGCAACTACGTAGTGCATACCTAGGTTAGCACACGATGCTTCTTGACATCCTAAGACTAAAAGGCAGAATAGAACAGGACTAGGGAAGTTTTTTGAGGTTTAAACAACAGATCAACATCATGACACACGGGAGGTAACTAGGGCTGTACCGAATATACGCTTCGTATTCGCTTCGGGGCCGAATAGTGGACCTAATAGCTATTCGGTATTCGGCCGAATAGTTGAGGTCGGGCCGAATACGAATAGTGATTTCTGCATACACTGCGATGGACTGAAATAACTATCTCAAAAATAATGTCACAATTTATAGCCGACTTTTCTTGATTTTCGCCGCGGCACCCCTGGCATACGCACCCAGTTTTAGAACCTCTGCTGTAATGCCTCGGATGAGTCAACAGGCGCTGTTACCACGCAACCGGGTCGCAGTTTTTCCCGCTACGACAGATTTGGGCAACGCTACTGTTGTGTTAAAGAAGGCATGAAGAGACTTGAAAGTGTATCTGTGTGTGTGTGTGTGTGTGTGTGTGTGTGAGAGAGAGAGAGAGAGAGAGAGAGAGAGAGAGAGAGAGAGAGAGAGAGAGAGAGAGAGCGCATGCATTTTTTCGTTCTTTCGGGGTGTTTTTGCCCAAATCAAATTGAAAATATTGCGAACGAGAATAGGAAGGTGCATTTAAATTTCATCGAACGAACGCCTGAACGAACGATGATTTAAATGCGAATTTGGCACATGGATAAAATCAGATGAAAGATGCATTACTTAAAAAAAAATAGGACAGGCAAAAACTGCATTTTATTTAAAAAAAAGAACATCTTATGCAATATATCTTTGTCTTGCTTGCTACATACATCCAGTTTTAACATGTGGCTATGAGTCCTGGACAATCGGTAGCCAGGCCAAACAATTTTTTGAGGCCTCAGAGATGTGGTTTTACAGAACAATGCTTAAAATACCTTGGACAGCCTAAAAAAGCACCCACTAGGTTTTGAGAGGCAGAAGCCCGAAGACAACTAATCACAGACATCAGAAAGAGACAGTCATCATTTTTCGGCCATCTTATAAGAAGAGGGAAAATGGAACATGTGGTGACCACTGGAAAGATTTGTGGAAGGAGAGATAGAAAAAGACAACGAGAGAAGATTCTTGACAGTCTTGTTGCATGTCATGGTGGTGTGTCAGCACACGAACTGATACATGCTGCAGGAGATAGCAGATTGTGGCCAAGTAAAATCGCCAACACCAGACGGCAAGGCACCTGATAATGATGATACACTATTCGTATTCGTATTCGGCCGAATAGTTGGTCCCACTATTCGTATTTGGCCGAATAGTGAAAATCACTATTCGGTACAGCCCTAGTAGTAACCCATTAGTGCTCCATTCTTCTTCTAACTCAAGTCTGAGTCCGAAGAATCTCAGCACAGTTCACAAGCTCTGTAGCAACGGCGAGGATCATGAAAAACTTTAGGTAGATTTTTAACTCTTAATTTTCCCCAGGCAGCGTCGTTAGGCTAGTCTTTAGGATTTTCAACTGCCAAGGGATTTTTTCACGTGCACAACAATACACCTGGGCGTCCGATCTCACTACACAGAGACCAGGACTAGAGGAGAAGGAGAACAAGAAAAACAAACGGTTTTCCATCTTGGGCTCTTCTGAGCATTTAGACCCCCACGTGCACTTTCCAGAGGCTACGTGTCTATTCCAGGAAAATAAATTAGAAGTAAATAAAATTAACGATTGAGAAATGCAAATTCGAATTAAATTAAGACAACTACAAATCATATAATGAGTAAAAAAAAAAAAAAACATCACTCTAAATGTCCTGTTTCCTTTAGAAGACAGTGGTTGCCACAAGCTCCCAAATTTCAGTTTTTAAAAATATTTATTTCCCTTGACATTTCGAACTTACTGAGATATCTCGTCACTTTCAAGTCTCTTACTAGCTACCCCATCTTCCTGCACTGTATAACATTACTTCCAAACGCCTTTAACTTGTTAAACATAGGATATGGCAGACCCAAAGGAGTGACTGGGTGGTGATCGAAATTGATTATTAAAAGTGCTCCACAAGTCAATACATTTGGAAACTATTGAACTCATTGATTAGCATAGGTGAAGCACGTGTAATCAAATGTGTAGAGAGTGTAACATAGAAATAACAACATCAAAACAGGTCATGACCATAGCTAAAGTAGACAAAATAATAGGTTTCCTGCTTACAGAACACTCTTTGAAACAAACCCAAAACTTCAGATACTTAGGAAGCATAATATCATCAGCTGGCAAAACAGACGATGAGATCAATAACAGATGTCACTAAGCGAAACAGACGATGAGATCAATAACAGATGTAACTAAGCGAAACAATTCATTGGACAAATGGCACCAATACTAAGAAGTTGAGTTAAGTCAAGAATTGACATCACCGCACTCGGGGCATTCCCATGTGTGCTCCGTTCTCATCTTCAGCAGCCAGCGCAAAGTTCCAATACTGATAGTGCCGGTGACTGTCTGGTTATATGTCCCTGAGTGTAGTGAACCGGCGAAAACTGAGAAAACAAAAATGTATCAGTAGAAACCAAAAGAGCACTTTATGACACAATCTTTTTGCCAGCCTTGTGCGTTCAGTGCCAGACCTGGATACTGACATAGAATTAGTTCTGACACTTTCCGTCCCTTTAAGAATGAAATTTTTCGTTTGTTGAAGATCTACTCTGGCTCTTGCCAGGGGCCGCAATATAGCCTGGTCATAAATATGGCCTAAAGGCTGAACGACTAAGATCATGACAAACAGTCCAAACCAACAACCAGTGACCATAAGTAACCAATCACTTGAAAATGTAGAACATTTCACATATCTTGGCAGTGTGGTGTCACTACTGGGAGGGACAGAGGAAGACATACAGTCACGTCTGAACAAAGCTAGAGCTGCTTTTGGAAGGATGAGGCAAATCTGGAAATCCAACAGTTACTGCTGAGGAACGAATCTCCGACTCTACAAGAGCATCATTTTGCCATTTCTTCTCTATGGAGCGGAATGCTGGAGAATGACCAAAAAGGATGCACACAAGCTGTCCACCTTCCACCACACATGTCTACGTAGAATTATCAAAATTTTCTGGCCAGATACAATCTCAAACACTAAACTACTTCAAACCACAAACCAAGAAACTTTAGACAGTATGATTACCAAGAGAAGATGGAAATGGCTTGGCCACGTTATGAGAATGACTTCTGATATACCTGCCAAAACAGCTCTCACATGGACACCAGAGGGAAAGAGAAAACAGGGGCGCCCAAAAACAACATGGAGACGAACGATGGAAAGTGACCTGAGTGTGGCATCTTTGACATGGAAAACTGCACTGAAGATTGCACAGGACAGGAGAGCATGGAAAGTCCTCTCTGAAGCCTCATGTGCCACTAGGCATAACGAGAACTGAGAGAGAAAAGGCTGAACGCGGTTTCTGGGACCTCTCCACGGTGATCATGGTGGCATATTGTGTCATCAGTTGTTTATCGCTTGTGTGATGTCCTTGTGGGGTAGAAAGTCAATCAGTCTGACAGAGAAACAAAACATTGCAAGTAAAATAATATTCCTACGAGGAGCTTTCGATAAAACAAGAGATAAGATCAGTAAGGATGACATCCGAAGGAGAATAGGGATTTCATTAGAAGACATCAAGGGAAATGGTTTGGCCATATAAAGCCGATGTCAGCCAGCAGTATACCATAGAAATCAATGATGTACAGACCAGACGGCAAGCGAAAAATAAGGCTGATCCTGCAAACGATGTACAAAAACGAAAAACAGACGCTCTGGGAATTGCTATTTACGAAGCGCACAAACGGGCACTTCCCTGTAAATGATACGTCACCTGAACACCGCAAGGTACCAGAGGATCGAAATGAGAGATGAGGTGAGGTGAGGTGGGATGAGATGAGGTGAGATGAGGTGAGGAGAGATAAGGTGGAATGAGATGAAGTGGAAATGAGGTGAAGTGGGATGAGGGGAGGTAAGGTGAGGTGTTGGGATGAGATGAGGTGAGGTCAAGTGAAGTAGGATGAAGTGAGATGAGATGAGGTGGGATGAGATTACATGAGGTGAGGTGAGATGAGGTGGGATAAAATGAGGTGGGGTGAGATGAGGTGAAGAGGGATGAAATGAGGTGAGGTGAGATGAGGTGGGATGAGATGAGATGAGGTGAGGTGAGATAAGGTGGGATAAGATGAGGTGGGTGAGGTGAGGTGAACCACGTGTAGGATAAACTGAAGTATAGGATACATTTGACATAAAGGCCTTTAACTTAACTTTTATAGACCCGTCGACACTCGATGGGTGTTGCAGTCAACATCACGCCGGTCGCCTTTACTTTCCCCCAACCTGCATGGTAATTATTTTAAGACCAGGCTCCACTCGTAATCAAATCAACCACCTCCGGATCCGCAGGCGAGCGTCTAGTCGCTACACCACGGCGGCTCTGATAGGTAGGATATCATCACCAGGTGCCTTGCCAACTGAGGTGGGCGATCATGCCTCTCCACAATCTGCGATCTCCTGCAGCATGTATCAGTTCGAGTGCCGACACACCTCCATGCCATGCAACAAGACTGTTAACAATCTGCTCTTGTTGTCTTCCTCTATCCTTCCTTCCACAGATCTTTACAGTGGTCCCAACGTATTCTATTTTCCCTCTTCTCATAACATGGCCGAAAAATAATGACTGTCTCCTTCTGATGTCTGTGATAAGTTGTCTTCGGATTTCCGCCTCTTTGAAAACCTCTTGGTTACTCTTTTTGGCTGTCCAAGGTATTCTAAGCATTCTCCTGTAAAACCGCATCTCTGAAGCCTCAAGAAATTGTTTGGCCTGCCTACCGATTGTCCAGGATTCACAGCCATATGTTAAAACTGGATGTATGTAGCAAGCAAAAATTCCTTTTCTAACTCTTAATGACAAGGATATATATTGCACAAGATGTTCTTCATTTTATAAAATGCAGTTTATTACACATTTAGGAATAATTCGTTTCTTTGATACCACCATTAATTCTGTCTTCCCATTATTCAAAATGAGGCCCATTCTTCTACTTTCTAACACCGCAATGTCTATCATTTCCTGTAGTTCTTTCTGACTTGTTGCTATCAAGACTGTGTCATCAGCACAACGTAAATTGTTTATAATATGCCCACCAACCACGATTCCGGGCATATCAATTAAATATCTTATTATATATTTAAGGTATATTGAAAACAAATCAGGTGACAGTTCACATCCTTAATTCTTATAGCTGCTGTGTGCTGCCAATACATATTCTTTATTAATCGTAGATCTTTTCCATCAATCTTTAATTTTTCTAACAGTTTGATTACTACTTTAGGCTTTATACAGTCAAATGCTTTTGGATGAGATGAGATTTGTCTATGAAGCATAAATTTAAATCAGTCTTTACTTCTATAGCTCTTTCTGACAATGTCCTTAGGATGTATATGGCATTGTTTGTACCTTTTCCTTCTACAAATCCACATTGTTAATCGCTTATTTCAGGTAGGATAACAGACTATAAAAACAATTATTGGCTCTTGTGCGTCTTAGTCTCGCCATTAACAAAATATGCCACTTACTGTCTGTATTTACCATTTTTGCGGTATAAAACGCAGCCGTGTGGGACGGGGGAAAGGGTCTTTGGGGTAGAAGATTTAGGGCCGCAAGGTTAGTGCTGTCGCAAAAAACTGTGGAGGTTAGGAATTTACTGGCCTAGTATCCACTTTATAGAGTTGCCTCGGTTCTGCCTTGCAAGGGCGACAAACCATTTTTTTTTTTTGGTAGCTATTTCCCTTTGCTACAATACCGCCGTAACATATCCCTATTGTTATTGTTACATTGGTACTGACTGGTTATCTGTAATTTCTATACGTGGTGTTGCTGACTTCGGCAGTATGGGCTGGTGACGATTCAGAGCTTGCCATTGAGTAGATAAACTTTGTATTCATTTGAAGACTTCATAATTTCATATAGCCAGTGTGCTTGTTTGGTAATGATTATCTTATTGTTGTACTTACGTCCACTCAGATTGTGACATAAGTGGGTAGAGGAAAACTGTTTTTTTTTTTTTTTTTTTTGCTTAATTGGTATTTTTTTTTTTTTTTTGTGCCAAGCATATGACCTTTGTTTAGCTGTCTTGTATGTGTAAGATTAATACAATGTTTACTTTTAACCGGACCCTATTCAAACCAGATTGGTTAGTTGCGTATCCCTTACAGGACGTTGCAGAACCAACCCCAGCAGCCCCTGGCTGTTGTGTGGTTTTCCTAGGCAAATGTACATCCAGTAGTTTGCCATTTCTTCCTGGACGGTCGGCCCCTGATACCACTGTCGAAACCAACGTAGGGCGCATTGCCCGCAGCTGGGATCGAACCCGGCACTCCGGCATTACGAAGCGTTCGCATCAAATAAGCCACAGAGCTGACTTACTGTTGGATTTCCAGATTTGCCCTATTCTTCCAAAAGCAGCTCTAGCTTTTTTCAGACGTGACTGTATGTTTTCTTCGGTCCCTCCCAGTAGGGACACCACACTGCCAAGATATGTGAAATATTCTACATTTTCAAGTGTTTGGTTATTTATGGTCACTGGTTGTTGGTTTGGACGGCTTGTCACGATCTTAGTTTTCCTTGCATTTATTCTCAGTCCCACCAATTTTGCTGTGCCGTGTAGTCGGTTACTTTTTTCTTGTAAATTTTCATGTTTACAGTTATTTACATGGTGCTATTTTTGGTTTAGTTTATTATTTTCTAATTCACAAAGTACTGCATCTAGCAGATTGTTAAATTACATTATTAACTCAACATTCTTAGCTTATCCTTTTTAACCTAAAAAATTACAACCAGGACAAGAGGCAGCGCATGTTGAATATCCATTTTCAGGCAACCTTCACTGTGGAGATGGCACATGATTAGCTGAATGATTGATTAATAAGTATAAAGTACAAATATATATGCATACGAAAACCAAGAGATAACACGATTTAGGGTACTTCTGTTTTAATAACCTGTGCAACCGCAGGCTGACAAAGTGTCCTATCATCGGTGAAAACTTGTGGTCAAAAGTACTCGTTCTCTATCCCTGTTCTATGGCAGATGAAGGTCTGGAACCTTCTCTTCAAGAGCCAACTGATCACCGTTTTCTGACCATTAGGAACTTGTTGTAGCTGCTTCTTCGTGTTGGGAAATCTGGCATTACATACATCTCTTCGCTCCACGTCTTGTCTGGCCATGATCTTTCTTTCCCTCTCTGTCTACTTTTCAGCTGCTCTTTCAGCAGCATGGCAAAGAGATAGCTGAAAGGTGTGTGAACAGGTTCAGAGGTCAAATATGATGACAGATTATCTTCAAAATCAACATCAGCTTTAGTCACGTCTTCAGCAGAGTTCAAAGGTGAGACGTCTCCATTGTCAAAATCTGTGTTCTGTTTGCTGTCTTTTAGTGATATGAGGTGTTGTTTGCTAAGTTGCTGAGCTTCATAAACTGATCGTTTCCTTCCCACCTGATAGTAATGACAGCATTGACATCTATCCTTTTCACTCTGGTATTTAGGACAAATTGTTCCGCACGAGCAAGCCTCGTTTCCGGGCATTAAGAAAATGGCGATGATTTCCAAGGCAACTAAATCTGCAAATTAAAAAAAATAATGGATTGCAAAGAAAACATTAAAAACGAACAGTCTTTAAAGCAGTTAAAGAAAAGATGGGTGTGAAAAGGTGAATAGAATATTTACGTTATAAAACACTCATTCTGCAAAAGCATATAGCATTCTTTGTCTTTTTATGTTAGTCGTTAGTCCAGGTTTCAACTTCACTGTGTGGAAAGTTGGGGTGGGGGATTGGGGAAGGGTGGGGGGGGGGGGGGTCATTTAATAACTGCCAAATTTTGATATCAGTGGAAATCACACACAATGTCCCTTAGTGTTCCATTTAAGAACTAGTGGGGGGAAAAACTTGTCAGTCCCATCAAATTCTTTAAACTTGCATGCGCAAAGTAAAAATGCATAAGGCAACTGTCAGATGTGCAAAGATTACAGGTCCCAGAGCAGAACTGCAGCACGCTGTTGGCGCAAACGGTCAGTCACGAAATGAGGATCACTTTGACATGGTCGACATCCCGCCGGCCGTCTTTACTTTCCATTACATTACCTGGTATTAATTTGAGGCTTGCAACTTAGGAGCCTATATCATTTCTGAAGAATAAATTACGGTACCATGCGGATTTTAAAACACGACCTTTGGACCAACAGGCGGCTTTTTCCAACGCATGTTGTCTGTTGAATAAATGCAAACGTCTTGTGGGTAGTCAAGTGAGGAAAGAATGCATAGCGTTCTTGGAGGTTTTTTGCTTCATAGGCTCATCTAAAAACCCTTCACATAAAAATTATATGGGAAAAACTCTCCCTCTGACCTTCTAGGGGGAAGGGTAGTCGAAGCGGTGTTTACAGCTAGGCTGCAATATGTAATAGGCTGTTATACCGGCTCGCTAGCGTAGTTGGCTAAACCGGATTGCCTAGTGACCGGGTGACGAGCTCCTTGTGGTCCGGGTTCACGCCAGGGGGTAGGCAGAAAAGCCACATACTCCCAGATTTACGGTATTTATCATGGAATCAAGGCCGAAAGGTTGCGATGTCCACAATATCGAGCCTAAGGGTTAACAACTCGTGGCTTCTGGATACTAATTTTAAAAAAAAAATTTAAAAATAGGCTGTTATGCATGATGTTTGTTCGTTAGTTTTAGTATCAAGAAGCCATGAGTGTTATGCATGAATAATTTTGTTTTCCTTAGTGCTTCTGGGATTGACCAGGTGATACCCATCCGAGACAAATACTAGGTAAATAACTGGTAGTTTACACACACTAAGATGGACGATTTCGAAAACCACTCTACCTGCCTAACCGTATACTCGACTTTTAAACTAGCTGTTCGACCGTCTATTTTCCCAGGTCGTCTGCCTGGTTGTACCAGAAGTGACCGTACACATACGAAGCTTGTCAACTGTTCTATACAGACGCTATCGTACCCATGACACGAACTGCTCGTCCCGTCAACTAACTGTCTGAAAAAAAAAAAACTATTTCTCAGTCCCCCGTGCCGTTAGACCATAAATTACTATGATTTTTCACTGACTAAAAGAGACGGTTTCCAAAGACATTCTGCCCGTCTAATTATCGACTTGCCCCTCCAACTAGGGGTCCGACAGTCTGTTTCTCTAGTTGTCTGTCAGAGGGCACCATAAGTGACTGTATACTTACAAGACCTATCAACTATTCTTCACAAAGACTATCGTGCTATCTCACAAACTAGTCGGCCCTTCACTGGGCTTTACGACCGAGTGTTTCCTATTAAAATACAAAAATATTAAAGGCGTGTCGCAGGGGCTTTCCCTACCATACTACTCTTGTGTCCTTAGAGACATTGTCTTTCTGGTAGATCCCAGCTATACCTCTCTTATTCACCAGCCTTGATAGGCTTACGGAGTTATTCATAATGGCGGCCGAACAAATATCCTTACCGAGCTCAGTCCTATAAAAAAAATAGGATTACCTGACAATTTCTATAGACGCAACAATGCAGACGATAGTAGCAGACGATAATAGCAACCGTTGACACTTTCGAGCGTTTCTGCAGACGATACTAGCGACCGTTGACAATTTCGAGACACGCAACATTTCTTCTTCTTCTTCTTCACTTCCTCTTTTACTGCTGTGGGTGTCAAGGGAGATATAAGGTCCTGTCTCTAGCTCTTCTGGCCGCCTCGATCATAGGCACATCGTGCTGTTGTAGTTTCTCTGATGTTATCCTTCCATGTTTTTCTTGGTCTACCTCGTGCTCTACGTCCTTCTTCTCTTTCCATGTATGCTTTGTATGGTATGGTGTCACAAGACATTCTTTCTTAGTGGGCAAACCATTTTACCTGCTGTCTTTGTATGTAATTTAGAATTGGTTCTGTGCCGACTTGTTCTCTTATGATCTCATTCCTGATCTTATCTCTTATGGTCACTCCTACAGCCCTTCTTAGACATTTCATCTCCATGGTTACTAATTTTCTTTTATGGTTTGTTGTGAGTGACCATGTCTGGCACTGGTAGCACAGAGTTGGAATAAATATGCTTTGAATAAGATGTCTCTTTGAGCTGATCGGGATTGTCTTATGCAGTAAGAGGGGGGGGGGGGGGGGCTAGCTGTCCCAATACTTGGTTTGCTTTACTGCATCTAATGTTAATTTATTTATCCAATTTCCCATCTTCGGTAAATGTAGTTCCCAGATATTTAAACTCAGATGCCTGTTTAATACCTTTGCACTCTATTTCTATGTTTAGATGTTTCTTTTTTATGTTTCTTTTTTCCTATTGACATTCTTTCTTTCTTTTGTCAAAATCTGCTTGTGCCGCTAGGCGTCGCAGTCTATCAGATGATTGGCAACCGAGCCAGGGCGCGCTCAGTCGCTTCATATGCCGTGATGTTATGAAGTCTCAAGTTGTCCGTGACTCCTTCAATCCATCTTCTTCTTGGTCTTCCCCTGCCTCTTGTTGTTTCGATTTTCATGTTGTATGCTCTTGATGCTGGCATCGTTGGTTCCATTCTCATTAGGTGACCAAACCATTTCATTCTTTGCTTCTCAATAAATTTAACATTACTTCTGTCTTTTCAGTGTTGATTCTCATATTATTTGTTTTACATTCTTCATTCACGGATGTTAGATGTTGTTGCAATTTCATGGATGTATCTGCTATCAAGACCTGGTCATCAGCAAAGAGTAATTCGTTGATCTTACTAACATTACTGACGATAAAAGCGACATGGCGGGGAGACCAGGTGCGCCGACGCAGATTAGCGTCGTTGTTGTCCTAAAACTTTTCGGCATGCGTAAAACGCGGTTACACTCACCGCCGACGGTATCTCACGCGATGCTACTCGCGGTGCGGATGGGGGGGGGGGGGGTGGCTAAACTAGGTGCCTGGGACTCACGAGCGAATTAATTGGAGGAAGTTGCAGGAGATGCGGTAGCTGCTGCTTCTGAGTCCCAGCCATCTAGTTTAGCCCCCATCCGCGCCGGGAATACTGTCGGCGTTGAGGCATGGTCACATAAACAGGTCCGCAATTAACATATCGCTGAGACCCTGTAAGAGCATTTGTTTCGATACACGGAGCCGATTCTAGTTTTGCAGCGATTCGTTCGTCGCAGGAAGTTCGCATATTTTTAATAGGACTGAGCCCCGTAAGGATATTTCTTTGGCCGCCATAATGCAGGGGTAAAAGTTCGGAGGAGAGCCGAGAATCGCTTTCAAATCCAGCTGCGACTCGCTGCAGCCCACTGCCGGTGTTCGAAACCAGGCGGTTCCAGGGGTTCACCAGGCCTTTAGGAAATGGGTACTAGAGTTAACACTCTGGGGTAAATGGAGGAAAGTCGCTGTAGCTACGGAGTTGCGTGCGGACGGCGACATAGGCGGAAAGATCCTTATCAGCTAGCTGTCCGTACTGGTGGCAGAGCACTTATGTTTTATAACCGTGTGCAATGACGCTGGTTCAAATCTCCCGACTTTACCTTTACTTTTACCTGTTTCCAGCTCAGTATATTAGTAAGATGTCCCAATTTCAGCTCAAAATATTATGGGCATCCTATCAAACGAGGTTTAACCACATGATATAAAGATGTATTGTGCTAGATAGCTAGCGGCAGCCGCAGCAGCAATATCATTAGTAGTAGCAGTAATAGTAGCAGCAGCAGCAATATCAATAGCAGCAGCAATAATAATAGTAGTAGCAGTAGTAGTAGCAGCAGCAATATAAGTAGTAGTAGCAGCAGCAGCAGTAGCAATATCAGTAGTAGTAGTAGCAGCCGCAGCAACAACAGTAACAGTAACATCTGTAGTAGCAGAAACAGCAGACGTAACAGTAATGTTGGTGACCGTAGTAAGGGAAGTAGGCGTAGTGGTGGTGGCAATATTAACAGCAACAGAAACAGAAGCTGCAAGAGTTGTGTAGTAGTACTAGTAGCGGTGGTGGTGGTGGTGGGGTGGTAGTAGTAGTAGTAGTAGAAGCAGTAGTGGTAGTTAAGTAGTAGTATCAGTAGTAGTAGTGGCAGTGTTAATACTAACAGGAGTATCGACATATACAGCAAGAATTTAGTAATAGCAGTAGCAGCAGCAACAGTAGTTGTATTAGTAGTAGTAGTGGTAGTAGTAGTAGTAGTAGTAGTAGTAGTAGTAGTAGTAGTAGTAGTAGTAGTAGTAGTAGTAGTAGTAGTAGTAGTAGTAGTAGTAGTAGTAGTAGTAGTAGTAGTAGTAGTAGAAGAAAAATAATCAGAAGTAAAATAAGAACACAAGGGGGGAAAAGAAGAAGAAACTAAACAAATAATATTAATAATAAAAAAAGGATAATAACAATAATAATAATAATAATAATAATAATAATAATAATAATAATAAGAAGAAGAAGAAGAAGAAGAAGAAGAATAGAAGAAGAATAGAAGAAGAAGAAGAAGAAGAAGAATAGAAGAAGAATAGAAGAAGAAGAAGAAGAAGAAGAAGAATAGAAGAAGAAGAAGAAGAAGAATAGAAGAAGAAGAAGAAGAATAGAAGAAGAAGAAGGAAGAAGAAGAAGAAGAAGAAGGAAGAAGAAGAAGAAGGAAGAAGAAGAAGGAAGAAGGAAGAAGAAGAAGAAGGAAGAAGAAGAAGGAAGAAAAGAAGAAGAAAGAAGAAGAAGAAGGAAGAAGAAGGAAGAAGAAGAAGGAAGAAGAAGAAGAAGAAGAAGAAAGAAGAAGAAGAAGAAAGAAGAAGAAGAAGAAGAAGAAAGAAGAAGAAGGAAGAAGAAGAAGAAGAAGGAAGAAGAAGAAGAAGAAGAAGAAGAAGAAGAAGAAGAAGAAAGAAGAAGAAGAAGAAGAAGAAGAAGAAGAAGAAGAAGAAGAAGAAGAAGAAGAAGAAGAAGGAAGAAGAAGGAAGAAGAAGAGAAGAAGAAGAAGAAGAAGAGAAGAAGAAGAAGAAGAAGAAGAAGAAGAAGAAGAAGAAGAAGAAGAAGAAGAAGAAGAAGAAGAAGAAGAAAGAAGAAGAAGAAGAAGAAGAAAGAAGAAGAAGAAGAAGAAGAAGAAGAAGAAGAAGAAGAAGAAGAAGAAGAAAGAAGAAGAAGAAGAAGAAGAAGAAGAAGAAGAAGAAGAAGAAGAAGAAGAAGAAGAAGAAGAAGAAGGAAGAAGAAGAAGAAGAGAAGAAGAAGAAGAAGAAGAAGAAGAAGGATAAGAACCAGAAGACACACACACACACAAGAGCAAGAAAGACAAATGCAGGCAGAGGATGAACAAAAGTAAATATAATAAACTAGCAATTAAAAAAAATGCATACCCAAAAAAAAAAATTATGCTTAAAGTTCACGTAAGCTAAAATTCTTACATATATAGCGGCTGGCCATCCTGATTCCGTGGCAACTCAAAAAGTGAAGACTTCATCAAAGGCGAGAGAATAAATAGGCAGACACTTTGGTATGAGAGAGGATATATGCCAGTCAGATTAATGTTGGAGTCAAGTCTGCGCCGTAATGTATGGGTGGGTGGAATTTATGCAATGGCGTATGCGAATATCTACGACAATAGTATTAGACGTCAACAATCCAACTCATTTTTCTTTTTTTTTTAGGGAGGGGGGGGGGGGGGTTTGGGGGGTGCTTTTTGGGCTATACAAAAAACCCTGTTCCACGTGTAACATAGAGGAACAAAATACACCCCCACCCCCTTTTCCAGTGGGTAAGGATTCACTCCGCATGAACAAAATAGAAGAATTCTCCAACCCTGCCCCCGATTCTCTCGGAGGGAGGGTGATGGTAAGGAAATTAGGTTGTCATGGCTTTTTTTAACTTTAGTGGTTGTGAGCGCTCTTTATAATCCCGAAGTATTGGGTTCGAACCCAATACTCTATCGAGTATAGAGCAAGGGTTTGACTGACGTTCAAGCTCACCAGGAAATCGAGCGATTAACGCCATGGGACACAATGTGACACCTGAGAGTCACAACATAGTCAATGACATTGATTTCACCGACACAATAATTGTGTCCCAGAGCGGAGTACTGGATTTTTGCCCCACTAGGACACACACTGAGGGATAAACACCCGGTGACACAAATTGCCAACATTCTGATGAGGATCACCCTTGGTAAGGTCGAAAAAACCCGGTTCATCAGTTAGGCTATTTATTAGGAGCTCTCCCTGCAACAGCCATGGTAGGGCTTCAAAACAGCGAAAAACACGTCCTGCATGGAGACAAACCCTCGCTGGATTGACTGACTGACTGACTTTCTATCCCAACCGGACATCACACAAGCGATGTACACCCGATGACACAATGTGCCACCATGGGGGTGAGAATCGCCGTGGACAGGTCCCAGAAACAGCGTTTAGCTTTTAGGCTATATTTATGGTCAGGCTATATTGCGGCCCCTAGCAAAAACTAGAGTAGGGTCTCAAATAATGAAAAATCTCGTTCTAAATAGGAGAACTCGCTGCATTGCTTCAAAGAATATGCCCCACTCAGGCATCAAGTGCAAAGTCCGTTTAACAAAATTTAAATATGTGTTAGTCATTAATTTAAATTAGGAGGAAAAGGAAAAAAAAACGAGCCGACAATAAATAGTAATATACCCATGATTTATATTATTGCAATTATAAAATGCAATGACAATACTTCGCAAGATAAATCAACAAAACATCATTAATAACAAAAAATCAAAGTTACGACTTTTTACATTTGGAAAAACAAACAATGGACATAATTTGAACATAAGAATCGTGCTTTTTTTTTTTTTTTTTTATGACAAAACAGTGGATAGAAAGTATGTATGTATTAAAATATTTAACACTGATTATAAGAGTGGGTGTCAGCTAGGGCTAGGGGCTGGTTAGTTATCAAAAAGCATTCAGTGCCCTGTGTCCAGGCTAGAGATGTTATGTCTCGCCAAGGTCTTGTGATGGCTGTTAGCTGTTAAGCTGTGGTTATGATACTATACAACTAGGTGGGAGTGTGCGATCATCGACAACTGTGTCTTATGGGGCAGGGGTCATCCGTGTCTCCTGGCCAGATTTAATATGACTTTATATAGAGATAAAACGAAGACTTATGGTATACTGACGGGTGTCATGGTAATATGTTAGGTGACGACTGCTCAGAGGGGATTTAGGTTGTAGTAAAGAAGAAAAACTTATGGCAAAATGGCAGTTGTTGTAATGTTTTCCCCCCAAAAGGTATTATCTAAACACTAATACAGTAGTAAATATGAGATAAAAATGTAAATGCTCGTAAAAACACGGGATATACGAACAGGGCTCAGACCAGCACCTGAAATCCAGAACGAGGATTATAAGTTTAGACCAAGGTCTGATCAGTTAGTATGTGTTTGGCAGCTGGCGTGAAAGGTCGTATCTGATAGACGAGTGAATGTGACACTGTATAGTTGAAGACGTGAAGTAGATTCTATTCCATGAGAGGACAGATAGACGACAATCTGATGACAGCCTAACCAGAAGTGGTAACCGATGAGTTCCTACCGGCCAGGGAGTCTAACAGCGATGATCATAGACAATGAATCAACCATTGTGTGTCTGGCGTGTATAATGAACCAGGACTGAAGTGTAACGAGTGTGGATGGTAATAGACTTCGATTTTGTACTTGATAAATGTCATCATCTGTTGTTGGATCTGCTAGCCAGTAGTAGACATTGCCTGGACCAGACTGCATCTGAAAGTTGAATAAAGAATATAAAAAGATATCTACCGACTTTGTGCATTCATAATGTGTCTGTTTCATAGATATGAAAAACCCCTAGCAACCAGTCAACACACCGAGGAGACAATATCCTAGTTGTCATCTCATAGTGTTAGGTGCTGGTCGCTCAAGGAGGGTTTAAGTTGTAGTAAATAAAAAAAAAACTATGGCCAAATGGCGGGTTTTTGTCATAGTGTTAGGCGCCGGGCGCTCAGAGAGGTTTTAGGTTGTAGTAAAAATGGCAAAATGGTGGGTGTCCTGTCAGGAAGTTAGGTTATGGCAGATGATTGACGGTTTACGTAGTCGTGTCAGCTAGTTACGTAAGGGGTTTTAGGTGTCACTGAGGGTCACTGCAGACGGTGCTATGACATAACATAAAGACATAAAAAACTTATGGCAAAACGGCGGGTTTCTTATTATAGTGTTATGCGCCGGCTGCTCAATGTGGCTTTGAATTGTAGTACAAAATGAAAACTTATGGCAAAGTGGCGAGTGTCCTGTCATAGTCTTAGGTACCGATACCTCATCGAGGGTTTGAGTTGCAGTAAAAAATGAAAATTTATGGCTAAGCAATGTGTGTCATACCGAGGTGTTAGGTGTCTGCCTTTTTCCTACCTTTCTCTTCCCGCTAACACACTGGAAATTCCTATTTTTTGGGCTCACAGACGGGCAATTTCACGTAAATTATACATTACCTCGACACCGCAAGGTATGACCAGAGGAACTTACAGACAGTTTGTGATCTGCCGAAAATTTGGAGGCAACATCAAAAGATGTAGAATTGCAAATTCTTTTAAAAACTACTTATCTTGAAAAATGCAAGTATGTGGCAGTGCTGCCAGTACCTGGTGCAAATCTAATTGTAGGTTGTAGAAATGATCTGAAAATGGTAACAAATGAAGACATCAAAAGATGGGAACTAGACAACTTACCAGTCAGTAGTGAGGCTGAAAGAATGAAAGGTATTTCTTCACATCCCACGTCCAGGGTGAAGGTAGTGATAACAGAACAATGATAAAGTAAAGTAAAGAATGTATTGGATGATTTTACATTTAAGCCTTCACCTCAATTGTACAGACCAATCGGCACACGGTAAATGACGTGGTTAACATCACATCGGCCGCCGTTACTTATTAGGACTCTGCCTGGTAACTATTTAAGGCTGGGTCAACCTAGGAGACAGGGTAATTTTTTTTTTATTTCGGCTCCATTGAGAACTGAACCAACCACCTTCAGATACGAAGGCGAGTATCTAGCTGCTACACCACGGCAGCTCTGATGTGTAGAATAACAGACTCTTTTTAAACAGGCAACTGCTGGTGTGTGTCTTAGCCACGCCAATAACAAAATATACCTCTTCCTCTTCTTTTTCTTTTTCTTCATCTTCTTATTTTTCTTCTTCTTCTTTTCTTCTACTTCTTCTTCATCTTCTACTTCTACTTCTTCTTCATCTTCTTCTTCTTCTTCTTCTTCTTCATCATCTTCTTCTTCTTCTTCTTCTTCTTCTTCTTCTTCTTCTTCTTCTTCTTCTTCTTCTTCTTCTTCCTCTTCTTCTTCTTCTTCTTCTTCTTCTTCTTCTTCTTCTTCTTCTTCTTCTTCTTCTTCTTCTTCTTCTTCTTCTTCTTCTTCTTTTTCTTCTTCTTCTCTTTTTTTCGATCCTTCAGACAGAAAACTTTATGACAGTCCGTCTCTCCTCGTGTACCGTACAGTTTTGTCTTCCTTGCGTTTAGAACAGGCCAGATTGCGTCTCCGTTGTCAAGATACAGCTGACAGCATTTTCTGGTTCCAAGATGCAGTTGCACGTCTCCGTGTTTCCTACACCAAAAACTTTGAACATATGTTGACGAAGTCTTTTGTGCCCTGTCCTTAGTCTGAATATATTACCCTGTCCCCCTCTAGAGAGGCGATAAAGTGAGTCTTGTGGAGACAATTTGGTGTGTGTGGGTGTGTGTCCAGCAACCTTTCTTGGATACTAGATTGTATTAATGTCCCAGTCTCTTGGTGGGTTAGGTCACTATTTGATTATACCATATCCTCTCGCTTCTGGCCAACGTGTCCCCTATTTCAATGCCTTTCAAGCCATAATGACCTGGAGTAGGTAGATATGTATATAGTTGTACCCCACCAGGACATCACACAAGTGATAAACACCCGGTGTCACAAAGTGCCACCATGCGGATGAGGATCACCCGTGGAGAGGTCCCAGAAACCCATTTCAACCGTTCGGCCATATCTATGGCTAGGCTATCTATGCCCCGGCTATTTTCAGGGCACCTGGCAGAAGCCAGAGTGGGGCTTTAAAAAAAATGGCATGCCACATGAGGCTGCTTTTATTATGTTCTATTAGGCTGTATTAGTCCACTGCTGTATGCCGATTATTGCTGCCTTTATGTTCCACGTTTTTCGTGTAAACGGAGGACGTGGAAGGGGGGTGGGGGGGGGGGTTGAACTGGAGGATTTAGGGCCACAAGCTAGTGCTGTCACTACAAATTTTGCAGGTCATGGTTTTACTGGTCTAGCATACATTTGAGAGAATTGCCTCAGTTCTCTCTTGTAAGGGAAAGAACCAATTTCTTGTATTTTTTATTTTTGGTTATTTCCCTTTGCTGTCAAATCGTCATTAACAACATATCAAGACTGAGATATGTTACAATGTTACTTGTTTCAGTGGAAGTCAATTGTAATCTGTAATTTCTATACGTGGTGTTGCTGACTTCAACAGTATGGGCTGGTGGCGACTCGGCGCTTGCCATTGTGTAGACAAACTTTGTACTCATTTTAAGACTTCAATATTACAAAATGCTAATGTAGCTGTTTGGTTATGATATTTTCATTGTTGAACGTATGTGGGGGGAGGGGGGGAGGAGAGGGGGAAGAGGGGGGGGGGGGGGGGGGGGGGGGAGGAAAGGTGGGGTAGGGGACTTTGTAACTCATTTTTAAGACTTCAATATTAAGAAATGCGGGATGTGGCGTTTGGAGGGATGATTTTTCATTGTTGAACGTATGTCCACTCAGACTGTTACATAGGTGGGTAGGAACAACATTTTTTTGTATTGGCCTGTTCTTTTTTTGCCGAGCATTTCGCGTTTGTTTAGCTGTCTTGCATGCGAAAGATATATACACTTTTCACTTTTATCTGGACTCTTTTCAAACCAGCTAGGGCATTTTAAAATCACATTACACAACCAGTCTGGGATTTTTTTAAAGGCAGTTTACATTGAATAGTGTCTGTGTCGTATGAGCTTTTGCTTTAATGTTCTTTTCTATGTTTTCCTATTTTGATGTTTTTCCTCAAATCTAGTGCCAGGCATATCAACATCAGCATGTCTGTATTAGACTGACTCACGGGGATGTATTGTCTGGCTCAGTTGGCAAAAGCCCTCTGCGTGGCGACTGGATCCGGGTTCACGCCCGGGGGTAGACAGAAAAGCCACATTTCTCCCAGATTTACGGTACCTATCATAGAATCAAGGCAGAAGAGCTGCTATATCCATAGTACCGAGCCAAAGGGTTTACAACTCATGGTTTCTGGATACTTAAAAAATAAAAATGCAGGAGAGCGAGGGAACGAAAGAGTGGATTGTTTTTGCTTATGGCTACAAAAGTAAGACAGAGCGGGAGACAGAGCACCTCTTGGTATGCCTGGTGTGCTATGCTGTCAAATTTATTTTTTTAAACGTAAAAAGTAATGTTTTTCATATTGAGTTATTTACATGGTGCTATTTCTGGTTTGGTTTATTATTTTTCGAATTCACAAAGTACCGCATCTGGCAGATTGTTAAATTACCCTTTAAACTCAACATTCTAATATTATCCTTTTTAACCTAAACATTTTTAGTTACCTTTTTAGAAAGCCAACATTGTTTTAAATTACCTTTTCTGAAGCCAACATCTTCCCTTGTGGGGGAAACGAAAATAGACCCACTGCCTCTCAAAACAAGCATGTCGTAGGAGTCGACTAATTGGGAACCTCCTTCGAAGTCGGAGTACATCTGTCTTAGAGGAAAGGAACCATAGGTCTGCATGCAAATAAGCCAGATCAGTGAAACGGATGTGCACGCACTGCTCAGGCTCTGGAGAAAGGTTAAAGTCTGGAGGTGGACGAACACACAGAACTTTACCCCAGAGTTTACAGCCGGTGAAAGCAAAAAAAAAAAAAAAAAAGAAGAAGAAGCCAACATTGTTAAAATATGATCTTTAACCAAACATTGTTAAAACAGATAAATTAGCAAATTTTGATAAACTGGTCGAAGAATGGGAACTGACAGCCAAGGTTGGACATAGAAGAATACTTTAGAATACATGAAAACAACTAACTGGAACATTCGAACCACTAGGCGGTCCAACAAAAACAAAACACATGTGGCCCAATGCTCACATCTAATGCTGAGCTGAGAAAGATTTGACATAACATTACAGGTTAGGTTAGTTGCGTATCCTTTACAAGGCGTTGCAAAACTAACCCCAACAGCCCTTGGCTAAACATTACAAGGAGAATTTAAACAGACCTGACCCACTAGACTCAATAAAGTGTTTAAAGAAGTGGCAAAAAGGACCACTCTCCGTGAATATGGGGCAGATTAATGTTGCGGAAATCAAACAGGCAAAATATTCCAGAGCAAAAAACAAGACGGCGGATGATGATAATATTACAGCAGAAATGCTGAAAGGAGCAGATGAGACAACTAGCCAAGAAGTGCTAGAAACATTTCACAAAATTTGAGAAGAGTACAAATGAAGAAAGGAACAATTTTGAAAATCCCCCAAAAACGTAATCTTAACGACGGCGATAACTAGAAAAGAATTACCTTACTATCTTTTATGTCCTAAACCTTTTGGAAAGTTATCCTCAAAAGAAGGTAAATGATACAATCACGAGAGAAGAACAAGCTGGTTTTAGAACTGGAAGAAGTTGTTTCAATCCATTTTTGTTATGCGATTTTGTTTCTACAAGAACACATTGACAAGCAACAACTTCTCATCCTGAATTTTCCTGATTTCAAGAAGGCCTTTGACAACTTACATAGAATTTCACCAGACTGTGGTGATCCATCTGTTCCTCTGAACTATACACGCTCTCCCACAAGGCCCTAACCACGCCTGCCTTATCATGTATCAGTATTCCGCCAAGTTGAGCAGAGCCAACCGGTCTGTCCGCCTGTTCATTTCCCAACACACCGGAGTGATCCAGTGAAAAAAAAAAAAATCCAGACAAAACTCCTCACCCGTGTCCTCATCGGTGAAGCATGCCACTTTGCACGAAGCATACCGGTCCTGATCTTCCTCAACATGTTTTCTGAGTCAGTTACAATCACGATGTGTGTGTGTGTGTGTGTTGTGTTCTCTAACCAGCGGAAAGTTGCAGTGACCGCCTTCACCTCCACTCTTAAGCTGGATGTTGTGGTATCATTTGCTAGTCTCTTCTGCACCAAAGGGTCAGCAGCTGATAAGAGGGAAGTCATGGATGGCTCAGACAGAAGTACAATCAGACAGGTTCGCTTTATAAGAAATGTAAATGATGGTTCAGATATTCAGTGCGAACTGACAATTCTCTAAATGACTGGTTTTTAGTGGAAACTGACGAGAAACAAGGCATCATCCATTTCTCTTTGGATTAGACATTGACTGGGTAATGAAAAAACAAAATGTTGATCTTCCTAGTTGTCATTATATTCTCTAGCTCCTCCCTCCCTTTTTTCCCCTTAGTCACATGTCCAAACAACAGTCCATGTCTTTTCCTTATAGCTGTATATTTATATTTATATATATGTGTGTGTGTTTAAGTATACATATATATATATGTGTGTGTGTTTAAGTATACATATATATGTGTGTGTGTGTGTGTGTGTTTAAGTATACAAGTATACATATATATGTGTGTGTGTGTTTAAGTATACATATATATGTGTGCGTGTGTGTGTTTAAGTATACATATACATATGTGTGTGTGTGTGTGTAAGTATATATATATATATATATATATATATATATATATATATATATATATATATATATATATATGTGTATATATATATATGTGTGTGTGTGTAAGTATATATATATATATATATATATATATATATATATATATATATATATATATATATATATATGTGTGTGTGTGAGTGTGTATGTGTGTAAGTATATATATATATACATATATGTGTGTAAGTATATATATATATATATATATATATATATATATATATATATATATATATATATATATGTTTGTGTGTGTGTGAGTATATATATATGTGTGTGTGTGTGTAAGTATATATATATTGCTTGATCTTTTTTCATGAGTTTCTTTCAGACAATCATCATCAGTTATTGTGGCAGTTCAAAAACATTTTTAACATTCGTCTGAGGAACCAGATCTTCGTCGCCTCCAAGTTCTTTCTGATGTGTGCATTCACATTCCATAATTCACTTAGGTTAGTTGCGTATCCTTTACAGGACGTCGCAGAACCAACCCTAGCAGCCACTGACTGTTGCGTGGTTTTTCTAGGCAAATTTACGTCCAGTAGTTTGCCATTGCTCCTGGACGGTCGGCTTTCCTGATACCACTGTCGAAACCAACGCAAGGCGCATGACCTGCAGCTGAGATCGAACCCGGCATCCCGGCATTACGAAGCATTCGCATCGACTTAGCCACAGAGCCGACTCATGATTCACTACCAAACATCAATATAGGTTCCACAAAACATTTTAGTGCTCTATTTCAGACATCCAGGTAGAAGGACCTGTTGCTCGAAATGTTCATTATTCTGTGATATGCAGCCTTAGCCTGGCCTATTTTGCTGTTAATTTCTGACACGCATGTTCCGTTTGATGTTTGGATTCTACTCAGATATTTTAATTTATCGAGTTGGATCTACTGTTTACCTTCAATTCTTATATAACACTCTGGTGGTATTCTTTTCTTTGATGTAACTATTACCTCCGTTTTCTTTATTTTCAAGAACATACACATTTTCTTTTTAATTCTTTGTGTGTCTGTGATCTTTGTCAGTATCATCTCGCTGGAGGGAGGGAGAGAGAGAGAGAGAGAGAGAGATGGGGAGAGAGGGGAGGGAGAGAGAGAGAGAGAGAGAGAGAGAGAGAGAGAGAGAGAGAGAGAGAGAGGAAGTTAGATGACAAAACACATCCCTGTCTCCAAAACTCACCGTTGTATAATAGTATGAACCTGAAGCGGTCTGCTGCGAAATCGCCTGCCGTGACTTAGCAACCCAGATATGTCTGAAATATAAAAATGCGCCAACTGTTACTCCTAAGTGACAGAAGCTGAAAGCTTTCAGAAAAGCTCTCAGAATCCAGTTTCGACATATCCAGTTTTATGAATCCCTAGGGGGTAATATTATTAGAGCCAAAATCGGATCAAGAAAATACGGATTAATGGTGCTAAAGATAGACTTTTACAAATATGATACTTTATATCATATCATATATCAGATCGTACAACCATCTTTAAAACTAGTTGCAATATCAATTATAGTTGCAGTTATTATGATTTGAGAGTTGCATGAAATATGGACGGAGAACTAAAAAATGTATATTTGTGTGTGGTACATAAAATACGCGCGAACAGACCATTGGTGTCTCTTCTCTGTTAAATGAGTAGTGCTAGTACAGTGAAGGGTTAACGCAGCATGGATGAGAATCACACCGGAGAAGATCACAGAACTCACATTCACCCGCATGCAACAGATGTATCCTTGGAGTACCCCTTCGCCTCCAGCCAGTCTTCAGTCCATTTTGAGGGTGGAAGATATTCTCCCCCCCCCCTTTTTTTCTCTCTCTCTCTCTCTCTCTCTCTCTCTCTCTCTCTCTCTCTGTGTGTGTGTGTGTGTGTATGTGTGAGTGTGTTTGATCTATAGCAACCACGATGATAAAGCCGAGACGGTGTAGTGGTTAACCTCCAGCCTTCTGGTATGAAATGACTGTGGTTGACATCCACACCATGGACAAAATTTTAACACTGACTCCCACGCACCAGAGAGTAAAATGAGTGACAGAAAAAGTCCGTGGAAGTAACGAAAACTGACCTAATACTGACAACTTGACCCATCGTGTAAAGATTGCTCTTTATAATAGGTCCTCCCCACTACGCTATTTCTCTTGTCGTCGATCTGTTTTGACCTTTTTCAGACAACATCAAGAGATGGACGGCCAATAATAAAGCGTACAACCGGGACACGAGACACCGCATGTTGGAGATCCATTGGCAGCCAATCTTCACTGTGGAGACGGCGTCTGATTAGCTGTATGACTAAATAAAAATAAACAAGGCTTTTCTCTTGATGTCAGCGCCTCTTGTCTTAACTCGGATTTTACAGACCAGTCTGACGGATATTGCCAACTTTGACAAATGTCTACATATAAACTGTAAACACGTCAGCAGTGTGTAGAAAAAATGTTGTCTCAAAAGTTGCCATTACTCCTATTTGTCTCGTATGAATACTAGCAGCACAGTGGAAGGCAAGGAGTCTCAGGGATATAAGTGTATCATACAACCGCTGACATACCGGCGGCCTTTGTGGGAGACAGGAAACTAGTGTGGGTTGTAATCCCCATGGAAATGGCCAAGTTTTCCCAAACACTAGCTCGCTGTAATACGTCTCTGGGCGCAAGCGGAAGTTCACTTTGGTCGGTCTCTGTCCTCTTAAAATTTCAAGTTATCTTTTAGCCATTCATTTATGCCTGTATAAATCTAGTATTTCCATTTTTATGCAGTTTGTACTTTCCATTACTGAATGGTGTAAGTTTCGCAAGTACAATATTTGTATTTAGTGCAAGGTTAACAACTAAGGGAAATCACTGGGTCTCGTTGTTATGTAGACATAGCTCCCTTGCTTTCACCCCGGGCCCTAAATATAGCCTGGCGGCTGAAGTTTCCGGGACCTCACCATGAGTGATTATATCAGCAAGATGGCACTTTGTGTCACCGGGTGTTTATCGCTTGTGTAATGTTCTGGTGTGGTACAACCTACCTGGGGGTGGGGTGGGGTGGGGTTTGTCTTCATTCCTCGTATAATTATGCAAGGGAAGAACTGTTCACGAGACTCGAGATGCCGAGGAAAATCCCATGAAAGATGGCGCCGCGGACTGGATGGAGTCAGGTAAAGGCATATAAAGGGGGTCGCCGGGGTAAAGCGAACGCAAGGTCGTGGATTCGGGTCCTGTGGGAACCGCTCCCAGGTAGACCCAGCCTTAAACGGGTACTAGGTGGAGTCCTGGGAAGTCAAGGCGGACGGCGTGATGTTGACCACATCACCCACCGAGTGTCAATTGGTATATAATATATAGGTCTAGCCCTATATGTCTAATATGCATTAAGACATAGAAAGCGTCCATTAATTTTACCTTGTATGAGATTTTTTTTTTTTTTTTTTTTATATCTAGAAACCATGAGTTGTTAAACCTTTGGCTCGTTACTATGGATATCGCAACCCTTCAGCCTTGATTCCATGATAGTTACTGTAAATCTGGGGAAATGTGGCTTTTCTGCGTACTCCCGGTAGTGAACCCGGACCATAAGGAGTTCGTCACCCGGTCTCCGTGAAGAATATATAAAACACATGAATAAAGAAGATATGGAGGAGCTGGCAGAGATGTTTAGTAACAAAATTAAAACAGCATCACTTTTCCAAGAATGGCTACATAGCTTCCTTATTCCAGTGCCTAAGTGCTACAAAGACAACTATAAGATAAATGATAGACATGGCAAATTAAGACACCTGGACTAATGCCATAACATTTGCCTGTGCTGTTTACAAAGGGTCCCAAAACAGAATGGACTCGGCCGCAGTGAATAGCGACTATATGTCTCGTTTTCACAAGGATAGTCCCCTTTTCTGGTGTGTCCCTGCCGTTCAGTTGATACTTAAAAAAAACTTTTAACTTTCTCGTTTTACAAATATCTAGGAACCGCTCGTCAACAGAACGTAGGCTTATATCTTTAAAACTTATAAATTTAATAGTTTTAGATACTTTCAATGCTTGAAATTTGTCCAGAGGAATTTTTGGTTATTTTAAAGCCTCACCTTGGCTTTTGCCAGGGGCCCTAGATATAGCCGGGACTGAAATATGGTCTAACGGCTGAACTGGGTTTCTGGGACCTCTCCACGGGTGATCCTGTCCGCATGGTGACACTTTGTGTCACCGGGTATTTATCGCTTTGTGTGATGTCCTGGTGGGGTACAACTTACTTACATACATACATACAGTTTCGTTTATTTATTGGTGGCAATGGTTCAAGTTGTTATGCTGTTGGAGCGAGTAATTACTCTTTTACCCACGTGACCTATAAAACAAAACCAAGAGTGAGGCTAAATTCACTTTCTTGGGATGTCCCGTTCTCATCTCAAACTATTGGTGGGATTGCCTGTATACAGTTCAGGATACTGTGGTCACCCTACTGAAGTCAACTGATCTTGATGACGCTTACAATCGAGTCAGACATAAATTATTCTACATTTGCTGTTAGATATGCAATTATGTCCCTAGATTGTCAGCTGGATGACTGCGGTCCTGTATGAACGCAAGGTAGTGATGCGCCTTGGCTTCTGCACTTCAGACGCATGTACTGTCTGTCACACCTTGGTTTACCCCTGGGTCCAGGCATCTTATCCGTACTCTTTAATGTCATACAAGTAGGTTTGCAGCCATGTTAATAAGTAGAAAAGATAAAAAGAGAGTTGGTGCTTTATTAAATTCCTACCTTAAACAGGGGAAATCCATAGTTCACGGGACAGTCTAATATTCCAGGGGGTGGTAGATAAGCTGCATGCAGTCGTGTGACCTTAGCTACACTCTTTCATGGAACGTAGACTGGTTAGGGTCGTATATAGGTGTTTTAGGGTCGTTAAAAGCATCCGAAAGCCGTGAAACCCAGTCTTTCCACCCTATAAAATATTAGACTGTCCTGTGAAGTCATCTGGGGGTGGCATAATAATAAAGAACTATTGAAATAATTTTTGTTTAAGACAATTGAAATATTTTAACCACATTAAAAGACATAACACGATTTTAAAAACCATACTAGAGGGAAATGTCGAAAAGCAGGAGAGCAAGAGGTGGGCAGCGATACAAATGGCAGGACACCATTAAGAGATGCACAGAAAAACAGTCTGAGATAATGTACAACCAGGACACGAGACAGCGCATGTTGGAGATCGATTGGCAGCAACCTTCACTGTGGAGACGGCATCTCATTAGCTGCATGACTGTCTAAACAACGAGAAAACATAAACAACAACAACAAAATATTAGCCTCTCTGGTCTCAACTCTTATTGTAGATCAGTCTGACTGATATCGCCAACGTTGACAAATGTCTACACATAAAATCTGTTTAGCCCCGTGTATGTATGTATATATATATATATATATATATAATTGGCAAGCTGTGAAATTTTCTATTTATATTCAAAACTGAGTCGGTCTGGAAATCTAATGTCATTTATTATTAAAATGCTATCATTGGTGGGAAATGTATACAGTTGATGAAAGAAATTATATAAACAAAATCTCAGTAACAAAATTAAAACAGTATCGCTTTTCCAAAAATGGCTACATAGCTTCATTTTTCCTGTGCCTAAGTGCTACAAAGACCACTATAGGACCAATGATAGACATGGCAAATGAAGACACCTTTTTTGAGAGAATGTCAGATGACAGAGAAGTGAAAACTGTATACAACAGGAAAATAAATGGCCGTAGACCACGAGGCAGACCAAGAAGATTATGGAGAGATAATGTCCAGACAGACTACAAACTCTTGGTGTTACCAACTGGAAAGAGAAGGCCAAACAAAGAGATGAATGGAGGCGGGTAATATCTGCAGCAATGAACATCAAGGGCTCGGAATGTCGAAGAAGAAGAAGCTGACACGAAACAACATGAAAATATTTGGGATAAGTATTTCTGTCACGCCGTATGTAGTTGAAATAGTTTCAGCTGTTACACGATTTAGGGTATTTCTGTTTTAACAACCGGTGTAAGGAATTGTGAAAACGCCAGCCTGACAAAATGTCCCACCATTGGTGAAAATTTGTGGTAGAAATTACTCATTCTTTATCTCTGTACCATTGCAATGATGGTCTGGAACCTTCTCTTCGAAAGCCGATCACCGTTTTCTGACCATTAGGAACTTGTTGTAGCTGCTTCTTCGTGTTGGGAATTCTGGCATTACATACATTTCTTCGCTCCACGTCTTGTCTGGCCATGATCTTTCTTGCTTTCTCTGTCTACTTTTCAGCTGCTCTTTCAACAGCATGGCAAAGAGATAGCTGAAAGGTGTGTGAACAGGTTCAGAGGTTAACCATGATGATAGATCATCTTCAGAATTAACATCGGCTTCTGTCACGTCTTCAGCAGAGTTCAAAGGTGAGATTTCTCCACTGTCAAAATCTGTGTTCTTTTTGCTGTCTTTCGTTGATATTGTGTCTCGTTTGCTGTATTCTTGAGCTTCATTAACTGATCGTTTCCCTCCCACCTGATAGTAATGGCAGCATCGACATCTGTCCATTTCACTCTGGTATTTGACACAAATTGATCCGCACGAGCAAGACTCGTTTCCAGGCATTAGGAAAATGGCAATGATTTCCAAGACAACTAAATCTGCAAATAAGTAAATCAATTAATTAATAAATCATGGATTGCTAAGAAATCATTGAAAACGAACAGTGTTTAAGTCAGTTTTTAAAAAAATGGAGTGGGTATGAAAAAATCAATAGAATATTTACGATACAAAACACTCATTCGTCAACAGCATCTAGATAAAAAGAAAAAAAAATACATGCTTTCTTTGCATTTTCTGGTTAGTCGTTAGTCCAGGTTTCAACTTCGCTGTAGACCGGTCATCTAATTCCTGGCCCGTTTCGATGTCAGTGTTCAATTTTAACACTCAAGTGCAGGGTCTGACATGAGTTACCACAAAATCAGAAAATCATCAGTTGGTTTATACCCAAATAATCTTCTTCTTCTTCTTCACTTCCTCTTTTACTGCTGTGGGTGTCGAGAGAGATATAAGGCACATCGTGTTGTTGTAGAGTTTCTCCGATGTTATCCTTCCATATTGTTCTTGGTCTACCTCGTGCTCTACGTCCTTCTTCTCTTTCCATGTATGCTTTGTATGGTATGGTGCCTCAAGGCATTCTCTCTAAGTGGGCAAACCATTTAACTTGCTGTCTTTGTATGTAATTTAGAATTTGGCTCTGTGCCGACTTTTTCTCTTATGATCTCATTCCTGATCTTATCTCTTATGGTCACTCCTACAGCCCATCTCAGACATCTCATTTTCATGGTTACTAATTTTCTTTTATGGTTTGTTGTGAGTGACCATTCTGGCACTGGTAGCACAGAGTTGGAATAAATATGCTTTGAATAAGATGTCTCTTTGTGCTGATTGGGATTGTCTTTCGCCGTAAGAGGGGAGCTAGCTGTCCCAATACTTGGTTTGCTTTACTGCATCTAATGTTAATTTCTTAATTCAATTTCCCATCTTCGGTAAATGTAGTTCCCAGATATTTAAACTTAATTGCCTGTTTAATGCCTTAGCACTCTATTGCCATGTTTAGATCTGTCTTCTTTTTTCCTATTGACATTACTTCTGTCTTTTCAGTGTTGATTCTCATATTATTTGTTTTACATTCTTCATTCATTTATGTTAGATGTTGTTGCAATTTCATGGCTGTATCTGCTATCAAGGCCTGGTCATCTGCAAAGATTAATTCGTTAATCTTACTAACATTTTCATTCATGGGCTTGGCATTCTTGCATATACTGTCGATGTAGGTGATAAACAGCTGGGGTGATAAGACACACCCCTGTATTACTCCAGATGTTACTGTGAATGGATGAGATGTTCCCTGATTTATTCTAACTACACTTCTACAATCCATGTATAAACTTTTGCACACTTCGATGAGGTGTTCGCTTACTCCATATCGTGCCATTACTTTCCATAATAATTGTCTGTCGACTCTGTGAAATGCCTTCTCCTGGTCTACGAATGCCACAAATAAGTTCTTATTGTATTCAATGTTCTTTTCTATTAACTGTTTAAGTGTGAAGATTGCATCTGTGCAGCTTCTATTTCTCCTAAATCTCATCTGTTCTTCTGCCAGCTGTGGTTCTATCACTGGTCTCAGTCTTGTTTCTATTATCTTGGCATACATTTTGCCAACATGTCTTAAAAGAGAGATGCCTCGGTATTGACCGCATTCTCGTTTGCTTCCTTTGTTCTTCCACGATGGTATAACTATTGCATGTTGACAATCAATAGGGGCAGTTCGTTGTACCCATGCTGCATTAAATATTCTGTGGAGCCATCTGATGCTGCTGTCACCTGCTGCTTGAATTATTTCTGTTGGTAATCTATCAGCTCCTGGTGCTTTATATTTGGGAGACTGTTTAATGACTTTTTCTATTTCATCCATTAGTATGTGTGGTTCTAACACTGTTGTTCTGTGCTATTCAGTTGATCTTTCCTGATGATCTCCTAGAGGATTGAAGGGCTCATTGGAGTATTCCCTCCATCATTCTGCCATTTCGGGTGGATCTATCAATGGCCTTCCTGTCTTATCATTTATTATTTCAGTGGGGTTGTAGCTCTCATCTCTTTTCCGTATATTTTTAAGTACTTAAAAAAATTTTCTGCTGGCTGTTTTCTAATTTTCTGCTATTGACTCACCGAAACGTTCCCATGATGCTTGTTTTGCTTTCTTGACACTCCTGTTGGATTCTCTCCTTTGCAGTCAATAGTTTATATAATCTTCTTCTTTCTTTGATTTTATCCACTGTTTATATAAGTCCTTTTTCTTTTTAATGCGTCTTTTACTTCTTCGCGCCATCAAGGTGAATATTTGTTATTTCCCCGTCTGTTTTCACTTTTCCGTTTTCCACATAATTCTTCTGCAATACTAAGCATAGTGTTTTTATATTTACTCCATTCTTCCTGAATATTGCCAACTACATGTGGAAGTTGTTTGAATGCTGTCTCTACTTTCTGTTGAAACTGTTCTTTTACTCCTTCCTGTTTCAGATTTGCTATCTTGATGAGATCCTTGTTTTTGGTTAATTTCTTTCTGTGTTTCTTTAATGTAAGATGTTTTGCTGTTAACACAACTATTTTATGGTCAGTGTCACATAGACCATTAGGGATTGCTCTTGAATCAAGAATTCTCCTTCTTCCTTGAACTCTGGTAAGTATAAAGTCAATCTGGCTCTTGATGGAGACATCATTCCATTTGTACCAAGTGTAAAGTTGTAAATCTCTATGGTCAAAGAATGTGTTCGTAATAAAAAGATTGTGCTGGCTGCATAGATCCAATATTCTTTGACCATTTCCATTTCTATCACTGTTCTTAGCTGCATGTGGACCTAAAAACTGTTCGTATTCTCTTCTGTTATTTCCTACCCTCCCGTTGAAGTCACCCATTACATATAGTATGCTGCTTCCCTCAACTTTCTATATGTCATCAGACAGACCGTCAAAGAATTCATCTTTCTGCTCTTCTGTATAATTATCATTGCATGGTGCATATATCTGTATATATGTTTCAGCTTGTTCTCATCTTTTAATTTTCAAAGTAATAATTTTATCTGAGTGATAATGTATGTCTAATATGTAGTTAGATATGTCCGGATGCACCAGGAAACCCACTCCATTCTTCGATGCTCCTCCTCCTGCATATGTTAGTAAGTAGCCTCGTGTATTTTCTTGTTACTATTTGCCTTGCGTCTTATGTCAGCTAGCCCCATTAACTTAATTTTCCTTTTTTCCATCATTTCATCATTTCAATAATCTCTTCTGTTTTATTTCCCAGGCCAGCGGTGTTAAGTGTTGCAATCTTGTATTTCGCTTTTCTGTCTCGTAGTCCCTTAACATAGCCATGGTCAGATACCGTTTGATCAGTCCGTTTATGTCTCATTGTGTTTTCTGTAGCGATAATAAATCCATTGCCGTCTTGCTGGGCCTGTCGCGACTTCACCAGAGCCCAGTTGGCCAGGACGTTTCGGGGTGACCCAGGGTGGCCTTCATGGCTACCGTAGCGGTCCCGTGGCACGAGGCCACACCATACTTCGCCCACACCTAGCAATCTCCTACTTTGTCCTGTTACCACCTCTCACGACGTGGACGTGGGGTTGGACTTTGAGAGGCTACCTAAATATTACTTATTGTTTTTTTTTTTAACCCCATCAGAATGATGTCCACAAAACAGAACTGGTCTTGTAGTGGAGAGACAGCCTACTGCTAAATCTTAGGAAATGAAACAAAAATATGAGTTCATAAAGGCTGCGTTGCATCTCATACAACCTCCATTTGTCTCATATATTTAGAACGCTAAGGACACTTTTAAAACAATATATGTTATGTGAATAATGCTATGGCTGATTTCATAAATTTATATAATTTCTAGTTTCAAGACTTATTTACAAGCTATTTTTTATAATCACACACACACAAACACACACACACACACACACACACACACACACACATACACACACACACACACATCGTAACTGAAACTGACTCAGAAAGCATGCTGAGGAAGGTGAGGACAGGCATGCTTCGTGCTGAGTGGCATGCTTCGCGTGTTTGGAAATTAACAGGCGGACAGACTGGCTGGCTCTGCACAGCTTCGTGCATGATAAGGCAGAAGTGGTTAGGGCCTTGTGGGAAGGCCTGTGCAATTCAGAGGAGCAGATGGATCCCCAGAGTCTGGTGAGACTGATGCAGCGAGGAGTGACGCGGAGAGCTGGCCGATACTCGACGCTCAGAGGAAAGGCAAGATGGACATATAATCAGAATGCTACTAGCACCACTGGTATTGGAATTCAGCGCTGGCTGCTGAAGATGGGGACGGAGCGCTTACGAGAATGCCCCGAGTGCTGTGATAATGGTTCTTAAATAGGATTTTGGAAGATAAAAGGAGACATGAAAATATTTTGCGGAATGTCTCGTTTTCAGCACAAAATATTAGGTGAAATGTCATGTTTTCAGGACAAAATGTCAATGGAATGTCCGGTTTTCAGCTCAAGAACAGGGCTTAAGCACAGCTTGTAGGAATTTGTTAAGCTAGGCAATAGCAATTAGTAGTAGTAGCAGCAGCAATAGCAGCAGCAGCAGCAGCAGCAGCAGCAGCAGCAGTAGTAGTAGTAGTAGTAGTAGTAGTAGTAGTAGTAGTAGTAGTAGTAGTAGTAGTAGTAGTAGTAGTAGTAGTAGTAGCAGTAATCTGGTAATCCTAGTTTCAGCTTCATAGCAAACGGTTGACCCCATAGTTGCTCCGCTCCTGTGCCAACGAAAAATACACGTAGCTCACAGTGTCACGCCATGCACTCATCTCAGACGCTAGGCGACGAAACTATATCCTTCCAGTCTACAAATGGAGCAAAAATGAAACAGCCACCGTCTGGCAGGGGGAAAAAGGTAGCCGTGCCTAGCGTCCATTTTGACCTGAAGCATTATATGAGGGTTTATAAACGGTCACCAAAGCAGTACCCTCATTATTAGCTGGGGAAGGGACTTAGGACATTACATCCACCAGCAGGCGTCGCCCCTACAACGACCTGCCTGCCTTCGTTAACGACTGTTCTCCCAACAGCCATGCAGTTCTTTGGCACGAAGGAGACACCTTGAACTTGGGTTTCGGACTGCCGACTCCCTACAAGATGTTATTTTATGTTTTGTTATCCCACTTGATGTCACTGCACATTGGGCACACCCATGCGTGCTCAGTTCTCCGAAGCAGCAGTCACTTCAAAGTACATCTACTAATTGTCCCCATGAGAAGCTGGTTAAATCGTCTCCATTTCGGCCACGAAGACGGCAAATACGTGAATCACCATGCTTAACTCCCATGTCTCGCAATCGTGCCAGTGTCAGGGATTCCTGATTATCCACTAGCCCAGCCCGTACAGCGTTGACGATATCTGCTCTGTCCATGCTCTTTCCCATAATTCTTAGTGCAGTGCTTGCAAGTTGGTCCGCTCGCTCATTTCCCTTCAAGCCTGCATAACCCGGTGTGTAGATCCAGATTACGGAGGTTAAGTGCGATTTCCGAATGCTTTCTATCCATTCAGATCGCATACTGCCAGTTGCTATCTTCTGAAGCATATTCATTGAGTCTGAGACAATTACTGCCTGTGTGGCGGTTTGCTCGGATTCCCACGCTAAAGCTTTAGAAGCAGCGGCTATTTCCATTGTCATGCTTGACGTGGTTGTCTGGTAAGCGCCGCTGTCCTCATGTTTTGTTTTCCCCCTTCTTTGCGCTGTGTTTGCCCATGCTAACCTTGATCCGCGCTTCACGGATCCATCTGTGTAGATGATGATATCTTCTGGGTGTGAATGCTGATCTATCAGTTCTCTTACTTCTGTGTCTACGGCAGCAGGAATTTGATCCCTGCAGTACCTTCCGAGTGTGATGACAACCTTAGAGATGCCATGCATGTCTACTGCTGTATTCGTCCATTCTTTTCTGTGATTGATCACGTCTAGGTAACATACCTGCTTGATTAAATCCTCAGCCTTTGCCATCCAAGAGCGGCCTCTTTTGAGACGCGTTCCTTTTGTGTCGAGTAAAGCTCTGTGCAATGAGTGGTTAACGTTTGCCGATACCCTCGTGTAAGCCTTGACCTGTGCCAATTTGTATCTGCTAGTCATCGTCGGCAAACCCAGGACATAACGCATAGCGTTGCAGGAGGTGTCTTTTGTGCAGCCGAGTATGAGTCTCGTGGCCTCATTTTGTACTCGGTCCAGTCTTTCTAGCTGGGTTTTGCTGACAGTGAGGAGGGCAAGACCATAGTCAACGACGCTAAGCACAAGCCCTTGATAGAGAAGGAAAAGTAGGCGTTGTTCAATGTCAGCTGCTGCTAGCACTTTGAGTGCTGTCAAACCTTTCCTGGCTCTAAGTATGACGTTGTCTACGTGGAATTTGTTTGACAAGCATCTGTCAAATGTCATGCCCAGGTATTTCATGGTGTCCGTTCTCTTGATGTCCACACCACAGATGCTTACGACTGGCGTTGTTGTACTAACGATGTGGGTATTCAGAGAGGACCATGTTAAGG
The DNA here is from genome assembly GCA_905116865.2 of Candidula unifasciata. Taxonomy (NCBI): domain Eukaryota; kingdom Metazoa; phylum Mollusca; class Gastropoda; order Stylommatophora; family Geomitridae; genus Candidula; species Candidula unifasciata. Next base: position 196,773 of record CAJHNH020000652.1, read on the forward strand.
AGGCTTTGGACGGGTTCACCTGAGCTCTTGATTCCTGGCACCACTCACTAAGTCTGTCTAGTTCGTGTTGTAGTGTGGTTGTAATTTCCTGCCTGTTTTTACCTCGACGGTAAACAAGGATATCATCTGCATACGACATTGTTCTGCATAGGTCTACGCTTTGTGCACTCGTGACTCCTGCTGCGTACACACGGAAGAGCGCAGGCGACAATGGTGATCCCTGGGGCAGAACCATTATGACGCGTTGAGGTTCGGATGCCCATTCACCACATCGAAGCGACACTGTTCTTTCAAATAAAGCTGCTGCGATCCAGTTGACCAATTTTGTTTCTCTCTGCATATCCAACAGTAGTCTGATGAGCATGTTGAATGGGACGCTGTTGTACGCATCTTCTAAGTCAAAAGCGGCTGCAGCAGTTTCCATTCCCTCCTGGAAACCGTCATATGTGTCGTAGGCAAATACTGCAGCATTGTACCATGTATCTCTTCCTGGTCGGTATCCACATAGTGTAGCGGGGAATAGGCCACCTGACTACAATGTTTGGGTCAACGACGTTCTGGCAACGATTTTTTCCATGAGTTTTCCTACAGTGTTCTGGAGTGTGATGATTCTGTAGCCATTTATTCTTCTGTGGTCTTTTCCTGGCTTAGGAACCGGTCTGAGATCGTTGTGGAGCCAGTCATCAGGAATAATGCCAGTTTTCATGGTGTTGTTAAAAATCGTGCATAGTTCATCCATATCTGTCGCCTCGAGGCTTTTGATGTCGCTGTATCTAATGCCATCAGGTCCTGGAGCTGTGTCTGGACAGGTCTTCTGTATTGCTCTGATGCAGTCCGTTGAGATGTATACTGTATCATCGACTTCCTCCATTTCAGCCATCTGGATATCATGTAAACTCTGTCTCGTCTGCTCCCTCTCTTCCCTATCTTTCTTTTCCGTCTGCAGGAGAAATCTGTGCAGGATAGCCTCGCCTTTGTCTTTATCCGATTGTAACACCACCCCATTGTCCATCTTTAGCTCGGGCATAACAGAGGTTTGTTTGCCTCCGTTCATCTTTTGGTGGAGCCAACAGAATTTTCTGAGAGATTTTTCGAAACCTATTTCTTGGCAAAAATGTTCCCGCATTGTGTGCTTAGACTAGTAGTAGTAGTAGTAGTAGTAGTAGTAGTAGTAGTAGTAGTAGTAGTAGTAGTAGTAGTAGTAGTAGTAGTAGTAGTAGTAGTAGTAGTAGTAGTAGTAGTAGTAGTAGTAGTAGTAGTAGTAGTAATAGTAGTAGTAGTAATAGTAGTAGTAAGTAAAGTAAAGTAAAGATCCCTTTACACGCCCTTAGGCGCATCAGGCATATGGGAAGAGCACCCATATTTTTACAGACCAATCGGTGGGTAATGTGGCCGTCTTAGTAGTAGTAAAAAGAAGAAGAAGGAGTAGGAGTAAGAGAAAGAGGAGCAAAACAAGAACAAGATAGACCAGAAGAAGAACAAAAACATACAAACAAACAAAAACCAGAAGAGTAAAAACATGCGGACGGATTTTAAGAAGTAAATATAATAAACTAGCAATAAAATAAAATGCATGTCAAAAATATTTCATAGAAGTACGTAAAAAAAATGGTATGCCTAAAGTTCACATATACAATTATTCTTACAGATATGGAGGCTGGCCATCCTGATTCCGTGGCAACTCAAACAGTGTATGTACACTTCATCAAAGGCGAGAGAATAAATAGGCAGCTACTTGCGATAAAAGAGAGAATATACGCCAATCAGGCAAATTGTGGAGTCTAGTCTGCGCCGTAATATATGGGTGGGTGGAATTTATACATGGGCGTATCCGAATCTCCACGATGTTTATAAGGTGTTTAAAAATTCAAACCACTGTCAAATGGCTGCGTCTTTTTTTGTAATTAGCTAAGGATAACTTTTGTTTATTTGAAAAAAAAAATACTTTTACCTTGTCTTCTTAGCGTTAATTTGGCTGTAAAACTCTGGTTGTTCGTCCATCTATTGATGTTGTCTTTTTCCAGAGCCTGAGTGCTGCGTGTGCATAGATTTTTTATAGATTTTGCTTTTTTGTTTACAGAATGCTGAATCATGGCCTCACAGCTATGTACTCTGACATAGAAGAAAGCCTCGGTTTAGTCGAGTTTTACGACATGCTTGCTGGGGAAATAGTTGGTCTTTTTTTGATGTTGCCCCCACCCCCTCCCCCACCCCCACAATGGGGCCCCGGAACCGACACGGGTATTTGTTAAATCAAGAAAGACATATCTGTCGGCAGTATAAAAGAGACTTAGTTCTACATTGATTCAAACCCATATGTTCGTTATACATTCATAGGCTGTACATGGGTAAGTAATTGGGTAGGCAGATAGAGAGATAGGTAGAGAGACGGACAATAGACAGACAGGCTAACATGGCGAAGCATGGGTAGATTCATACATAGAGGTGTTGGCAGATAGACTTACAGATAGACAGACATATGGATCAGACTTACAGAGAGACAGACATACGGATCTGACTTTAAGATAGACAGACATGCGGATCAGACTTACAGATAGACAGACATACGGATAATACTTACAGATAGACAGACGTACGGATCAGACTTACAGATAGACAGACATACTTACACGAAGATAGACGGACTGAGCGGCAGATTGTAGAAGGACGATAGGACAGACAAGCGGAAGGAGGTACGGACTGATAGGCTGGTAGCTAAGTGGGTGGGTAAGTAAGTAGGTAAATTTGTAGATAGATAGATAGATAGATAGATAGATAGATAGATAGATAGATAGATAGATAGATAGATAGATAGATAGATAGATAGATAGATAGATAGATAGATAGATAGATAGATAGATAGATAGATAGATAGATAGATAGATAGATAGATAGATAGATAGATTAGATAGATAGATAGATAGATAGATAGATAGATAGGATAGATAGATAGATAGATAGATAGATAGATAGATAGATAGATAGATAGATAGATAGATAGATAGATAGATAGATAGATAGATAGATAGATAGATAGATAGATAGATAGATAGATAGATAGATAGATAGATAGATAGATAGATAGATAGATAGATAGATAGATAGATAGATAGATAGATAGATAGATAGATAGATAGATAGATAGATAGATAGATAGATAGATAGATAGATAGATAGATAGATAGATAGATAGATAGATAGATAGATAGATAGATAGATAGATAGATAGATAGATAGATAGATAGATAGATAGATAGATAGATAGATAGATAGATAGATAGATAGATAGATAGATAGATAGATAGATAGATAGATAGATAGATAGAGGGGGAGGAGAATTTTAAATTTTTTTTTTTTTTAATGCTGCGGAATCGAGTCTAATAGTATTTTTAAATATAGAGAAAAGAAAAAGTATTTGAAGACCAGGTAATGCTACCTGTTTTAAAATCAAATTTACTGGGTCAGAGTGTCTCATATTTATTCTATTTACGAAACGTGAACAAAAACCACTTCAGTGTGGAATGGCGGTAAAACAACATTAAAGTGGGCTGCATCCCCCTGCAAAAAAAAATGTAGTGTTCACTTTTATATTGATTAATTATAAGATGAGGATACTAATCCGCTAATCGGGGATGGATGTAGTTGCAGGTGTAGATAGTCATGTAAATGAATTTGAAAATTTACATCTTTATATTCTAATATGCAGCCTTGCGGTGGTTTCGACACCTGGTATCAAGAAAGTGCCGAACGTCCAGAAAGCAATGACAAACTACTATGGACGTAAATTGCCTAGAGAAAAACCACACAACAGCGCAGGGGCTGTTGGGGTTGGTTCTGCAAAGCCGTCCTGTAAAGGATACGCAAAGTAACCTATATTCTAACTGGGAAACCCTGGTTCGAATACTCGGTAAAGGTTTTTTCTGTAAGAGGTAAAGATAAAACTCTGAATCAGCACAGTCCGTGGCGATAGCACTAGTCATGTGACCTTAAATCTTTATGCTCAAAGACCCGTACACCCATCTTAGCCTACTCCACACAAACACACACACACACACATACACACACACACACACACACACACACACACAAGGGTAAACGCAGCGGTAATTTATTTTGTTTGTTTTAAATCCGTATCGATAGACGTAAGGAAACGAATTCCCGCTTGTTGAATACAGCCTGCCAGTGTGGGTTCCGGGACCCTATTACAGGGAAAACAAGAATAGACCCACTACCAACCTAAAGCATGTCGTAAGAGTCGACCTAACTGGGAAACTTCCTTCGAAGTCGAAGTGCATCTGCCTGATAGGCAGAGAAACAACAGTCTGCATACAAATTAGTCAGATTTGTCAAACGAGACGCACATGCAAACATCAGGTTCTGGAACAAGACTGCAGTCCAGAAGTGAACGAAACAATCATAACTTCCCACCGGAGTAGTTTACAGCTGGTGGAACGCGAAGAAGAAGAAGCTAGTTTAGCATAGTGGCTGGTTTGTGAGGCACAGTGACATATTTACCGTGTTTTTTTTTTTCTCATCATCTTGTCTTTTTTAGGTGGAGTTTCAGACTTAGCAGTAGTGATCTCGCATCAAGTATATTTAAATTAACTTGCATCTGATTCCGTGAATGGGACAGATGAGAAATATCATTAGCGAAGTCCAGATCATCAAGCTGTTTTGAAGAAATCCACGGAATTCTATTCTTGGTGCTATCTGTTGCTGTCTTCATAATCCAATCTATTGCCAGTAAAAATAAGAGAGGCGACAAAAGACACCCCTGACGCACACACGTTTTTATTTCACATGTATCTGTTAGCTTTCCCCCATGAAGAACTTAACATTTCGTGTCTTTGTGTGTTGCCTTTGCTAAGTTAGTAATTGTCTGTGGGATTCCATTGTGTCCCGTCAATTTTTTTTAGATATTTCCTATCAATGCTGTCAACGGTTTCTTCATAGTCTATAAATCGAACGTAAAGTGGGTAATTTAAATAAATGCTTTCTGGTCAGTAAAGGATAAGTTTGGCCGAAAACCTACCTGTTAATCTTTTAGCTTTTTACCAGTAGCATCTTTTAGTCATTCCAAGATAATCCTTCGTAATTTGTTTCCAGGAACAGACAGCAGCTCCTGTAAATCACCTTTTGGGGAAGATTCACGTGAAATCCCTCTCTCCAGTCTGCAGGAATTTCTTTGGTTTCCCGGACTTTACTAAATAATCTTTGCAGCAATTCCGTTTATGTGTTTATATTGGCCTTTGTAACTTCTCTTCGATACCATCTGGAGCTGCTGCCTTTCTTTCATTCAGAAGATTGATAGCTTCTCTAATTGTTACTTTATATAGTATCACACAGTTGATATCTTGCTACATTTCTCAAGGCTGGCAATTTGGTGGAGCCTCTGGGCTGGCCTGTTTAGAAGTGTTTCTTTTGTGTTGGTGAGTACCTTTCCTTGACTACTTTCGATTGATCCAATTGGCTGACTATATTTACCTACTTATTTCCTCGTATCATGTAAATATTTAATTTATCTGTCCTTTTTCGCTTCCTAGCTTAATTGCTAGTTTCTGTGTATTTTTTCCTAAGCTCTATCTATGGCAGCTCTAGTTTTGCTATTGTTTGAGTCTGCCTTTTTACTTTTCCTTTCCTGAATAATTTTAATGGTTTCTTGTGTCATCGACACTTTATGTTGTTGTTCTTTCTTACCAAGGACTTCTACATAAGATTCATTTCAGATTCTCTTGATATGATCCCAGCAATTTCCTTGCTTACCTTTTTGGCTAACTGTTGCAACACCTGGTATTTATTAGGAACTGTTACATAAAATTGTTGCAGAAATTCTTTCTCATTGAGATAACCTACATTGTATTGGTTTCTATGATAATAAGATGTTATATAACTTTACCAGTTTCAACTTTATTTTACTTACCAGCAGAAAATGGTCAGTAAATACAGCAGCATCTCAAAAAGCCCTAACATCATAAAGGGATGATCTAAACTTTTTGTTAATACCTACGGGATCAATTTGATTGGTTGTCTTATGGTCTGGTGATTCCCATGTTGCAATGCGTATTATTGTATGTGAGAAAATGCTTCCACCAATAACATACTTGTTTTCTGCACAACAAGTGGTGGATAAGTCTCCATTTTCATTCATTACTCATAGTTCACGTTTTTCCTTAAGCTTTTTATTACCTGTACTATCTGATCCTATCATTCAGGTTACATATCAAACATTATATATTGCTCTTTCTTTCATTATTTATAATATTTTAAAGTTGTTGGTAACATTTCTCTTTAACTTATTCATCATTGTCATTTTTTGGCGCATAACACTGTATTGCCGATATGTTCACCTTCTGTTTCGCTGCTCTTATTATTCTAGGATTTCCAGCTTCCCATTCTATTATTGACTTCTTTGCTTCTTTTAATGTCATCAGTGCCACCCCTTCGTTGTGGGGTATAACTGCGTCCCTATGTTGGACGCAATTTGTTCGTTTTAAAGCCCACCCTGGCTGTCGCCTAGGGGGGGGGGGGCGGGGGGGGGGGGGGAGAGAGGGGTGATTATATAATCTAACGGTTGAACGGGCTTTTTGGGACCTCTCCTTTGGTAATCCTCATCCTTGGTGGCACTTTAAGTCACCGGGTCTTTATCACTTGGTGGATGTCCTGCTGGGATTAAATCTCACTCATTCGTTTTGGAAGGATTGTCCTCTGTAGGTTCTGGGAACAGAATAGTTACTCCTAAATTTAGATACTTTTCTCCGCCCCGGTCTATCTAGTTTCACATAATCCTAAATACTAATCATATAGTGTTTCATTTAGCTTGATACTTCCATTGCTTTTTCTACATCGTAGTAAGTTCTAAATTAGAATGGGGGAAAAAAAAACCAGAGAGTATCACATCTTTAACAAATAAACTAAAAAAAATATATGTTCAACAATCTGTGGCTCATTTAACGAATGTTCATAAATAGTTCATATCATAATCTTTTGTAAAAGCATCTTGAGAGCCTTCAATTTAGTTTAGCTTGCTTTCTGCATCGATTTCATGTCTTCTTTAGGAGTATAACTCTTTTCCCCCGTAAGTTGAAAATGCTAACTTTGCTCCCTTACAACTGTAAATCTTGATCCTACGAACAGATACATTACTTGTTTTGCATACTTAAACAAATCGATTAAAGATTAGATTGTAAATGGAGGTAGAATGGACAGAATATTTACATACTTTTGGACTTTCTGTGGGAAGGTGGAATATAGTGCGTTGTGGGCGAATTGGTGGCCAAAGGATGTCCAGTTGCGTATTCTGGATTATTTTTGCTTGTATCGAGAAATAGGAGCACTGGAAGTTGATAATATGGGTCTGTTTGTGAAGATGAATCATACTGGATAAATAATGAGTGTGAGAAAACCTCTAGATCGATGGACTGAGATTAGGTGATAAGACAGAGAGTAGGCAGGCGTATGGTAAGAGTGATGAATTGGGGGGGGGGGGGGAGTGGGGGCACAGATGGACAGAGAGATGTCTAGATAAACAGAAGAAAAGAAGAACATATGACTCGCTAGCAGTGGATGAATGGCTGGATGGGTGTGTATATGGATTGCTGGATGTGTGTGTATATGGATTGTTGGATGTGTGTGTATATGGATTGCTGATGGCTGTGTAGATGATTGCTGGATGGTTGTGTATATGGATTGCTGGATGGGTGTGTATATAGATTGCAGAATGTGTGTGTATATGGATTGTTGGATGGGTGTGTATATGGATTGCTGGATGTGTGTGTATATGGATTGTTGGATGGGTGTGTATATGAATTGCTGAATGTGTGTGTATATGGATTGCTGGATGGGTGTGTATATAGATTGCTGGATGGCTGTGTAGATTATTGCTGGATGGTTGTGTATATGGATTGCTGGATGGGTGTGTATATGGATTGCTGAATGTGTGTGTATATGGATTGTTGGATGGGTGTGTATATGGATTGCTGGATGGGTGTGTATATGGATTGTTGGATGGGTGTGTATATGGATTGCTGGATGTGTGTGTATATGGATTGCTGAATGTGTGTGTATATGGATTGTTGGATGTGTGTGTATATGGATTGCTGGATGTGTGTGTATATGGATTGTTGGATGGGTGTGTATATGGATTGCTGGATGTGTCTGTATATGGATTGTTGGATGTGTCTGTATATGGATTGTTGGATGTGTGTATATGGATTACTGGATGTGTGTGTATATGGATTGTTGGATGTGTGTGTGTATGGATTATTGGATAGGTGTGTATATGGATTGCTGAATATGTGTGTATATGGATTGTTAGATGGGTGAGTATATGGATTGCTGGATGTGTGTATATGGATTGCTGAATGTGTGTGTATATGGATTGCTGGATGTGTGTGTATATGGATTGCTGGATGTGTGTGTATATGGATTGTTGGATGTGTGTGTATATGGATTGTTGGATGTGTGTGTATATGGATTGCTGGATGTGTGTGTATATGGATTGTTGGATGTGTGTGTATATGGATTGCTGGATGTGTGTATATATGGATTGTTGGATGTGTGTGTATATGGATTGCTGGATGTGTGTGTATATGGATTGTTGGATGTGTGTGTATATGGATTGCTGGATGTGTGTGTATATGGATTGCTGGATGTGTGTGTATATGGATTGTTGGATGTGTGTGTATATGGATTGTTGGATGTGTGTGTATATGGATTGCTGAATGTGTGTGTATATGGATTGTTGGATGTGTCTGTATATGGATTGTTGGATGTGTGTATATTTGGATTGTTGGATGGGTGTGTATATGGATTGCTGGATGTGTGTGTATGGATTGTTGGATGTGTGTGTATATGGATTGTTGGATGTGTGTGTATATGGATTGTTGGATGTGTGTGTATATGGATTGTTGGATGTGTGTATATGGATTATTGGATAGGTGTGTATATGGATTGTTGGATGTGTGTGTATATGGATTGTTGGATGTGTGTGTATATGGATTGTTGGATGTGTGTGTATATGGATTGTTGGATGTGTGTGTATATGGATTGCTGGATGTGTGTGTATATGGATTGTTGGATGTGTGTGTATATGGATTGTTGGATGTGTGTGTATATGGATTGCTAAATGTGTGTGTATATGGATTGCTGAATGTGTGTGTATATGGATGCTGGATGGATATGTGTGTATGATGGATTGTTGTATATGGATTGGGATGTGTGTGATATATGGTTGTGTATATGGATTGCTTGATGTGTGTAGATGATTGCTGGATGGGTGTGTATATGGATTGCTGGATGGGTGTGAGATGGATTGCTGGATGTGTGGTAGATGACTGTTGGATGGTTGTTTACATGGATTTCTGGATGGTTGTGTATATGGATTGTTGGATGTGTGTAGATGAATGGATGGATGTATTGGATTGTGGGATGTATATGGCATATGTATTGCTGATATGTGTGTGTAGATGGATTACTGGATGAGTGTAGATGGATTATTGCGTGGCTGTGGGGAGGGAGTGCTGGATGAATGTGTAGATGGATTGCTGAATGGGTGTGTAGGTGGATTACTGGATGGGTATGTAGATGGATTTCTAGGTGGCTGTCGGTTGGAAGGCTGGATGGGTGTGTATATGGATTGGTGGACTAATGGATGGATGTGCATATAGACGGGTAGATTCCTAAATGGGTGTGTAGATAGATAAATGGGTGGCTGTATATGTGGGTCGATGGATTGGAGGATGAGTTTGTATATGGATTAGTGTATGAGTGTGTATACAGATTAGTGGATGGCTGTGTATGTGGATTGATGGGTGGCTAAATATTTGGATTGATGTATTGGTGCGTAGCAGGATTATTGGGTGGCTATATATTTATATTAATGGATCGATTAATAGGCGTGTAGATGAATTTTTTGGTGACTGCGTGGCTGAATTGATCCACGGGTATTAATATGGATTAGTGGGTCGTTGTGAGCTTGGGCTGATGGATTAATGGATAAGTGAGCAGACTGACTAGTGGGTGGCTATCTATTTGGATTGATGGATGAGTGTGAATATAGATTTGTGAATGGCAGTATGCTAGGATTGATCAATTGATGGACGCGTGTTAAGAATGAATAGCGGGTTACTGTGTGCTAGGATTGATATATTTGTGTTTAGAATGAATAGCGGGTTACTGTGTGCTAGGAGTGATATATGTGTGTTTAGAATGAATAGCGGGTTACTGTGTGCTAGGATTGATATATATATGTGTTTAGAATGATTAGCGGGTTACTGTGTGCTAGGATTGATGGATGGGTTTTTAAGTAGTTAATTTCCATTGTTAATTAATATTGTTTTCGAATTTTATTGTCTAAACCCGTGGTCTCCAGTCTGTGAGGGGGGGGGGGGGGGGGATTTATTTTAACAGAGATGTTTCTATAACCATCATATGTCTGTCAGTAAATAGAATATTGCGCATTTTTGAAAGGACTAACAAATCAGGAGATCTTAACAACCTTGACATTCCCTTTCCAGAACCATCACTTGTTTATTGGCAGTTTGATAGTTTGCATGCAAAATGTGTTAAATAAATAGATCTGATGTAGTTTTGTGACGTGTCCTATAAAAGATATCGTAGAAACACCAGTGTTAGCCACTTTGGATGTTTTAAATCCAGATTTAGATGTTTTCCCTTGCATTTAGATGGCATTTTTGACGTTAAGATGGTAGATTTTTTACTAGATATTTTTAATTTGGAGTGAATTTATCAAATCTAACCTAAGAAACAAGATACAATTTGACCTCTTAAATGCTACCTTGACAATAAAATTCGGCTGATAAGAGCAGGAAAAAGCTGTTCCACTTATCAGCTCCCTGATTGGGTATTAAAAGAAATTGGAACAGCAAAAGCACACCAGTCATTTTGGATCTGAAGCTTCAGCTTCATCATCCAAGCTAAGTTTATCCTGTGGATCTTGTGAGGCACACTTCAGTAAAGACGAGGACATAATTCTATAGGGTAAGTCATATCAATTGCTATGTAATTTGTGACTCTTTCCTTTTGGATGTTTTTTCAAGATCTTTTCCACGCAAATGTAGATGTTTTTAGAAAATTTTGACTCCGTTTTGGATGTTTTTTGTCAAAGAAAAGTGGCAACACTGAGAAACACTGGCTTTCTGGAAGTCTCCAGGGGGCCAGCTGCCAAACAAATGAGTATATTTAGTGCAGAACTATCTGATGCAATCGAAAGGCAATTAAAAAATCCCACGTGAGACCTACACATTAAACATAATGAACCCTACTAGAACCTTTTAGCAGCAGTTTAGTGAGTAGAAAACACATCCCACACATGCCTGCGTCTCAGTATCAATAGTGGGTACGAAACTACTTGAGCATTCTTCAGTCTACGAAACTCAGAAGAGGATAGACTAGTAATGTTGATCCTCTCAGAGAGAGACTCTTCAGTCGTCGAGTCTTGGTAGAGGAGGGACTCTTCAGTCGTCGAGTCTTGGTAGAGGAGGTACTACTATTGTCGATCCTCAAAGACGAGATTCATCAGTCTAAATGAAACTTAGAGGAAGAGGGCCTAGTCACGTGGACTCTCGCAGACGAGAACCTTCAGTTGTTTAGATGCCAGCTCAACACTAGAAGAAGAGGAATCAGTTACATGGAACATCGAACTACAGAGACAACGGACAGGATGCATGGATTCATGGCCAATAGAGACACATTTGGTGGAAACATTTTAAGATATTAGAGTCTTCGATCAAACCGTTAGTACCAGACAGCAATAGAAGCCAGGTGGCAGTTACAGATGCTAGAGCCAGTAAACTGGAGATGAAAAACACAACGCCACCTCAAGAGTATGAAACCATAGATCAAAAACAGCGGCTTTCAGAATATCATTGATGTTAATTGTGTCATTTCTGAGGTATCACAATAACGACAGTAAAAAAGATTTTTTTAAAAGACATTATTATACAGCCATTACAGTGACGTGAGAAGCACGTAGCAAGCATGAGGGACCAGCATCGTCACCACTAACGACACGACCATCTTTCTCCTGGCCTATATTCTACAAATGACTTCTCTTGTAGCAAACTAAAGACGAACCCGTGTGTGACATCAACATACGCAAAGAAGACGAAGAGAAGACAGCTGTGATATAACAGGTGGTGCAAGACGGTCAAACAATTTTAAAAAAGAGTGCACTTGTACTTGTAATAATAATAATAATCCGTTAAACTTACATTTCGTTTCAGTTTAATTATAAATAAAATATTGCTTAAAATTTATTTATTAAACAAAACGTCGCAGACGTTTTTGTTTTCACGAACGGTTTGTACAGCTATAGTAAAAAAACAATTAAAATAATAACACGCGCATTTATTTATAAGAAAACTGAACCCCGAGGTTACGGCACTTATAGCATATATTACACATACATAGACTGCGTCTAAATTCTGTATAGGCCTAGCTAATAAAACAGTCGCCATCCCATGTGGGACGTTATTTTGAAGCCCCACTCTAACTATTGCCTGGGGTACTAATATAACCTAACGGTTGAACTGGGTTTCTAGGACCTCTCCACTGGTTAAACATATCCAAATGGTCACACTTTGTGTCACAGGGTGTTAATCGCTCTGTGTGATGTCCTAGTGGGGTAGAATGGCAGTCTAAAATCTAGTTCTGTCCCTAACCTCTATAAGCGTGAATCTTGTCTAGTTAATTCATTATATCACGTTATTCCAATAGTCCATCAATTATATATTTATGTTATCCAAAATTTGGAGCTAGACATCTCAAGGTTGTATTTGTTTTGTTAATTTCGCCGCCTCCACATTTTGAATCGGCTTGTGTTTGTAGTTGGTGTCATGGCGGTCGGTCTCTTCGTACTCAGTAAATAATCATCAACTGATTTTATGACTGAGATTCGTATGGTTTCTAATTTAGTTCTTTGCAAATTTTGGGGTAAGTACAAATCTTAACTTTAATGAAACCCGTTTTTGTATTCTGAAATTACATTGATTTGTCCTGTTCGCATTTTAAATTTTTTAAATTTAAATTTACGATTCTGGGCTTTGATTTTCATTTGTCATTTGATTTGATTCGATTCAAGAACCTACATCACAGCACTCGGGTCATTTCCATAAGCTAACTGTCCCCATCTTCAGCAGCCAGCGAAGAGTTCCGATTCTTATGGTGCCAGTAGCTTTCTGATTAAACGTCCGTCTTGCCTTTCCTCTGAGCCTTGAGCTTCTGCCAGAACCTCTCGTCACCCCAAACTGCATCAATCTCACCAGCACCAGACTGTGGTGATCCATCTGCTCCTCCGCATTGTACACGCTCTCCCACAAGGCACTAACCACGTCTGCCCTATCATGTAGCAGTATTCCACCAAGTTGTGCAGAGCCAGCCAGTCTGTCCGCCTGTTCATTTCCCAACACACCGGCGTTACCCGGTGAACAAATCCAGACAATACTCCTCACTCGTGTTCTCCGCAGCATGCCACTCTGCACGAAGCATACCTGTTCTGATCTTCCTCAGCATGCTTTCTGAATCAGTTACAATTACAATGTCTGTGTGTGTGTCCTGTTCTCTAGCCAGCGGAAACTGCAGTGACCGCCTCCACGTCCATTCTTAAGCTGGATGTTGTGGTATCATATGCTAGGCTCGCCTGCACCAAATGTCGACCATTAACTTTTTCTAAAAAGCCCCAAGCACTTCTTTTGCCTCTTGACACTGAACCGTCTGTGTAAATGATCAAATCCTCTGAGCGAGCATTATCTTGAATTAATTGCTGAATTTCCACCTCTGTGGCACCTACTGGCCAGTCTCTGCATCCCCGGCTCAGCGTGATTATGACTCTACACAAGTCTGACTGCTCAGGTGGCACTTTGACCCACTCCTCTCCTCGCCTAATGTTCTCAAGGATGCAAACCTGTCTGATTGTTTCTTCTGCCTGAGCCATCCATGACCTCCCTCTTATCAGCCGCTGACCCTTAACTGCACCCAGAGCTTCATGCAGAGGATGGTCTGTGTCTGCAGCTACCCTGAGATATGACTTCGCCTGCATCACATTGTGCCTACTTGCAACCGTCGACAAACCGAGGATGTATCGCATACACACCACTGGGGTGTCTCTGGTGCAACCCAGAATGACCCGCATAGCCGCGTTCTGTATGCGCTCTAATTTGTCCGTCTGACTCTTTGAGACGGTAAGCAGTCCTAGGCCATAATCCAACACTGACAGGATCAGGTGCTGATATAGTGTGAAAAGCATTCTCTGCTCTATGTCAATTGCAGCCATAGTCTTAAGTACACTAAGTCCTTTTTGGCATCTCGTCACAACACTCTCCACATGGTCCTTAAATGACAGGCTCCTGTCGAATGTAATTCCCAGATACTTCAGTTTGCCTTCTCTGTTTATGTCTCTACCATCTATCATGAGACTTGGGAGTTTTAACGATTCTGTTGTCCAAAGAACACCACAAAACAGACGCCTTTTCCGGGTGGACGACAGCCTTCACTTTGTCTACTGTCGCTTGTAGCTCCCGGGCTGTTTGTTCCCTTTCTTCCCCCTGCCTATATGCAAGTATATATTTACAATTCTGAAAATCTTAAATCTATATTTTAATTTTTAACTCCCTTGAAAACAGCTAGAAACGTTGTCTGCTTGTTTCAGGTTGTTTTGTTCATATATATCCTTGCCTGCCCACTACTGCATGTTACCCCCGGGCTGATGTGGCCGTTAACTCTTTGAGTCCCAGGGGGGTTTAGCATCAGCAGAGGCTCAAGGGGTGGTAATGCTATTAATGGCTATCTTCCGAATAACGATCCCAAATTTTTGAGTCCGAAAATATACCCTAACAGGGCCTCATTCACATGTAAATTGCGGTCCCCCGTCACCGCCGAGAGTATCTCCCACGCCGTCCCCTTATTATGGCGGCAGAACAAGTACCCTAACAGGGCCTCAGTTATGTGTAAAATGCGGACTTCCTCCTATAAACACATCGTGGCAAAACTAGGATTACTGTCCTTTGACAATAGTGTCCTTAGCAATAGTGTTCTTCTGATTAAACTCACCGCCGAGCCTATCCCCCACGCTACTATGTGCGGCCCAGATGAGGGGCCAAACTAGATGGCTGGAACTCATGAACAGCAGTTACCGCATGTCCTGCAACTTCCTCAAATTTATTTGCTCGTGAGTCCCAGCCATCTAGTTTAGCCCTCAATCCGTGCCATGCATAGCAACGCAGGAATTTCTATCGGCGGTGCAGCTTAGTCACAAAAACAGGTCTGCAATTAACATATCGCTGAGACCCTGTTAGAGTATTTTGTTTGCCCTCGATAATATTGGCCTGTTATTCGGAGGCAATCCTAGTTTTGCTGCAATTTCTTCCTCAGCAGGCGCTCAGCAATTTGCATAATGCTGAGGCCCTGTTAGGGTATTTGTTTGGCCGCTATTATATGGGTTCGAAGGAGAGCTGACAATACTATATCCGCTGCCAAGCATACACATATTATTAAATAATATTATACATCAAAGGGGGTTTAGCATTAAAGGCCCAAGGGGTAGTCAAGAGAGGCGTAAAATTGGCGCATCTTGCGTTCGTTGGGCCTCTTAAGTAGGAACTTATGAACGTATGTTGCATTCTTTGGGACTCAATGAGTTAAGGAAAACTCCATAGCTCTAGCAATGTCTCCCAGAGAGCCTACAACTTTCGGACTATGAGGCAAATGGCTTAACAACTTAGCCACTTTTGTGTTCTGCTTTTATTCTATAGTTAACCTGATTGTAAATTTTTTAATGGAGCACTGTGTAAAGTGTGTTCCACATTTTGGATGCTGTCTAACTTAGAGTAATCAGAATTTATGCACTGTGTACATGTGATTTTATTCAGAATTTGATATACATTGCCACTGTGCACACCTATCAATTAGCTGCTCTTTGTGGGTGAGCATGTACTATTTTGTGTGTTGTTCATTTATTACTGTTGTAGATTTTAAAAATATAACTTATATAACAGTAGTAATTTAGTGTGCATTTAAACATAATTACTAAAATTGGTCAGCCAATATGGCCATTAGGTTGAAATTCGTGAATAAAGGCTGGAGGTGATCGGGTAAAAATATCTCCATTTGCCTAGCGCTCTGAGGGTTGAGGGTTCGTTTTGGGGCTGTGCCCTTCAATTCATGAATGCATTTTTATAGATATCCCTGGGGATTGTCATCTAAGCTACGGAGTTTGTGCTCTGTGCTGCACTCTCGGTGGGCGGCTATTCTTAGTGAGAGACTGAGCCATATGGGATAAAATCCGGTGCAGTGAAGTTGATATTCTTGACTCAAATCTTTAACCTTAATCTCCAAATGATTTAAGAATCAACATTACAGTACACCAAGCCTACCCATAGATGCTCCGTCTCCCCGCAGCAAATATCTTAAGATATCTTAATGTGTAGATGCTGAATGTTCCTGTAACATACTAATTATGTGCACATTGTTCTCTTTTTCTCATACATCCCTTCTTACCGGACCCACTCCTAATTCCTCACTCACACATTCTCACACATGTTATTATGTTATTTCATCTAATCCTATGTCTTCTGTCAACATTAATTCATATACCTTTGTTTTAAGAATGTCTTCCTTATCCAGTACAAGTGTTCCTGTAGTTATTTTCCTTATCCAGTACGAGTGTTCCTGTAGTTATTTTCCTTGTCCAGTACGAGTGTTTCTGTAGTTATTTTCCTTGTCCAGTACGAGTGTTCCCATAGCTATTTTCCTTGTCCACTATGAGTGTTCCTGTAGCTATTTTCCTTGTCTAGTAATAGTGTTCCTGTAGCTATCGCTTTTGTAAAGAGAAAATCAGCTCTTTTATTCCCTCGCACTCCTGCATATCCCGGACAGTATATCCACCTAATTCCCTGCATTGTTGACGTACTGATGCTTGGTATCCACTCACGCCACATTTGTCCATTTTGAACCTTCCACAATGCCAACTGTGAATCCAACACAGTAATTCCTCTGCTAACTTTATTTTCTGCTACCCACTTCAGAGCTGCCTTGATTACCTTCACCTCCATCCTCATGCTTGCAGTTGTAGATTAAAAAAAAAAAGCTCCATTTTTTTTACTGCATCATCATGCCCAGCCTGTTCATCTATCAGTTGTTGTACTTCTAATTCTGCCATAACGTTACACCACTCTCTACATTATCTTCCTAATGTGATAGTGACCAGATGGAAACTGCTTTTGGGGATCTTCGTGTCAACTGGTTCCTGCCCCCTGTGTATTAGCTCGACTGAGGCCTAAAGAATATTTCCAACAGAAAATTTGTGAACTCTAAATAATGAAAATTACTACGTTGATTGTGGATTAAAAAAAAAAAAATAACTCACATAACATTACTAAGCATTTTAATTTAATTACAAAAAAGTAACCAACGATGCCAGCATCAAGAGCATACAACATGAAAATCGAAACACCAAGAGGCAGGGGAAGACCAAGAAGAAGATGGATTGAAGGAGTCACGGACAACTTGAGACTTCATAACATCACGGCATATGAAGCGACTGAGCGCGCCCTGGCTCGGTTGCCGATCATCTGATAGACTGCGACGCCTAGCGGCACAAGCAGATTTTGACAAAAGAAGAAGACAAAAAAGTTGTAAAAATGCGACCATGATATCAGTGAATGGCATACCACAGCAGACGTGTTGGAAAAGTTTTTAATCAGATTAGATTATCACGTAAAATCATAAAGCCATATTTTAATTCTTTGTTAAAGGGATGTTTGTACTTCCTGCAACTAAATCACGAGCATGTAATGATTTATTAATGAAAAAGTAGAATCGGGTCAAATGTCCGTCTGGCGCAGACATGTTGGATTTAAAGCTAAAACAGTGATGCCACTAACATATGTTTGTTAACACTTTCTATAAGCCAATCCTGTACTTATGTAAAATTTATGCAGAATTAATTTAAAAAACCAACACAAATTATCTGAATCTGGCTAATTTAGAAGATATTTACAAACTTATTTATTGTGAAACACTCTGCTTGCTGCTGCTGCAAAAAAAAAATTGATTTATCGTTTGCACGCTAAAATCATTTTTATGCCACAGCCTGGTATCTCTGCAATAACTCCAAATAACTGTCTCGAAATGTAAAGGGTCAGTGCGACCTTGTTTTTCACATGTCACAGTTTGTCTAGAGCACCCCGGAAAAACAAAATGGTGTCTCGTCACTTCAGCTTTGGACCCATTAGCATTTATAGATAATCGGCAATATCAAGTATATGGTCTTTTCAGCCCAGCACATCCAGTGTGCAATCTTATAACAGAAAACTGTATGTCGCTGGGTGGCATCAATTTAGATTTGTTTAACTGGGACAGCTCTATTGTTATATCAGTTTAAACTCTTTCTGTACTGAGGAATGCGTCATAGATTCCTACCTAAAAGCCAGATTAATGGAAGATGGGCCTCTAATGCTAAACCCTTTGGGACTAAAAGAGTTAACACAGGACAGTGAAAGCTGGAGACTCATTAAAGATAGGGAATGAGAGTTAAATGCATTGAAACACACATTTCTAATGAACATTAAATGGGATATATTCATGAGAGGTGGAGAAATAAAAGAAACATCTGGTCTCCTTCTTCTTTTCTTTTTAAAGTCCATGCCGTGTGGCGTTGGTAGTCATGTCTATCCACAGCCTTCTGTCTTGTGTACTTTCAATCAGCTCTGACACAGATGATCTTCCAAAGTCCATGCAGTATGGCGTTGGTAGTCATATCTATCCACAACCTTCTGTCTTGTGTACTTTCAATCAACTCTGACACTGATGATCTTCCAAAGTCCATGCCGTGTGGCATTGGTTGTCATATCTATCCACAACCTTCTGTCTTGTGTACTTTCAATCAGCTCTGACACTGATGATCTTCCAAAGTCCATGCCGTGTGGCATTGGTAGTCATATTTATCAACAACCTTCTGTCTTGTGTACATTGAATCAACTCTGACACAGATGATCTTCCAAAGTCCATGTCGTGTGGCATTGGTAGTCATGTCTATCTACACCTTCTGTTTGGTGTACTTTCAATCAACTCTGACACAAATGATCTTCCATAGTCCATGCCTTATGGCATTGGTAGTCATGTCTATCTACAACCTTCTGTTTGGTGTACTTTCAGTCAACTCTGACACAGATGATTCTCCATGCCATGATGTCAGACTTGTCCAGCATCTTCTCTCTCGGTTTCCCTCTGCCTCTCTTTCCTTCCAACTTTCCTGTTGTCACAATGTACTCCAGTTTTTTCCTTCTCATCACATGACCAAAGAATGTAGATCATTTCTTTCTGATGTGCGCAATCATTTCTCCCCGTGACTCAAGTTTGTTTCAAGACGTCTTCATTACTCTTTTTATCTGTCCAAGGTATTGTCATCATTCATCTATAAAACCACATCTCTGCAGCTTCCAAATAAGTTTGCATTAATCTACCAACTGTCCATGATTCACTTCCATTTATCAAGATAGGATTTATATAGCTTTAAAGAATTCTTTTCTTCATCTCAGTTGACAAAGAAAGATTGCATAAATTATTCTTCACTTTGTAAAATGATGCCTTGCTTGGGCAATTCTATATTTAACTTCTTTAATACATCTTCTATCCGATGTTATCAGGGTACATAAGTAATTAAACATATCAATTGGCTTGAGATTTGTCCCATTTACTTTGATGTTACATTTTGAAGGGTCAGTTTTCTTTGTTGTTACCATTACTTCCGTTTTTTTCTGCTGTTCAAACTAAGACGCTTGTTTTCACTTTTGCGTTGCAATTATATCCATCATTTCTTGCAGTTGTGTTTCATTTTTTTTCGATCAAAACTATCGTCAGCATATTGCAGGTTGCATCGCAGTTGAAATATTAGACTGTCCCCTGACTTGTGGGTTTTCCCTGTTTGGGGTAGGAAATTAATAAAGCACCTGGCCATGATCTGAGAAGAAACAGGTAGATAGTTATTAAATAGGCACTGAGATAAGAAATAAAAGGATTGATGAAGTGATGGCATGCAAAAGAAACCCTAAAACAAAAGTTGATGACAGAAGCCAAAGGTGATTTACTGGATCCTGTCCATAATGGTTTTAGGTTTCGGTGACGGATCAACATCGTTGCACAAAGCTAGTAACTTATAAGTGCTCCGTTCTACTTCTAACTTAAGCCTGAGTCCGAAGAATCTCAGTGCAGTGCATAGACTCCAAATCACCAGCGACTATCCATGATATTGAAGTGATTGCACAGGATGGAGCGGAGCGGAATGGAGGAATTGACTGCAAGCTCTGTAAGAGATAAAGGCACAACAGGACGTTGAAAATGATGCAAGAGGTTAAGCTGTTTGCCTCACACTCTAAAGGTTGTGAGTTCATTTCACGGCTGGCACATTCAGTTATGAGTGCCATTTTTATGGAGACCCCTCGGGATCTTCACCAGAGCTATGGTGTTCATGCTTTATGCAATGAATAGATGAATATTTTATTGTCCCAGTTAAAAGTTAAAAGCTGAGAGGATCAACTTCATAAGGCTTGGTCTATCATCCATATTATTGACAGTAAGTCCTATCGACAAAGAAAAAACCGAAACCTCGATTTTAGTACATAGGTTTAATAGTTTTTAAAAAAAAGCAGTTACCACATATCAGCATCATATTACATCATAATAAACAGAAAAAGTTGTGGATTCATATTAAGATAAGCCTACAAGAAATAATTAGGAGTTACCTTGGAGTTGGCAGCTAGATGCCCGTCTGCAGATAGGAAAGTCGTGGGTTCGCGTCCTGGCTGAGCTTAACTTTTTTTTCCCTTCAAAAATGAGCTTGACTCCTGGGTTGACCCAGCCTTGAGTGGGTATCATGTGCAGTTCTGGGAAGTAAAGGCGGCCGTTGTGATGCTGACCACATCACCCACCAATGCCGATTGGTCTGTAAAAATATAGGTCTATTCCTGTATTTCCTAAAGGTGTGGACAAGGGATCTTAACTTTTTTTTATTTTTTTTTACAAGAAATAATCGTGTTTTTCTCTTCTTTACTTCTTTTTTGTTTTAACCACTTCAGGTTTCGAGGGATATATATATATATATATATATAAGCTTCTTGCTCTTGTAACCCCCTCGTCCATAGACTGATCTTGCTCTTGTAACCCCCTCGTCCATAGACTGATCTTGCTGTTATATAGTTTCTCTGATGTTATCTTTTTATCTCGGTTTGCCTCTTGCTCTGTGTCTTTTTCCTCTTCTGGTGTATGCCGTGAATCGTAACAGCTGTTTTAGCATTTGAATATTGGTGGAATTACAGTCTGGTAGTCCTAGTTTCAGCTTCATAGCAAACGGGTCACCCCATCTTTGCTCCGCTCCCGTGCCAACGAAAAACACACAGAACAGTGGCCTGCCTAGCGTCCATTTTGAATTACAGATGTG
Source organism: Candidula unifasciata (assembly GCA_905116865.2). Lineage (NCBI taxonomy): Eukaryota > Metazoa > Mollusca > Gastropoda > Stylommatophora > Geomitridae > Candidula > Candidula unifasciata. Next base: position 218,224 of record CAJHNH020000652.1, read on the forward strand.
GTGCATGGAAAAGTTTGTAAAGTGAAATATCCAAACCCACCCCTTCTTCATTTTGCTGCATGGACAAATAAAATCTTGAATGAATCATGAATGAAGGTCCTTTTTCTCCAACTACCTCATCAGAGTGTTCAGCAGAGAAGGACATTCTGTGTGCTCTTTCCTTAGGCATTGTGTAAGTTCATCTTAATTTCTGTGTTCATTATATTTTTCTTTCACGTGGCTGTCTGGGGCAGTAGGTACCAGGGCATAGTCTTCGCATGGCCAGACTGTCTCATCTATTGCCCTTTTATGAAAATCAGGAAAATTCCCCAAATTAGTTGCCCCATACAACATGTTTGTTTCATCCCGTGTAAAAAATTTTTTTTTAACAGGCTGCCGTCAGAAGTTCTGGCACAAACAGTCCGCCACTAGAATTGCAGTTTATTGAAGCACTCACATGACGTCAACTTGGTTATAAAAAGCTGTTTAGCTTTTTAGGCTTTTTTTTGGGCTGATTTTCTGACCATTTATGGACTTAAGTTTTCTTTCAGAACTTGAGTTTTGTATACACATCCATTTTACTTTTTTTGGCTTTTTCGTTTGCAAGACACCCATAGCGACTGACTTTCAACCTCACCAAGGACTGCAAATACAAGTGATAAACACCCAGTGTCACAAATTGCACCTATTCAGATGAGGATAACCTGAGCGCGTCCCCGAAACCCCATTCAACTGTAAGGTTATATTAGGGCCCCTCCATGACGGCCGGGGTGGGGCTTCAAATTAACAAAGAAATAATATAACAGCTTAACTGCCCCTGGTTGTCCCTATTTGGCTTCGTCTCTCTGAACTGAGAGCATTGCAAAAATCAAGAACACCCATGCTCCGATAAAAATCCCAAGGTGTCTCCGTAAAAATGGCACTCATAAACTGAATGTGGCAGCCTTAGGTTATAATTAGGGCCCCCGACAACAGCCTGGGTGGGGCTTTAAAATTACGAAAAATTGCTTCCCACATAGGGCAGAATGTACTTGAGAAAAAACCCATAAAGGCTGCACGAGCTTGGTATAACCTGCAGTATTAATGAGTGAGAATAGTTCAGAATGTTTAAAATGTTTTATTCTCATCAACAACGTGATTATCTGCCTAGCGCTCCAGCATTGATGATAGCACATTGCACGTTGTGGGATGATCCCCGTGAGTGTCTGTTCTTGGGTTCGAGACCAGGGGTGGCAGAGAAGCAATGACACCAAGGTTGATGGGCTTCGATGCTCACAACACTGAGCCGAATGAGCTATGCTCAAGTGCCTCTGGTTCTCCCAAAAAAATTAAAAACGTGGTAATCCTACAGAACACAATCCTAAAAGAAACATTTGTTGTGAAAGTCAGAACTGGGAGCAGTGTGAGTGGGTGCAACATCTGAATGACTCGCAGGGATTTCTGAAAAAGAGATCCTGTGCATGATTTTTGAATTGGAAGGTATTTTGGTTGTTTCCCTTACATTAAGTTTTTCATTTCAAGCTCTTTACAGTTTTTATTCTGTTATCTCCCTTCACCTGTTAAAAGGTGTTATGAAAAATAAACGCTTGTATCTCCCTATGTTGGTTCCTGGGTCCCATTGTGGAGGGGGGGGGGGGGAATAGACCCATTGCCTTCCCAACAGGCATGTCGTAAGAGTCTACTAATTGGGAGCTTCATAGTCGGAGTGCATCTGCCTGAGAGGCAAGGAACCAACAGTCTGCATACAAACAAACACGATCTGTAAAAAGGATGCACACGCAAAACTCGGGTCATTGAATAAAGCCAAAATGCAGATATTGACAAATGGATGAACAATCAAGGCTTTCACCCGTGGTTTACAGCTGGTGAATTGAAACGACAACATACGCTTTCATCATATAAAAGGTGTTACGAAATGATTTGAACAGTAACAACACGTTCCATAGGAACCCAACATTATGGATAATTGAATATCTTGGGAAATACAAGAGAACACATAAGTAATATAGACTGAACGTTTTGTTAAAATCTAATGTGTTGGGTTTAAAGGCTGAGATATTCCAGCCTAGCTACAGTTGTGTTGGGTTTAAACGCTGAGATATTACAGCCTAGCTACAGTTGTGTTGGGTTTAAAGGCTGAGATATTACAGCCTAGCTACATTACAACTTAGCTTGCCATTGTCTTTTAAAGGGCAGATTCAGGAGAAGATGAATAACCAGTGCTTTTATATAGGGGTATGCAATGGTACTCAGTACCAGCACCTTTGTTGGCATGATTATAGCAGCACTACTGTAATTTACACTTGGTGGTGAGTGCTGGCACCGTTTTAGATACGAGGGGGGGGGGGGGGTGTCAATAAAAAGTCACAAATGGTTATAGGATGGCAGGGAAATGTAGTTGGTGGTTTCTGAAGGTGTCATTAGGTGACAGCAACATCGAACTTTATGTCTGTGTTCGCTAGGTGGCGCTAGGTGTTGCATGCGGATTCGCAAAACTGAAACTAAATGGCGACTGTACTTACTGGGTGTACCCTCAAAGAACAACGTGCTGTCGTGTGTGTGGGGGGGGGGGGGGTGGGGGGAAGGGGATACCCAGATGAAGGAGAAGACATACTGAACAAGATTATTACTGGGAACGAATCTTGGGTGCATCACTACCAGACTGAATCAAAGCGTTCTTCAGTGCAGTGGAAACATCCTTCGCCTTGTGTTTAAAAAAATCAAGGTTACGCCATCAGCAGGGGAGGTTATGTTGACAGAGTTATGGCATTGTCAAGGAGTGCTTTTAACTAGTTTCAAACAATAGAGGTGACAATGTGAGTGCTGATTCATACTGTGAAGTTCTATCGATGCTTCATGGTGCAATTCTAAGAAAACGTCCAGGCCTGTTGACTAGAGGAGTACCGCTCCTTCATGACAATGCCAGACCACATACAGCTCTATTAACTCAGGAGGAAATGAACCATCTAGGGTGGGAACTTCGGGAACATCTACCTGCAGCCCCGACATAGCCCCTAGCGATTTCCACCGTTTTGGTCCACTAAAAACCTACCTTTTTGAGAGACATTTCAAGAATAAAGCAGAAGTTGAATGTGAAGTGAAAATGTGGTTTAGAAAACAGAGCACGCAGCTCTATGCAGCAGGTTTGGGAGGACTGATAAACCGATGGGGACAAGTACTTCAATGATGGCGGAAATTCTGTTGAGAAATAAAGGGACAGTGTATGTGTAAAAAAAAAGTTTTAAAGTTATTATCATCTATAATTATTTGTTTACAATCATTTGTGACTTATTGACTTCCCGTCGTATTTAGTGGTGGACCCTAACCTTTGTGGGGGGGGGGGGGGGGCACTTTTTTTCTGGAAATAAAAAGCCACTATAACTAAAATTTAAAGTGATTTAGAAACTGCATTGAAACTAGAATTAGTCAACGATCAAATCTTTTTGGTAGTCTATAAGGGGAAACTAGAATTAGTCAAAGGTCAGATCTTTCTGGCTGCCCGTGAGAAAACCTATGATCTACCAAAGACCTGTGACAGTCTGCTTCGTTTTAGGAGTTCACTAACTGTAAATGTTGGCAGAAAGTTCTGATTTTATGTCCGTGTATGGATTTTGGTCTTCTTTCAGAAGTTGAGTTTGCGTATGCATTCACTTTACATATCATTCTTATTTGTATGCAGACTGTTGGTTCCTTGCCTGTCATGCATTTACACTACTGTAGTAAGCACTTGCTTTATATGTTATTGCATTGTCACCTTCTTCACTTACGTCTTGTCTGTCTGGTAACCTTCCCTTCATTCATTCAAGATTATATCATCTCTTTCAGAAGCCAACTGTCTCATCTTGTCCAACTCCTGGAAGGCTGGAATCCACAGTGTTCTGTTGCTGTTATTAATGTGAAAATTAACTCAGCCGGACTCAAACCTTTAACCACGTACAAGACAGCAGTGGTAGACTGCTGCTAACAACCTTGACTGTGGAGAAGACGCACGTTTGTAATTTTAAACAAGGTTTATCCGTGACAGTCTGCAAGGTGTGAAAGCCTGTCAACGCAGCACAGGATCAGATCACCAGCCCTGAAGCATATACGTTTGAGAGACTCCAGGAGGGTGAGTTCGAGGCGATGCCTCTGGATTCCTTCGCAGCCCCCAAGGAAACGGGCGGACACAACAAGCAGCCGTCGTCTGCCACTGGCAAACCCGGGAAAGGGGCGCGGGTGATGCGACGTCACCGCAGTCACGCCGACGAGGCGCGAGGCTCGTCAACCAACGCGCCATTCAGCTGGTACCGGGAGGACATGGATGCCGAGGGACTACTGCCTGGGCCATTCAGGTAAACCACTGGGTGTTGTTGTTTGTGTGGTGTTCCATGCGAAAGGGAAAGGAGGGCTGTGCATTGTGTGTGTGAGTGTGGACATGTGGTGTTTTTTATGCGGGTGATGCGCGTATGTTTATACCTGTATGTATCTTTATTTGTGTAAATGTATGCCTGTTTACATGTGCACTTTGCGTCTCTTTGCTTATATACGTATGTATGTATTTGTGCATGTATGTGTACTTTTGTTTTCATCTGTATATGTGTGTATGAATGTATCTGTGTGCTTTCGTATGTTTGCTTTTGCATGTTTGTGTGTCTATTCTTATGTGTGTGTGTGTGCTTTTATGAATATGTCTGTATGCACATTTATACATCTGCCTATGTGTCTGTATGCACATTTATACATCTGCCTATATGTCTGTATGCACATGTATACATCTGCCTATGTGTCTGTATGCACATGTATACATCTGCCTATATGTCTGTATGCACATGTATACATCTGCCTATGTGTCTGTATGCACATGTATACATCTGCCTATATGTCTGTATGCACATTTATACATCTGCCTATGTTTCTGTATGCACATGTATACGTCTGTCTATATGTCTGTATGCACATGTATACATCTGTCTATGTGTCTGTATGCACATTTATACATCTGCCTATGTGTCTGTATGCACATGTATACATCCGTCTATGTGTCTGTATGCACATGTATACATCCGTCTATGTTTCTGTATGCACATGTATACATCTGTCTATGTGTCTGTATGCACATGTATACATCTGCCTATGTGTCTCTATGCACATGTATACATCTGACTATGTGTCTGTATGCACATGTATACATCTGCCTATGTGTCTGTATACACATGTATACTTCTGCCTATGTGTCTGTATGCACATGTATACATCTGCCTATGTCTGTATGCACATGTATACATCTGCCTATGTGTCTCTATGCACATGTATATATTTGCCTATATGTCTGTATGCACATGTATACATCTGCCTATGTGTCTGTGTGCACATGTATACATCTGCCTATGTGTCTATATGCACATGTATACATCTGCCTATGTGTCTGTATGCACATGTATACATCTGCCTATGTGTCTGTATGCACATGTATACATCTGTCTGTGTCTGTGTGCACATGTATACATCTGTCTATGTGTCTGTGTGCACATTTCTACATCTGCCTATATGTCTGTATGCACATGTATACATCTGCCTATGTGTCTGTGTGCACATGTATACATCTGCCTATATGTCTGTATGCACATGTATACATCTGCCAATGTGTCTGTATGCACATGTATACATCTGCCTATGTGTCTGTATGCACATGTATACATCTGCCTATGTGTCTGTATACACATGTATACATCTGTCTATGTGTCTGTATACACATGTATACATCTGTCTATGTGTCTGTATACACATGTATACATCTGTCTATGTGTCTGTGTACACATGTATACATCTGTCTATGTGTCTGTGTACACATGTATACATCTGCCTATGTGTCTGTGTACACATGTATACATCTGTCTATGTGTCTGTGTGCACATGTATATATTTGCCTATGTGTCTGTATACACATGTATACATCTGCCTATGTGTCTGTATACACATGTATACATCTGTCTATGTGTCTGTATGCACATGTATATATTTGCCTATGTGTCTGTATGCACATGTATACATCTGCCTATGTGTCTGTGTACACATGTATACATCTGCCTATGTGTCTGTGTACACATGTATACATCTGCCTATGTGTCTGTATACACATGTATACATCTGCATATGTTTCTGTATGCACATGTATACATCTGCCTATGTGTCTGTATACACATGTATACATCTGCCTATGTTTCTGTATGCACATGTATACATTTGCCTATATGTCTGTATGCACATGTATACATCTGCCTATGTGTATACACATGTATACATCTGTCTATGTGTCTGTATACACATGTATACATCTGCCTCTGTGTCTGTATACACATGTACACATCTGCCTATGTGTCTGTATACACATGTATACATCTGTCTATGTGTCTGTATACACATGTATACATCTGTCTATGTGTCTGTATACACATGTATACATCTGCCTATGTGTCTGTATACACATGTATACATCTGCCTATGTGTCTGTATACACATGTATACATCTGTCTATGTGTCTCTATGCACATGTATACATCTGTCTATGTGTCTGTATGCACATGTATACTTCTGCCTATGTGTCTGTATACACATGTATACATCTGTCTATGTGTCTGTGTGCACATGTATACATCTGCCTATGTGTCTGTATGCACATTTATACATCTGCCTATGTGTCTGTATACACATGTATACATCTGTCTATGTGTCTGTGTGCACATGTATACATCTGTCTATGTGTCTGTATACACATGTATACATCTGCCTATGTGTCTGTATACACATGTATACATCTGCCTATGTGTCTGTATACACATGTATACATCTGCCTATGTGTCTGTATACACATGTATACATCTGCCTATGTGTCTGTATACACATGTATACATCTGCCTATGTGTCTGTATACACATGTATACATCTGCCTATGTGTCTGTATACACATGTATACATCCGTCTATGTGTCTCTATGCACATGTATACATCTGTCTATGTGTCTCTATGCACATGTATACATCTGCCTATGTGTCTGTATGCACATGTATACATCTGCCTATGTGTCTGTATACACATGTATACATCTGCCTATGTGTCTGTATACACATGTATACATCTGCCTATGTGTCTGTATGCACATGTATACATCTGCCTATGTGTCTGTATACACATGTATACATCTGCCTATGTGTCTGTATACACATGTATACATCTGCCTATGTGTCTGTATACACATGTATACATCTGTCTATGTGTCTGTATGCACATGTATACATCTGCCTATGTGTCTGTATGCACATGTATACATCTGTCTATGTGTCTGTATGCACATGTATACATCTGCCTATGTGTCTGTATACACATGTATACATCTGCCTATGTGTCTGTGTGCACATTTATACATCTGTCTATGTGTCTGTATACACATGTATACATCTGTCTATGTGTCTGTATGCACATGTATACATCTGCCTATGTGTCTGTATGCACATGTATACATCTGTCTATGTGTCTGTATGCACATGTATACATCTGCCTATGTGTCTGTATACACATGTATACATCTGCCTATGTGTCTGTGTGCACATTTATACATCTGTCAATGTTTCTGTATGCACATTTATACATCTGCCTACGTGTCTGTATGCACATGTATACATCTGCCTATGTGTCTGTATACACATGTATACATCTGCCTATGTGTCTGTATACACATGTATACATCTGCCTATGTGTCTGTATGCACATGTATACATCTGCCTATGTGTCTGTATACACATGTATACATCTGTCTATGTGTCTGTATACACATGTATACATCTGCCTATGTGTCTGTATACACATGTATACATCTGCCTATGTGTCTGTATGCACATGTATACATCTGCCTATGTGTCTGTATGACTGTTTATTTATGTATTTGCTCGTGTTGTGTTCTTGCATTTGCACCTGCAGTGGCGTAGGGATGTATGTGAATCTGAACGTGTGTATCTGTGCGCGTATGTCTGTATGTTTGTGTCTGATATTACTGCACCTTCCATCGAGTGCCAGTTGATCTATAAAAGCTCATTACTTATGTTTATGAGAGTAGTGACTCGGCAACGTAACATCGGGGCATTACAAACAAGTTTCGCCACCCTTTTATGCCAAATACCTGTTTTTAAACCGGTAGTCTCCAACCCCTTTTAGGTTGCGCTCCCCTTGAGTACATGACAAGACCACCACCCCACCTCGCCCCCCCCATTGTGTATATGGCATGACCCCGCACCCCCCCCCCCCCCCTTTGAGTACATGACAAGACCTTCACGTCCCTCCCTCTTGAGACCCCTTTGCCCCCCTTCCCCAGCATTACAAAATGGAATTTACAAAAAAATTGAAAAAGAAAATAAGAATAATGTGTTCCTAATCTATAATAAATGCAGGTGTTATCGTATTATGTTCTATTTTTAACAAAAGATGTACGAACTGCTCAAAAAGAAAAACGTTCTTGCCTGTTTGTTTTATAGTTTAAAAAAATATTTTATTTATAATAAATTTTGAAGAAAAAAAAACGGATTATTACAAATATAGGTGAGCTCAGTTTTTAAAAATAGCTTGACGCCCTTATTAGAACTTCTTAAGTCCCCCCCCCCCTCTTCGGGTGGGTCGGGTAGTTATAAAAAAAAGGGGGTGGAGACATCAAGCATTTTTCTTAATTAGTTTTATTTTATTTTAATTTTTTTTTTCACTTGAAATAGTCCATTAACTAACACATTTTGGTTTTTATTATGAAGTCAGGCCCAAATAGAGCGTAATTGGGTTTCAGAAATGTTTAAAAATTTCCTCTGCGCCCTAAAAGCCCGTCTTGCTGTAGAAAAATAACGCTCTCCTTCTTGTGGCTCGTCAGTGCTAACAGCTGACCTAAATTCATGGCGTACCTGAACTCCGTAATATACACAATGTCGCCACCTGCTCGCAACAACGAGTCAAACACACTGCGTAAGCTGGCCTCCTATATACACTCAAAATACAAAGCTCTTCGGGAAAACACAAGACGGCGGGAAACCCCTCTAACATAGACTAGCGGTGTCACATGTGAGAAAGCATGAATGAAAGGGTAATTACGCCCTGTGTGGGCCGGACGTCGTAACAAGTCCCATTTATAAAACAAAAAGACGAGGATATTTTGTTTTCCTGGGCAGTTTGTACAGTAATATTAATAATCTAATTAGTGTGATAACAACTTCTTCTTCTTCTTCTTCTTCTTCTTCTTCTTCTTCTTCTTCTTCTTCTTCTTCTTCTTCTTCTTCTTTTTCTTCTTCTTCTTCTTCTACTGCTTCTTCTTCTTCTTTTTCCACCTTTTACATTATCAAAGTATCGGGGGAGATGTAACATTCGTTGATGAGCTCTGTCAATAGCACTCTCAAGACTGATGTTCATTTCTGTAAGGCTGTTCTTAATGCCATCACTCCATATTGTCCGAGGTCTTCCACTCGCTCTATATCCGTTGTAACGTTTTAGTGTGGCTCGTTGTGGCAGATAGTACCAGGGCATTCTTGTTAGGTGTCCAAACCACTTCATTTGTTGTTCTTTGATGACCTGTAAGACTGGCTTTATTCCTAGCATTTGTCTGATTTCATTGATTTCGTATTCTGTATTTCCTTGAAACTCCTAGAGATTTTAAAAGGTATTTCATCTCTGTTGTCACAATTTTACGTTCATTTGAGATTGTAAATGTCCACGTTTTGCACTGACAGCATAGTGTTGGCCAAAAAATAGTTCTGATAAGATTCACTTTACTACTCCGGGGTATATGCTTGTGTGTCAACAGGGGAGATAGTTGCCCAATTACTTGATTAGCTTTGGCACATCTCGAGCTAATTTCTGTGTCCAGTTTTCCATCGAATGTGAAAATTGCTCCCATATACTTGCATTCCTCTGTTTGTGTTAAGGCGTTTTTTTTTTTTTTTAATATATTTTTAATGTGCCTTTCTGTCTTACTATCACCATTGTCTCTTGTCTTCGTAGTGTTTATTCTTCTGTATCCCCCCCCCCCACCCCCTTTGGTAATTATTTGATTTAGGTATTTCGGCCACGAGTACCTGGTCGTCGGCGAATAGTAATTCTGTAACTTCATTATTTAATTATAGATTAAGAACACATTCCTTTTCTTTTTTTTAAATCTTTTTATTTTAATTTTATTTAGGGGTAAGGGGAGCAGGACGCGAGAGGGTCTGGCCATATACTCAAGGAAAAGGTTGGAAAAGGAGGGGGGGGGGGGGGGGGGTGCGTGCACCACCCGAACAAGTTGAAGACCACTGATATAGATAGTATGTGTGTGTGTGTGTGTGACCTAGTTGTTTGTGGAATGCCGGGGTCGGGTGGTAATCAGTGTCCCATTTCAGTGGTCTGTCTGTCGGCCTGTTTATTTCTGTCTGTCGCTGTGTCTGTGGATCTGTTAGTCTGTCCTTTCGTGGTTTCGTAAATCTATCCGTCTGTCTACAAGTGTGTTCGCCCATATGTCTCTTCCTTCGTCTATTCATCCATATATTGTTTATCCGTCCCTCCATTCACCCATCCTCCTTCTGTCGTTTCATCCTTGGCCGCCCTTCTGCCTGCCTGTCTGTCTGTCTTTCGTCTTTACTTCCTTTGTTACCACTTCGGGTGTCGATAGAGATATCTTATCTTCGTCTTCACGTTCACCGGCTGTAAACTCCAGCGGAAAGTTCTGGTTGTTTGTCCACTTCTGGACTCTTAGTCCTGTTCCAGAACCTGAGTGTTGCGTATACATCCATTTCACAGGTATGACTCCTTTGCATGCAAACTGTTGGTTCCTTGTCTCTCAGGCACATGTACTCCGACTTCAAAGGAAGCTCCACAATTAGTCGACTCTTACCAGATGTTTTTTAGACCGGCAGTGGGTCTATTCTTGTCTCTCCCCCCCCCCCCCCTTTACAATTAGGCCCCGGAGCAAACACGGGGAGATAGAGATATAAGGTTCCACATCTTGCTCTTATGACCGACTCGGCCGTAGACGCATGGTGCTGTTGTAGAATTTCTCTGATGTTAGTCCTTCCATCTTGGTCTTGGTTTGCCTCTTGCCCTAAATCCTTTCCCTCTTTGGTGTATGGTGGGCTCTGTGGCAAAGTCGATGCAAACGCTTCGTAATGCCGGGTTCGATCCCAGCTGCGGGCCATGCGCCTTGCGTTGGTATCGACAGTGGTATCGAGAAAGCCGACCGTCCAGTAAGCAGTGGCAAACTACTGGACGTAAATTTGCCTAGAAAAACCACCAGGGGCTGTTGTGGCTGGTTCTGCAACGTCCTGTAAAGGATCCCCAACTAACCTTTTGGTAAATACCTTGTTTAGTGTGGCGTCACAAGGCATTCTTTTTAAACGTGAAATTTCCAAACACTCTGCCCCTGTGTGTGTGTGTGTTCCCCACTTGTACCTACGTTATGCTTATCTAGGTCAGGTGTGAAAAGAAGACCGGATGTGTAACATTGCCGCAGGGATGTCAACAAACTTGTACATTGTGTACCGCACCTGTAACACAGATCGATCGATGACTTGGTTTGTTCCCTTCGGATCGCTACCAGAAGGGTTGACTATACCATCTTGAGATTAAAAATATCGGCAGACGGACAGGCAGATTCCTGAAACCCCGTTCAACCTCCACAGGAGGTATCATTACTGCACCCGTAACGATCAGTTTCAGCATTACATAACCTAACATAAAACACAAAACCCGCCATCTTTCTCCGTCTTCCGCTTGATGAATAAGTGTATGATAACCTAGTCCTGTCCATTTCTTGGTGTTGTCTTTTAAGATTTTTCATTGCCCTCCTCTTCTTAGACCCTTTTTTCCCCTCCCTAAATGTTCCTTAAAGTAGAGTCTTTGTAATCGAATCATGTCTCACTACGTGCCCAAACCCAGCTAGCTTGCGACGTTTCACCACTGCCAAGAGAGGGCTCCTGATGCCCCGCAAATTTTTATGTTTCGTCTCTGACATATTTGTTAGTTTTATGCTCTAAATAACTAATTCGTAAAATTTACTGTAACATTTACTTTCAAAATCCTGAATCCTCCTTTCCATTTCCACAGTGAGAGTCCAACTCTCACATCCGCATAACAAACATAGACCAATACCAGTGATCTGTATATATTGACCTGAACTGCGATGTTGATTTTGCTCTTCCACATTGTACTCTGCTGGGACATCGCGGCTGTTGCCATATCAAGTCTTGTCTTGATCTCTTTGGTGCAGGTGCCATTATTAAATATGTGGGAGCTGGAACATTTAAAGGTTTCAACTTCTAGTTTTTTTTTTTTTTCTTTAGCTGAGTCAACACGCGATGTTTTAGGGGTAGCTGACCCCCACCCCACAACCAACCAGCACACATAGGCGTTCTCTTTTTAATAGGGCTGTACCAAATATTCACTTCGGGGCCGAATAGTGGACCTATTGACTATTCGGTATTCGGCCGAATAGTTGCGGTCGGGCCGAATACATATAGTAGTTACTTTACATCCGCTTCTGCATACACGGCCTTAATACTGACAACATGGGACGATTGGTTTTGTTGAAAGCAAATGCAGCTTTCATGCATTAACTAATCTGTCAGTGACAATTTCTAAGTTTAGTTACTTGTTATAATACTTAGGATTCTTTCATTCCTAGTTATTAGTTACCACAGACTGACTGAAGGATGCAAGACATAAAATGTTTTTTAAATGTTTACTGTTCTGTACGAATACTAACTAGACATGGACAGAATATAAACTCCGGCCACATCCAAGTCGATAATATGAAAATCAAACGAACGGAAACATAAAGGTACTTGGGTGCAAACTTCAACTGCTCTAACATGCTGAGAGAAGAAATACAATCTGGAATTATACTTTATTTTTATACTATGCCCTTCAGCATCTGCTAAAGTCAGAGTGCCTGTCTCGCAACACCAAGATCAAAATATTTAAAACGTTGATATGACGAGTCGTTTTATATGGCTCTGAAACTTGAAGCAGAAATAAAAAAGATGAGGTCTTATTACAGGTTTTCGAAAACAGTCTTAGGACAAATCTTTGGGCCCATCAAGGATGCTAACAGCGGGGAATGGAGAGTGAGAAGCAACAACGTAGCACATAATCTGTTTAAATCATCATTGATCACTGGTATCATGAGAGCTAACAGGCTAAAATGGGTGGGGCATATTGAAAGAATGTCAAAAGACAGAAGTAAAACTGTATACACCTGAGAGAGGAATGGGCGTAGACAAAGAGACAGACCAAAAAAAAAGAAGTTCGAGAGATAATGTCCAGCCAGACCTGCAAACAATTGGTTCACAAATTGTGAAGATAAGGCCAGCCAGAGAGATGAATGGAGACAAGTGATATCTGCAGCAGTAAACCTCAAGGGCTCAGAATGCTAAAGAAGAAGATGACTATTCTGTGCTACTTTATGTGAAGTAAAAGTTCAGCGTACATTTGACATTATGAATGTGTGTGTGTGTGTGTTTTTTTTTTTTTTATTTTTTTTTTTAGATATATTTTATACACTTTACAATATTCGTATTGGTATTCGGCCGAATAGTAAAAATCACTATTCGGTACAGCCCTGCTTTTTAAACAATTCTTTATACATTTCAAATTATTTAAAATATATGTAAATTCTGTTTATTTACAGTTCAGCGCATAAAATATTTAATAAAAGCAATTTATATTATTATTGTTATTACTATTTAAACAAAACGCATGCCCTTTGATGCCCCCCCCCCACCCCCCACCACGCAAAAAATGTCCAGAAGAGGAGGGCCTCAAAGGTTGTAAGTCATGTTTAAGTACGCAACAATAATCAAATGTTAACTAGAACGAGGCCACCTGTTGAACAGCGGGGAAAGCAAAATTACAAGCACTAAGAAGCCAGAGCTAGGGCAACTGCTCCATCCTCAGTGTTATGACTGCGCAGCTAAACGTGGCCTAAGCCTCTTCCCTGGTGTTTTCTCTCTGGCGCCCCTGATGGGTGTGTAAGTTAATCATTTCTGTACACCGGGGGCGCTTCGTGGTCTCGAGGCATGGTGTCCGCCTCGAGTGCTGGAGGTTCCGGGTTCAATCCCCAGTAAGGGCTGGGATTTTCTCACGTGGACTTGGACTTCTAGTAATTCCCCTTGGTCTCTGGCTACTGAGATCGGACGTCCGTGTGCATTGTTGCGCACGTAAAAGAAAAATTCATTGGCATTTGGACATCGAAAAGAGTAGCCTAACGGCGCTGCCCGGGCAAAATTTGTAGTAAAAATCTACCCAAAAGTATTTCAGGATCCTCGCCGGTGCTACAGAACCTGTGCATTGTGCTGAGCTTCTTCGGACTCAGACTTGAGCTAGATAAAGAACTGAGCACTTATGGGTTACTACCCGTATGCCATGATGTGGATCCTTTGTTCAAACTTCTAACTTCTATACACCAGTTACTACCCGTATGCCATGATGTGGATGGATCCTTTGTTCAAACTTCTATACACCAATTACTACCGAGAAGAAAAGCACCGATGCCGTGTAGTGGAAACCACCGACATATCCCACGATGGAACAGACCTGACTTCAACACAGCCACCACACTATTTCCAAATTCTTCCTGATTTGTTCAGTGACATTTCAAGATTCGCTGCCATACAGCAGAACAGGTTCTATGTAACATTTTAGCACCCTCTTTCAACCAGTAGCAGATATCATGTAATCCAATTAGCCAATTCAGATTGATTATGATGATACGGCTATTGTTTATGTCGTCTTTTAATATTTTTCATGATCTTTCCCTTGCTTAATCTTCGTTATATGCGTACACTTTCAAAGTTTTGAGAAAACATTAGCAGTACGCTTTTAATATATATATTAGTTAAAAAGAAAACGCAAAGTGTTTTGAAACCGCTTTCGGCTCTTATGGCAACAATATTTGTACAGCCACAAAACGGGTTTTCCAATCACCGAGGCTCAATGGATATCGATCATTACTGGGTTGGTCGGTTATCGATCTTGTCAGCTAGCGGGGTTGTTTCCAGGGGCACCACCAGACATAAGTCTTTTGGGGAGCTCAGAGCCCTTATATCTTTTTGTGGGATTTGTGGCGGGAACCTTAAATGACTTGAGGCCATGCAAATCTTTTGAAACTAAATTGTATACTATTTCATTTCTACGTTCGGGTATGGTATATGGTTTTATATTGAAGACCTGAGGTCAGTCAAATACTGTCAAACTGACTACGCATTCAGTGGTTGTGATGGCAAAAAAAAAAAAAAATGTCATGTTGAATTTCTTGAGATAGATGTAAAACAACAATTTTTGTATGTAGAGGCTAACTTTTGTGTATATACATTTATAGCCCCTTTACACAAGTACTTAACGTTTGTGGGATATCAGAGGCGCTACGTGGTCTCGAGGCATGGTGTCCGCCTTGAGTGTTAAAGGTTCCGAGTTAAATCCCCGTTAAGGGCTGATATTTTTTCACGTGGAATTGGACTTCTAGTAATTCCCCCCGGTCTCTGGGCAGTGAGATCGGACGCCCGATGTGTATTAGCTGGCAGTTGGAAATCAAAAAGAGTAGCCTAACGGCGTTGCTCGGGCAAAAATTTTGAGTTAAAAACCTACCCTAAGTATTTCAGGATCCTCGCCGGTGCTACAGAGCCTGTTCACTGTGCTGAGCGTCTTCGGACTGACTTGAGTAAGAAGAAGAACTGAGCACTTATGGGTTACTACCCATGTGCCATGATGTTGCTTCGTTGTTCAAACCTCAAACCTGTGTGATATCATTTACCGTTTCTGTTCTACCTAATTTTAAATATTTAGCATATATTTTTAAACAATTGTTGTGGCTTTTCAACTGCTGCACAAAAACTAAATCTTAGTTTCGCTTTGCATAAGTAATACGATGTTAAATAAGTGTTCAAGGTTTCATTATAATCAGACGTGGAGAGGTTCTGGCAGATGCTCGAGGCTCAGAGGAAAGGCAAGACGAACGTTTTATCAGAATGCTATTGGCACCATTAGTATCGGAACTCTTCGCTGGCTGCTGAAGATGGGGACGGAGCGCTTTTGGGAATGCCCCGAGTGCTGTGATGTAGGTTTTTGAATCAAATCAGTCAATCATTATAATCAGACCAGCAGTTTTTGAGAACAATATATCGCAAGCCGAAACCTGCCAAAATGATAAACCGGAGGGAAAAGGAAATAGATACTGGCCTGTTGGTCCAAAAGTCATGAGTTCCTGACCTGACTGGACTTTGTCTTTCTGTCAAAAATGACGTTGGGCTCACAGATTGGCCAGCTTCAAAAATGGGTATCGGGTCACCCACCAAGTGCCGATTATGGCGAGTTGCTGGGGACAAAACACGGTGACGTGAAACTGGGGACATCCTCGGATCAGCAGACCCTCATCAGGGGACTAGACTCGTCAGGGTCTGGCATCGAGTTGATTGCTTTGATGTAATTGTCTGTGAAACATTCGATCAGCGAAACCGTTAGAAGTCTGGCCAATCGGGGCTGCTGCCAGCAACACAACAGGTTTGTTTTTCCCCCTTTCAGTTACAGGAAATCAATAGATATGGATATTGATAACCTCCAGAGTCTGATTGCCGTCGATCGATGGTGTCTGCCGGTGGAGTTTTATTGATGTCAAACATTCGCTTAAGAAAGTGAATAGTGAGGACTGTCGTCACAGCGGAGGTGTCGCCTCTAGGTGCTCGCCTGTCCGCCCAAAGGTTTTGGGTTCGCATCCACACCAAGTGGATTTTTTCCCGGGTTGTCCCGGGAAGTAAAGGCGGTCATCGTGATGTTGACCACATCACCCAGCAAGTGCCGGTTTGGCCTGTAAAAAATATGTCTATCAGCATATGCCAGGTGCACCACTGGCGGGTAAAAGCTGCTTTACTTCACTTTACTAGAACTTTATTTTATTTTTACTTTACTTTTTTCGCTTCACTTTACTTTACTTCACTTCACTAAACCTTACTTTACCTTACTTTGCTTCACTTTACCTTACTTCACTTTACCTTACTTCACTTTACTTCACTTTACCTTACTTTACTTCACTTTACTTACTTTACTTCACTTCACTTTACCTTACTTTACTTCAGTGTACTTTACTTCACTTCACTTTACCTTACTTTACTTCAGTGTACCTTACTTTACTTCACTGTACCTTACTTTACTTCACTTCACTTTACCTTACTTTACTTTACTTCACTTTACTGTACCTCACTTCACCTTACTTTACTTCACTTTATTTTACCTTACTTTACTTTACTTCACGTTACTTCGGTTCACTTTACCTTACTTCACTTCACTTTACTTCACTTTGCTTTATTTAAATTCACTTTACTTTACCTTACTTTACTTCCCTTGACTTTACTTATTATTAAATCACTCCAGATAACCCATGAGTGCTCCATCTTCCTCAATGGCCCCAGTTGGGGGGTGGGGGGGGGGGGGGGGGTTGATCCTCTGTCTTAACCTCCAGGTAAAACGTCCCAAGCTAGCTTGGTTAAGGCACGTGGTGAGACATGATTCGATTGCAAAGACGGTACTTCAAGGAACATAGGTAGTCGAAGAAGAGGAAGGCGAAGAAAACTTGGAATGACAACATCAAGAAATTGAAAGGACTGAGTTGTCATACACTTATTCACCAAGCGGAAGACAGAGAAAGATGGCCAGTTTTATATGCTAGTGCAGCCAGCCATTACCGGGGATTTAACCCTGAACCTCTAGCACTCGAGACGCACACCATGCCTCGAGACCACGCAGCATTCTGAATAAATATTTTTAAAGAGAATTAACAAGACGCAAAAACAGAAAACACGAAGACAGTAAACGCACGAATATCACAACTATGATGTGCAGTAACACCTCAAGGCGATTGGGTCAGCCAGATATAAAAGCACAACATTAAAACACCATATCTAAAAACATCTGCGGATCAATACCCACACGTATACTCCTGTCTTATGGGCTGTACTGTGTTGGGTCTTGCACATGTTCTTGAAGGTCAGTGAACGCTTTTCATCATCCCCAACCTACTCATAATCTAGCAGGTCTTTTGCAGAGCGTCGCTGTCAGTTCGGTCTGTCTGAAAGAGACTCAGTCTCTCGCCAGCTCTCCCACCTCCTTATGAGATTTGCACTGTATTATGATAGAATGGTGATAAAAATAAGTCATCAGTGTAGAAAATCAGTTATTTACTAGGTGGTATTTTGGCTACCGCTCGGTGTGTATGTGTGTTTATGGCATGGATAGTTTACTAGATACCACGTCCCCCTTATTTCCTCTTGTTTATGGATAGATCTCTTGTGCTAAATTGATGGTTAATCTATGAGCGCGAATAACAGTAACTGTCCCTGTCTGCAGTTTTCACACACAGTTGAGGCAGTTATTGCAGCCTTGTTGGTACAAGTAACGATCTCCGGCCCGTACAAACCGCGATTGGCCGATGTTCATTCATGTTTGCTGGCCTTTCGCATGCGCGACTTTCTGTTACAGGGGTGTCAGCTTGAATTGTCTTCGACGCTTTCACTAGCGATGATGTATGCTCTGTATTACACGATGTGACCGCTTTCAACGACCCCAGAAAATATAGAACTGGCCCTAACCCCAAACCCCACCCTCCCCCCCAGAACCTCAGCCTACGTCCCACAAGAGACTGCAGCCTACGTCCTGTGGTTTCAGAACTGTTAACATTTTGTGTCGGTCGTCAACGCTGACAACTGAGGTAAGTTCAGTTCATATTTAAAGTTCCAGAAGGCTAGAATATACGCTAAAATATACGCAATGTCGCCAGCCGCTCAGAACAACAAGTAAACCACAACATCTACCTGGCCGCTCACAGGACGCCACAAATATATACATAACAGAACACTACGTGACTCCCCTGTAACTTAAACTAGCGCGTATGAAAGGTTAGCAAGGATGAATAAACGGCCAATCAAGGTATGTATGGGTCGGAAAACGTCACCTAAACCGTCTTGGTAAGTGTGTACTTAATCAGGCTGACAGTAGTTAATGGCTGTGGCCTTATAGAAGTAGGAAGTCGTTTTCTGCGCCTAGGTGGTTTGTATATCCATGGACCAAGAAGACAAGAAATATTGACAGTCTTACTAAAAGCCCTCTTCCTCCACCCGTCATATTAAAAGGACCTTTGTCCACGCCTTCTGGCGTATTGGGCATTTGGGACTAGGCCTGTATTTGATAGACCAATCGGCACTCGACGGGTGATGTGATTAACATCACGCCAGTCGCGTTTACTTCCCAGGACTGCACCGGGTAACCGCTCAAGGCTGGGTCGACCTGCAAGCCAATGTCATTTTTGAAGAAAAGTCCGGCGTCATCAGGATCCGAACCCACGACCTTCCGATCCTCAGGTGAACGTCAAGCCGCTACACTGCGGCGCCTCCCCTGTCAGTCCAGGGCAGTCTAACATTCACAGCTATGAGATTAGTCCTATACATATTTAATTGACTTCCTTGCAGGCATCCCCCAGGAGGTTATGTGCGGCACTAGCAGGAGACGCGCACTCAGAGCTGTAGCAGGCATGGGCGCCGCTTCCAGGGGGCTTTAGCCTCTTGACGCCCCCGATCTTTTCCGAAAATTTTAAAGGGGATAACGTCTTCCGTCTTCTTTCTTGTTTTTTTTTTTTTCTACTCCTGGAATGCCTCGCGGCGTCAGGTCAGAAAGAGATCATTATACTTGCAAAACCTTATAATAGGGCTAAGGCGGGCTTCCACTGCTGTTGTTTTCTGTGTGTGTCGCCCCTGGTGGCAGGTGTAGTTGGCTGTGAGTGTAGGCATTGATTTAGAGCTCATGCACAAAAAGACGTGGTCGATCAGTGGGTATGAAGATTCTCTGTCTATCTATCTATCTATCTATCTATCTATCTATCTATCTATCTATCTATCTATCTATCTATCTATCTATCTATCTATCTATCTATCTATCTATCTATCTATCTGTCTGTCTGTCTGTCTGTCTGTCTGTCTGTCTGTCTGTCTGTCTGTCTGTCTATCTATCTATCTATCTATCTATCTATCTATCTGTCTGTCTGTCTGTCTGTCTGTCTGTCTGTCTGTCCGTCTGTCCGTCTATCTATTTGTCTATCTGTCTTCCCTCTCTCCGTCTATCTGCCTTTCCATTTGTATGTCTGTCGATCTGTCTAGGCAAGTAGAATGAACGAACGAACGAACTTTCAAAGGGTTACAAATTAGGCACGCAGGCCTGTCTTACATTCGGCCCTTCCAAACTCTCATATTTCACACAGCAGTTGTATATCATCAATAAAGCATGTTATGTTCATGTAATAACATGCATATTATGAATATCAAGTCAAAAACAAAAGCATGGGTGGTAAAATATGTGCGCACGCTCGCGCGCGAACACACACACCCACATACACACGCAAACTCACTCACTCACACACACATATACACATAGGCACCCAATACTTACACACACACACACACACACACATCCACATACATACGAACATGCACACACACACATACATAATACATACATACGTGCATACATACATATATACATACATACATACACACACACACACATACATACATACATACATACATACATACATACATACATACATACATACATACATACATACATACATACATACATACATACATACATACATACATACATACATACATACATACACACACACACACTCATACACTCATACCCACACAGACATGCGCTCTAAAACACACACGCATACAACCCCGACACGTATAGATAGGTAGGCAGACAGACACATTGATAGACAGGTAGACGGACGGAGAGATGGATAGATAGAAAGACAGACAGATGGACAGACAGACACACAGTGAAAGAAAATGTATACCAACAAAGAGACACTTGAGACAAGAGACACAGGAACCGCTCAACCCCACATCAACAACCACACGGGGCACACAGCAACTCCCAACCTCTTCCACGCAAACCGGCAATCCTCTGTGATATCCCGTTATTACTGAGACCAACCAAGACGTTAACACGTCAGTATCGTTAGCCCGGCTTGGGGACGTCAACAGCATGGCCCGTCAGATGGTGACGGTCTTGGACCGACCACCAGCTGCCCAGACAAGGGCTCTAGGCGCCCACATGCGGTGGTGTCTCTTGAATGTCCTGATTCTGACGTCACATGCTTTCATCGCTGGCAGGCAGCAATCTCGCAGCCACTGGTTGGCACGGTCTAGTTGCTAGAGTCACGCAAGAGTACATTCAGTGATGCCCCTATTTACTACCATTGACGTCCACACCACCACTATCATCATCATCATCATCAATTGAGATTTAAACAACGGATCAAAATCATGACACACGGGTGTTATCCATGTGCTCAGTTCTTTCTTCCAACTCAAGTCTGAGTCCGAAGAAGATCAGCACATTGCACGGGCTGTGTAGGATCCTGAAATACTTTGGGTAGATTTTTACCTCCAAATTTTGCATGTGCAGCGCCGTTAGGCTTCTATTTTCGATTTCCCGCTGCCAAGGGATTTTTTTTACGTGCGCAACAATGCACACGGGTGTCCGGTCTCACCACCCGGAGACCAGGGAAATACTAGAAGTCCAAGTGCACCTGACGAAATAACAGCCCTTACCAGGGATTGAACCCGGAACCCCTGGCACTCGAGGCGGACATTTTTCAGAAATGGTCTTGTTCTGAGGTCCACCCAGCCTTAAATGGGTACCAGGTACAAGTCCTGTGAAGTAAAGGCTGCCGGTATGATGTTGATCACATCATCCACAGAGCGCTGATTGGTCTGTAAAATATAGGTCTAGCCCTATATGCCCAATATCGTGTGGGAGGGGAGGGGGGGTCTTTTACTATTGTTGTTTCCCCTTGAACATGGTCTTCCGCGGATACTGCCTGTCCACAAACAGTCCCGCACCTCAGACTTTCTAGCCTCTCTTAGCCTTGTAAACTCAAACTATTATATACGCTGCATTTTCCGGTAAGCAAAAGGCCCTTTCACACGGACAGTGCCTCCCGCATATGATGCTAATTCAACGATTTTAACGCCAGTTGTTTGTCTGGTTTAGCTACCACAGATGTAAGAAAGTCTCATACCTCAAGTTATGGCAAAGTCGTCCCCATGTGAGATGCAATTTGTTTGTTATTTGAAACCCCTCCCCCCCCCCCCCCGGCTTCCACCGGGGGCCCTAAAAATAGCCGGGGCATAGATATGGCCTAACGGCTGAACGGGGGTTTCTTGGACCTCTTCACGGGTGATCCTCATCCGAATGGTGGCCCTTTGTGCCACCGGGTGTTTATCGCTTATGCGATGTTCTGGTGAGGCACAACTACCTACCTACCTACACACCTACCTTAAAGAGAGCCGCCATGTTGTTGTAGCGGCTAGTCACTCGCCAGCGGATCAGAGGCCTGTGTTCGGGTCTTGAATATTTTTATACAAAAAATGACCTTGGCTCCCAGGTCGACCCAGTCTTGAATGGGTACCAGGTGGGGTCATGAGAAGTAAAGGCGGCTGGCGTGATGCTGGCCAAATCAATACCATTGTCGATTTGTCTGTAAAATATATCTAGCCCTATATGCCCAATACGCCTAAAGGCGTGGAAAATGGTCCTTTATTTTTGCTTAAACCTCAAGACTCAAAAAGACCTCGCGTACCAGGCATTAGGAAACCAAAAGCGGTGAAAGCCCTATACAAACACACGATATCCGCAATAAACATCCGTCTGTCCGTGACGCCCCATGGAAGATTACCGCGGCGCGCAGATCCCATTGTTTTCAGAAGAATTAACCCCGCTGTGTTTCTCTCGACCACAACTATCGCTCTCACCACACCCTTACATTTAGTTTATTTGTTTATCTGTCTGAGAAGCGACTGGCCCAGTGCTTAATGACGGCCGGGGTCTCAGTTGGGATAGCCAGGTTTGAATCCTCGGTAAAGTTTTTTTTCACTGTTGGGGGGTAAAAATAAATAAAAATCCTTACCTTCACAGGCCGTAGCGACAGCATTAGCCACGCGGCCCTAAATCCAGGTTAACAGAGTGGGAACCTCTGATACCATAAAAAAAGCATGTATGATATACAAATAGACGTGCACTGATTATGACACCGTAGACAACATACAACTGGCAAGAAAATGTTAAATGCCGGGAATCGAGCATGTCATCTCCACGTTACGACAGCGCCTTCCTGCAGGAACAAATGTATCAAGATGCATGACCAACCAGTACATGCATATTGTTTTAAATATATATATATTGTGTCTGTCTCCCTGCCTGTCTGTCTCCTTGCCTGTGTGTGTTATTGACTGACTGTTTCTCAGTCTGTCTATCTGCCTGTGTCTGTGCCTAGTGTGAATATACTTGAAGTTTCTCCATAATCGATTGAGCCTTCGTCAAGTTAATTATAAACCTTCACACGTTGGGGGGAGAGGGGGGGGGGGGGGCAAACGTCATCAAGAGCAGAGTGTAAGACAGGTCCTAACGATTTCAACTAAAATGTATTCTGCCCCCCCCCCCCCCCTCCTCCCCCCCCCCTCCCGCTGTCGCCCTTCATTTGTTTGTTTCCTTTAACTGTAACGGGAATCGTGCGAGTATAATAAAGTGGAATACGTCAAGATGCTTGTGTCTCTCCCATTCTCATCTCTTTTGGTGGCTTTTTACTGTAAGAAGTTGGGCAAGTATAATAAAGTGGAATACTTCAAGATGCTTGTGTTTCTCCCATCCTGATCTCTATTGGTGGCTTTCTACTGTAAGAAATAGTGCCGGTGGAATCAGTGGAATACAAGGATATGTTAGAGTCCTTATCCTTGTTTGAGTGCTCACTACTGGGTCCTGGGTGGTGGGGGCGCAGTAGTCGCTTGCCCATCCACCTGAAGGTTTTGGGTTTTATAAAGTGAAATTGACTCCTATGTTCTTCTTCTTATACCTCTCTGCCTTCTCCTCCCCCATTTATTCCTCATGTGCACGCACGTGTCTATGTTTGTGTGTCCGTCAGTGTGCGTCTGTTTGTGTGCGTGTGTATATATATATATGCGGGTGCGTGACTCTGTGTCTATTGTATATGTGTGTGTTTGTCTGGAGTGTGTGCGGGTGCGTGCCTATTGTGTATATGTGTGTTTGTCTCCAGTGTGTGCGGGTGCGTGACTATGTGCCTATTGTGTATGTGTGTGTTTGTGTCTGGAGTGTGTGTGCGGGTGTGTGCCTGTGGTGTATGAGTGTGCGCGCGCGCGTTTATGTGGGTATGTGTGTTTATTTGTGTCTGTTTGCATGTATGTATGTATGAGAGAGAGAAAGAGAGAGAGAGAGAGAGTGGTAACTATGAGAAGTTCATACAGGAACTCTCTGCTGTTCATCCCCAGAGACCGTCTGTACGAGCTGTTCTCTCAGATTGAGAAGGAGTTCGAGTACCTCTACGCCTCCAATCTTGCATGTAAGTCAATCCTAGACTCTGTGTTTGCTTGCGTCTGTCCACAGTCTTGCATCTGATTGTTTTATAATGTGATGGTGTTTTAAGGTGTCATGGTGATGGTGTTTTAAGGGGTGTCCTGATGGTGGTGGTGTTTTAAGGGGGTAATGATTGTCTGTTTTTTTTTTTTTTTGGGGGGGGGGGGGGGGGGGTCATAATAGTGAGGGTGTTTTAAGAGGCGTCATGGTGATGGTATTTGAAGGAGGCCGTGATGGTGTTTTAAAGGGGGAGGGGGGGGGTTAGGTGGTCATAGTGAGGGTATTTTAAGAAGGTCATGATGGTAGTGGTGTTTTATAGGGGTCATAATTGTGATGGGGAAGTCCCCATGGCAGAGCGGCTAGATGCCCGCCATGGATCAGAAGGATCAAAAATTACCTTAGCTCCCAGGTCGACCCAGCCTTGAGTGGGCACCAGGTGCAGTCCCGGGAAGTAGAAGAGGCCGGCGTGATGCTGACCACATCACCCATCTTGTACCGATTGGTCTATAAAAATAGAGGTCTAGCCCTATATGCCCTATACGCCTAATGGCGTGGAAAAGGGTCCTTTACTTTAGTTTTTAATTGTGATGGTGTTTTA
The DNA here is from genome assembly GCA_905116865.2 of Candidula unifasciata. Classification (NCBI taxonomy): domain Eukaryota; kingdom Metazoa; phylum Mollusca; class Gastropoda; order Stylommatophora; family Geomitridae; genus Candidula; species Candidula unifasciata. The sequence continues at coordinate 243,254 of CAJHNH020000652.1, forward strand.
TAGGGGTCATAAATGTGATGGTGTTTTATAGGGGTCATAATTGTGATGGTGTTTTATAGGGGTCATAATTGTGATGGTGTTTTATAGGGGTCATAAATGTGATGGTGTTTTATAGGGGTCATAATTGTGATGGTGTTTTATAGGGGTCATAATTGAGATGGTGTTTTATAGGGGTCATAATTGTGATGGTGTTTTATAGGGGTCATAATTGTGATGGTGTTTTACAGGGGTCATAAATGTGATGGTGTTTTATAGGGGTCATAATTGTGATAGTGTTTTAAAGAGGTCATGTTGATGGTATCGATGTTTTAAGGGGTTCATGGTGATGGTGCTCATAACAAGCCTAGAGATAAATGTCAGTGTTTGTGTGTGGTCCTTGCAGTGCAAGACAAAGTCGACTTCCTGACGGAGAGGCTCGGTGTGGATGGTGGCACGGCTGACAAAACTCCGCTACTAGAAGCACAAGACTCCACTGATGGCACCAAGAACAAAAGTAGATTGTTGTTTGTTCTGTCTGTTCACGTGGAGACGTTTTAAAGAATGGAAGTTGTTTAAGGAAAAACAAAGAACACCCCGTGTATAGATTACAACATCTGGCTGTAGTCAGGTTTTAACTTGCAACAGCAGTGGGGAAACTCATCGCTTGCTGCTGCAGAGAGAGGCGGTGTGTGTATTGGAATGTCCCAAGTTCTTGGTTCATTCATTCATTTTGCATCCCCATGTGTGTTCCGTTCCAGGGAGTCGCTGTGACGTAGAGGCTAATCACTCGCCTGCGGAACAGAAGGTCGTGGATTCGCTCCCTGGTGGAGCCAGACTTTTTTCAAAAATAACCTTGGGTCTCAGGGCGATCCAGCCTTAAGTGGGTACCAGGTGCAGTCCTGGGAAGTAAAAGCAGCCTGCATGAGGCTGACCACATCACCCATCTTGTGCAGTTAGTCTATAAAATATAAGTCTAGCCCTATATACCCAATAAGGATTAGGGGGTCCTTTACTTACTCTAATGAGGGCTCTTTTCCAAGACCCCTGTATGTGTGTGTGTGTGGGGGGGGGGGGGTATGAACCTACTGCTGCCCTATCTAACAAGCATATATCAAAAAGCGACTTATTAGGGGCGTTTCCTTTCAGGTCAGAGTGCATCTGCCTGAGGCAAGGAACTGCATGTCTGCATACAAATAAGCTGAATTGGTAAAACAGGTATGCACGCAAAACTCAAAAACTCAAGTTCTGGACAAAACAAAAATTAGAAGTCAGTCAACAACCATATCTTTTCCTCTGAGATACAGCTGGTGAACAAAAAAATATTCTGTTTGCAAATTTTTTTTCTTCTAAATATGATTTGTTCAATAAATTTTTTCAGAATATTAGTTGTAAATAACTATGCAGACATCAGTTGCAAATAACTATACAGACATCAGTTGTAAATAACAATGCAGACATCACTTGTAAATAACTATGCAGGCATCACTTGTAAATAACTATGCAGACATCATTTGTAAATAACTATGCAGGCATCACTTGTAAATAACTATGTAGACATCATTTGTAAATAACTATGCAGACATCACTTGTAACTATGTAGACATCATTTGTAAATAACTATGCAGACATCACTTGTAAATAACTATGTAGGCATCATTTGTAAATAACTATGCAGACATCATTTGTAAATAACTATGCAGACAGCATTTGTAAATAACTATGCAGACATCATTTGTAAATAACTATACAGACAGCATTTGTAAATAACTATGCAGGCAATAATTGTAAATAACTATGCAGACATCTGTTGTAAATAACTATAAAGACGTCAATTGTAAATAACTCTGTGGACATCCGTTGTAAATAACTATGCAAATATCAATTGTAAATAACTATGCGGACATGAGTTGTAAATAACTATGCAGACATCAGTTGTAAATAATTGTAGACATCATTTGTAAATAACTATGCAGACATCAGTTGTAAATAACTATGCAGACATCAATTGTAAATAGAAATGCAGACATTAATTGTAAATAGAAATGCAGACATTAATTGTAAATAACTATGCAGACATCAACTTTAAATATCTTTCTGGACATTAATTGTAAATATCTTCTTGGACATTAATTGTAAATATCTCTGTGGACATTAATTGTAAATATCTCTGTGGATATAATTGAATGTAATGGGAGCTGCGGTGACATAATGGCTAGATGCCTGCCTGCCTGTCTGAGATCTTGGGTTCGTATCCGCATCAAGATGAATTTATTTTGTAAACTAATTTGGCTCTCAGGTCGACCAAGCTTAAAATGGATAATCGGTTGGTTCCTGGGAAGTAAAGCCGGCCTGATGTTGACCATATCAGTTATCAAGTACCAGTTGATCTGGGGGGGGGGGGGGGGGGGGGGAAGGAATGTATATGATGTATAACGACACAGCGGGTTGACATTTGTGTCACATTGAGTTCAGAAATGTTGTATGTCCAACAGAGAGCCAGTTGTCACAGAAGATCAAGACCACATACAAGCAGTCAACCAGCAAGCTGGTCTCCAGCTTTCGAACCCCCAACCCTGTCTACAGCGTTGTCCGTCAGTTCAGGGGTCACCGGGATGGCGTCTGGGAGGTTAGTGTGTCAAGGTCACAGGGGCGTCAGGTCATTGCCACTGCATCTGCTGGTAAGTTGAACTGCAGTCTTGGGGATTGTGTATATAGGTGTGTGTGTGTGGGTGATAGACATTCAGTCTTGGGGATTGTGTGTATAGGTGTGTGTGTGTGGGTGATAGACATTCAGTCTTGGGGATTGTGTATATAGATGTGTGTGGTAGACAGACATTCAGTCTTGGGGATTGTGTATATAGGTGTGTGTGGTAGACAGACATTTAGTCTTGGGGATTGTGTATATAGGTGTGTGTGGTAGACAGACATTCAGTCTTGGGGATTGTGTATATAGGTGTGTGTGGTAGACAGACCGACAAGACTAAACTAGACTTGACTTGATAGATAGGTAGGTAGGTAGGTAGGTAGGAAGGTAGGTAGGTAGATAGATAGATAGATAGATAAATAGATAGATAGATAAACAGATAGACAATCAGACAGACAGACATTCAGTCTTGGAGATTGTGTGTGTGATAGATAGACAGACAGACAGACTAGACTAGATTGATTAATAGATAGATAAATAGATAGACAGACAGACAAACAAATAGATAGAGAAAGGGAGCATATGGGTTAAGACCGCTCTAATCCAGATCAGTAGGTGATTTACTTAGGCTTCATTTGATAAACTATGACAAACAGAAAGGTGAATTGTCTGAGGAGTAAAGAGTTCCTTGCCTTGGGCCTATCAGACTAATGCTGTCAACCAACTATGTACATTGTTATGGGACTGTAACATCTTTTTCTCCGGGTTATGCTGGTGTGTTGAGAAACAAGCAGGCAGATAGACTGGCCTCTTCTGCACCACTTAGTGGTGAAAAAATGTCTGACAAGCTAGCTGTTGTGAGGACCTTTGGGAGCGCATGAATAGTGCGGGGGCCACAAATAGATCCTTACGTCTGAGTAGAATGGCGCCGCTGTGGGGAGTTACCAGGAGTCTGGTTGATGCTGCATGCAAGAAAAAAAGAGGCGGGTGTACCGTCAGATAGTTACTGTACCATCAGAATTTAAACTCTTCGCTTGCTGCTGAAGATGGGGACATAGCGCTTATGGAAGTGTCCTGAGTGCTGGGATGTTGATTCCTAATTCAACATTCAGGCTTATGCTGGAAACCATCTGTCAGTTATTCAGATTTAAAAATGGACTGGCCTCGGACTTAAAAAAAACGTTAGGTCTGTTGCATCTGACTGACAGGGATGTAAGGAGCTGATCAGACCTTCATCAGCGGGTGACCCAATGATGTGCATTGTTGTGGGACTATAAAATCTTCTTCTTCAAGTTTACCAGCTGTAAACTCTGGTGGAAATTTCTGGTTGTTTGTCCATTTCTAGAGTCTAGTCCTGCTCCAGAACCTGAGCTTCTCACGCACTTCCGTTTTACGGATCTGACTCATTTGTATGAAGACTGTTGGTTCTTTGCCTGTCGGGCAGATGCAGTCTGAGTTAAAAGGAAGCTGCCAATTAATTGACTGTTACAACATTCTTTTGAGGAGGCAGTGGGTCAATTCCTAGTTTCCCCTACAGTGTGGCCTGGAAGCCACACAGGGAGGACTATATGAAGGTGATGATGATGGTGTTGATGATGTTAATGATGATGAGGATGTTGATAATGATGATGATTATGATGTTGATATTGATGATGATGATGATGTTGATAATGATGAGGATTTAGTTGATGATGATGATGAACTATATAATAAACTGTGTCCCACAGATCACAGGAGCAGAATCTTCTGTATCGACACATGTCTGAATCAATGAATGGATGTATGTATGAATGTATGAACAAATGAATGAATGTATGAATGATTGAATTTATGTATGAATGAATACAAAAATGTATGAGTGAATGGAAACCCGATTAAAAACTCCGTTTTCTTCCCCAGTGTTTAAAATCTTTTAGCCCCCCTGCTCTACCCCACCCCCCCCCCCCAACCCCTATTCACAACACCCTCTCTTCCCCCCCCCCCACCGTTTCCCCTTTAATGATTTTATGATGTTGGCTGTTTTGTACCCCCTCCACTTTTTCCCAGAGAGCCCTTTACCCTTTCCCTTTGTATAAAATTGCTCACCTCCTAGAGGGCCTCAGCACCATTTTATACCCTTCCCTGCCAAT